>CM065131.1:427500-870000 GCA_033026305.1 Cirrhinus molitorella
ATTCAATAATTTAAGGACTTTTCAAGTACCTCTTCAGGAATATTGCCATTTTCAAGGGTTTTCTAGGCCTTACATTTCAAAGTCAAATCCAAGTAGTTCAAGCATTTAAAGCACCTTGTACAAACCCTGTGTTTTCCTCAAAAAACTTATTTTCTTTTCAACTGAAGTAATAAAGTAAATAAAGTAAATAAATTATCAGGACATTTTTGTTGTGGAAGTAAAGTAATCCTAAGAAAGAAAGAAAGAAAGAAAGAAAGAAAGAAAGAGTAAGAAAGAAAGAAAAAGTAAGAAAGAAAAAGAAAGAAAGAAAGAAAGAAAGAAAGAAAGAAAGAAAGGAAAAAAAAAAAGAAAGAAAGAAAATAAGAAAGAAAGAAAGAAAGAAAGAAAGAAAGAAAGAGTAAGAAAGAAAGAAAAAGAAAGAAAGAAAGAAAGAAAGGAAAAAAGAAAAAGAAAGAAAGGAAAAAAGAAAAAGAAAGAAAGAAAATAAGAAAGAAAGAAAGAAAGAAAGAAAGGAAAAAAGAAAGAAAGAAAGAAAGAAAGAAAGAAAGAGAAAAAGAAAGAAAGAAAGAAAGAAAGAAAGAAAGAAAGAAAGAAAGAAAGAAAGAGAAAAAGAAAGAAAGAAAGAAAGAAAGAAAGAAAGAAAGAAAGAAAGTCAGCAAAACAATTGAAAGAAAAATGAAGAATGAAATGATAGAAAAAAGGCAAAAGAACAAACAAATAAAAAAGGGGAAAGATGAAACGAGCAAAAGAACAAACAAATATCAAACGAATAAAATAACAAAACAACAGACTGGCAAAAAAAAATAAAGCGAAGAATTAAAAAAACTAAAAGAACAAAACAAAAGAACTTTCAGAAGATGGAACAAACTAACAGACAAGAGAAACACCCACAGCGTTTCTCTGAATCTCCATCAGAGCGAGTGCAAATACGGCAGACGCTGGTGTGAGAGTCGCCACACAACACACAGATCTCAGCAGCTGCTGCAGGCTTAAGACTTCCCTAATTATACATCTGTGAGTTACAACGGCACCTTTAATTAAACTACTACAAATCGCACGCACGCACTCGCTCCCATGCTTACATGTCTAATTATGTTCCCCTTTTTCTCCATTCTCTCTCCTTGTCATCTGTTCCTCTCTTTGCTTCGTCTGTGCCATCTCTGTAATTACCCACAGCCTAACCTTTCTACACAACCACAGCATTTCATTTCATCTGTAAATGACCATTGCATTTTGCTACTCTAGCTTTAAGACACTGCACCTAACTGAACAAGTCTTCTAGATGGATGGAAAGCTTCAGATGAATGTAAATGCACACATTTGAAAAACACGCTCAATGGGAAGGCCGAGGTGTTTGTTAAAGCAGATGGCCTCTCATCACATTGCATCAGATCAGCTGCTCTCTGACACACAGCAGCTACCCACAGACACAACGGACGACCTGCACTGCCCCGACACACACACACACACACACACACACACACACACACACACACACACACACACACACAGTGTGCAATGCCCTCTGGTCTTCAGCATTTCTCCACTCTGTCCTCAAATTAAGCTTCCACTCACACAGTCCTTCAGAGACAGATGAAGACAGACAGAGAGACAGCCTCTTCTCATCTGATTCATTTAACTGAAAGCTTTGACTTTGTGCTGAAACATACTGCACATCTCAGACGATCTCTTATCGTATGGGCTTTTAATGTGACTAAAACTTGCTCCCTGTCTTCTCTTTTAAGTAAAACATAAAAACTGCATTCACAACCTGTTTTACTTGCAAAACATGATGTACTCCTGTAAAGGATCAATAACTATGAAGATAAATATATTTGTGTCCCCAATAATGCACAACAATGCTCTGTTTATTACAAGCGTGCACTGCAGTTATGCAACCTGTCACTTTAAATACTTGAGCTTATTAAAAAATGAATAAAACGAAATATCAAAATGAAAACAAAATATCAAAATGAAAACAAAACATGCTAGTGAAACAAACCCAAACAAACAAACAAAAAAACTATAGAAAAAACACAACAAAACAAAAACAAACAATAATAATAATAATAATAATAAAACAAAAACAAAAAATAAAAATAATAATAATAATAATAATATAAAATAAATACAAATAATATATATATATATATATATATATATATATATATATATATATATATAAATATATTTATTTATTTATTTATTTTTTTTTTTTTCAAAAAGTAAGTTATTTGGTTAATACCTGATGAAACATGATGTACTCCTGTAAAGGATCAATAACTATGAAGATAATTATATTAGTGTCCCCAATAATGCACAACAACGCTCTGTTTATTACAAGTGTGCACTGCAGTCATGCAACCTGTCGCTTTAAATACTTGTGCTTATTAAAAAATGAATAAAACAAAATATCAAAATGAAAACAAAACATGCTAGTGAAACAAAACCAAACAAACAAACAAAAAAACTATAGAAAAAAAAACACAAAACAAAAACAAAAACAAATAATAATAATAATAATAATAATAAAATAAAAGATAATAATAATAATAATATTAATAATAATAATAATAATAATAATATAAAATAAATACAAATTTTTTTTTTTTTTTTTTTTTTTCAAAAAGTAAGTTATTTGGTTAATACCTGATGAAACATGATGTACTCCTGTAAAGGATCAATAACAATGAAGATAAATATATTAGTGTCCCCAATACAGATTTGCAACCTGTCACTTTAAATACTTGAACTTATAAAATGAATAAAAGAAAATACTGAGATTAAAACACAACAAAAGACAACAATCAACAAAAAATCTAAAAAAAATGGAATAAAATAAATTGAAAATCACTAATTCAACATGTTAGTGAAACAAAACAAAAACAAACATACAAAAAACTATAGAAAAAACTAAATAAAATTAAAATGAAAGGCACTAATTCAACATGTAAGCGACAAAATAAAACCAAACAAAAAAACTAAAAAAAATATATATATAATATAATATAATAAAATAACAAAAAATAAATAAAAATAAACAATCATTTATTTCAAAAAGTAAGTTATTTGGTTAATATTATCCAACAGCCTGCACAACTTAAAATGCATCAGTGGAGAAGACAGTCGTTATTATTAAGAAGGAAAGATTTTATTTGACTTTTTCCTTTGAAACAACATGCACTGATTAATCGGTCACAAAATAAACCGAAACATGAAGTAAAAAGACATTTTTGTTTTTCATTTTAACTTTCCATTGTTCATGGCCCATGAAAAAGTAATAAGAGCAAGAACAAAACAAGGAAACAGAAAGAAAAAGATTAAATGAAATCATTAAAAGAACAAACATAAAGAAAACAAATAAGAAAACTGTAGATCTAAATTGTAGATGCGCACTGTGCGTTACTAAAGTAAACAGAGTGAATCCTGACAAACATCCACAAATCTTTCTGCTATGTGTTAAACTGTAATGATTAGACTTCATGCAGTTTATCAGAATTTGCATTCATCACTGACTGAACATAAATCAGAAACAGCGCTCCAGTAACCCCTAAATCCTTTCCTGCACTTTCAGACAGAACACAGGCCCACAGCGGCCTGCAAATAATTAAATGTGATGCTTCAAGGCTCATGGCCTCACACACACACACACACACACACACACACACACACACAAACACAGAGTCCTGTCAAGTGCAACCTCTTCAGACACAATCAACAGCTACTCATGGCCTGGGTCAATACTATCGAGCCATTTAGTTAAAACACACTCACTCTTGCACACACACACACACACACACACACACACACTGACGCAAACACATAAATCATACTCGCACTCTTCAGGATCGGCGTTCATTCTTCACTCATTAGCATCACTCGCTCACACAAACAGGTATTATGGACGTCCAGAAGGGGCGACCCACAGCACACAGCGAGCGGACGAATCCACAGTGTGCTTGAACAGTTTAGTGAAGCATTAGAGCTGATCAATAGCTCAGAGTTCCTGAGAGAGCGCATCCATCTCATTAGCATTCAGCTGAGACCTGAGCTCACACCGACAATCGTGACGCCGCCGCAATCTCGCAGTCCGTCAGTCTACCTCATCCAGACTCACTCTATCCCTCCGCTGTACGTCTGCTTCATTCTTCCCCTCTGAATGAATGAATATTTGCTGTTAGTCTGTTTCCACAGATTTTCCACAACTTTTGTTGACAGAGAGAGACAGGAAGTAATGAAGAGAGGGGGAAAGGATCAGGAAATGTTGCAAGTCAAACTGGCATCACCTGCATGAGCACTGATTCAATGCGTCAGGGAAACTAAACTAAACTAAAAAATAAAAGCACAATTTCAACGTGTTTTGTGAAACAAACAAACCAACAAAAATTAAAAACTATACAATAAAAAAAATAACATTTAATTAAATTAAAAGGATAGTTCGCCCAAAATAAAATTTGATGTTCACAGGGTTCCCACTCAAAGCCAAATGTCAAATTCCCCAACTTTCAGTGACTAAAAAGCTGAATTTCCATGACCTATAATGAACAGATCCATCCATTTGCAAGCTTCAATTACTTGTTTACAGATGTTTTTCATACAAAACACTTTTTTTTTTACCCAATAAATGCACTTTGATATTTTTCTGTACTCTTTCTACAGTTTTGTTTTGTTTGTTTTTTTTATGATTTCAGGGGTTAAACGCTCTGAAGGATTTTGTGTTTGTAATGAAGTTCATCATTCAGTCTTTTTATTTCTTCACATTTAGTTTTTGCTTTTCTATCATCTACTTTTAACACCCAGTCTTTGAAGTGGACATTTTGTAGCCAAAGATCTTAAAATGTACATTTTCCTGGTATGTTAGTTATCAGGTGACTGCATTTGACTTCAAGTGATTGCCAGTGAAATGAAAAACCTATAAATAAAATAAAAAATTAATAAAAACACTACTTGAACACAAAACTAAACATAAAATAAATTATCAAATAATAACACTATTTTTTTTATTTTAGTGAAACAAAATAAAACAAAAAACTACAGAATAAATAAAATTAACTAAAATGAAAACCATTAATTCATGTGTTAGTAAAACAAAACACGAAATACAAAATAATCCTTCATTTTTTTTTAGGGCTGTCAAACGATTAATCGTGATTAATCGCATCCAAAATAAAAGTTTATGTTTACATACTATATGCGTGTTTACTCTGTATATTCATTGTGTATATATAAAAACACACACATACATGTGTATAATTAAAAACAAATTTATATGTATATATATTTACACCTGTATACAATTTAAATTATAAATAAATATAAATATTTTATATATAAATCTAAAATATTTTTCCTTAATATATACATGCATGTGTGTGTATTTATGTATACATAATAAATATACACAGTACACAAATATATAGTATGTAAACATAAACTTTTATTTTGGATGTGATTAATCGTTTGACAGCACTACTTTTTTATAATTAAATAAAATGCTGCTCTCTACGGTGCGGTTTACTGCTCAATTAAAGAACAATGTTGCAAAAAAAACTTGATATTTATATTTACGTAATTGAGAAATTATAAAAAGGCAACATTAAATTTCCATAAATACTAAAAAATAAATAAATTATATATATATATATATATATATATATATATATATATATATATATATATTTATTTATTTATTTATTTTTTAATAAAATAAAATAAAACAGAAGCATGTTTGTTTTTTCTATCAAAACTAGCATCAAGCTTGCAAATATGGTTTTGGTATCCAGTACTGAGACACTGAGATATAATCACAATCCTAGTCAGAGCACATGTAATAATTACAAGATTTTGTATTTTTTTTATGCTCAGTTTAGCATCTTCCTCCAATTTAGTTTG
The DNA here is from genome assembly GCA_033026305.1 of Cirrhinus molitorella. Classification (NCBI taxonomy): domain Eukaryota; kingdom Metazoa; phylum Chordata; class Actinopteri; order Cypriniformes; family Cyprinidae; genus Cirrhinus; species Cirrhinus molitorella. Next base: position 433,393 of record CM065131.1, read on the forward strand.
TTCTCCTCATCCATCTCTCAGGTCCCTTCACACATTCCTCAGTTCCTGCTCGCTCTCTGATTGGCTGTCGTTTTTTTTTGTCTTCCTCTGTCATTATCTGTGTGGTGCCAAATCCTGTTGGCCTTTGAATCATCCTCTCTTCTGAGATTTATGACAAGCCTTTTCTCTGATGTAGTAACACCATTCACACATACAGCTCATCGGGACTAAAACATCTGAAGCAGCACACTCACATTTTCAAACAAAGAGCATGTGGGCACAGAGAAACTGAACCATAAAGGGAAACAAGTGAATGACTAGCTGACTACTTACTAAACTACTAACAGATAGACTTCTGTGTTATAAATGGTTGAATCTGAATTGATTACACTGTAGTGCTGTCAAACGATTAATCACATCCAAAATAAAAGTTTATGTTTACATACTATATATTTGTGTACTGTGTATATTTAATATGTATATATAAATACACACACATGCATGTATATATTTAGGAAAAATATTTTATATTTATATCTAAAATATTTATATTTATTTATAATCTAAATTGTATACAGCTATAAATTATATATATATATATATATATATATATATATATATATAAATATTTAGTTTTAATATACAGGTCCTTTTCAAAAAATTAGCATATTGTGATAAAGTTCATTATTTTCTGTAATGTACTGATAAACATTAGACTTTCATATATTTTAGATTCATTAAACACAACTGAAGTAGTTCAAGCCTTTTATTGTTTTAATATTGATGATTTTGGCATACAGCTCATGAAAACCCAAAATTCCTATCTCAAAAAATTAGCATATCATGAAAAGGTTCTCTAAAAGAGCTATTAACCTAATCATCTGAATCAACTAATTAACTCTAAACACCTGCAAAAGATTCCTGAGGCTTTTAAAAACTCCCAGCCTGGTTCATTACTCAAAACCGCAATCGTGGGTAAGACTGCCGACCTGACTGCTGTCCAGAAGGCCATCATTGACACCCTCAAGCAAGAGGTCTGTGGGAAGGAAAAAGTGTGGCAGAAAACGCTGCACAACGAGAAGAGGTGACCGGACCCTGAGGAAGATTGTGGAGAAGGACCGATTCCAGACCTTGGGGGACCTGCGGAAGCAGTGGACTGAGTCTGGAGTAGAAACATCCAGAGCCACCGTGTACAGGCGTGTGCAGGAAATGGGCTACAGGTGCCGCAGAGAAGCAGCACTGGACTGTTGCTCAGTGGTCCAAAGTACTTTTTTCGGATGAAAGCAAATTTTGCATGTCGTTCGGAAACCAAGGTGCCAGAGTCTGGAGGAAGACTGGGGAGAGGGAAATGCCAAAATGCCTGAAGTCCAGTGTCAAGTACCCACAGTCAGTGATGGTCTGGGGTGCCATGTCAGCTGCTGGTGTTGGTCCACTGTGTTTTATCAAGGGCAGGGTCAATGCAGCTAGCTATCAGGAGATTTTGGAGCACTTCATGCTTCCATCTGCTGAAAAGCTTTATGGAGATGAAGATTTCATTTTTCAGCACGACCTGGCACCTGCTCACAGTGCCAAAACCACTGGTCAATGGTTTACTGACCATGGTATTACTGTGCTCAATTGGCCTGCCAACTCTCCTGACCTGAACCCCATAGAGAATCTGTGGGATATTGTGAAGAGAAAGTTGAGAGACGCAAGACCCAACACTCTGGATGAGCTTAAGGCCGCTATCGAAGCATCCTGGGCCTCCATAACACCTCAGCAGTGCCACAGGCTGATTGCCTCCATGCCACGCCGCATCGAAGCAGTCATTTCTGCAAAAGGATTCCCGACCAAGTATTGAGTGCATAACTGAACGTAATTATTTGAAGGTTGACTTTTTTTGTATTAAAAACACTTTTCTTTTATTGGTCGGATGAAATATGCTCATTTTTTGAGATAGGAATTTTGGGTTTTCATGAGCTGTATGCCAAAATCATCAATATTAAAACAAAAAAAAAGGCTTGAACTACTTCAGTTGTGTGTAATGAATCTAAAATATATGAAAGTCTAATGTTTATCAGTACATTACAGAAAATAATGAACTTTATCACAATATGCTAATTTTTTGAAAAGGACCTGTATACATGTATGTGTGTGTATTTATATGTACATAATACATATACAAAGTAAACACACATATAATATGTAAACAAACTTTTATTTTGGATGCGATTAATCGCAATTAATAGTTTGACAGCCCTATTACACTGTAAAAAACAAAAAAAACTATTTGTTGAGTCAACTATAATAATTTGTTACCCTGCTGCCTTAACATTTTAAGTTAAATGTTAAGTTGTACTAAGTGACAACTTAGATATTGGAGTCGACTAAACTAAAAAATGGTTTGTTAAACTTAACAGCTGTGTTTGTTACTCAGCTGCCTTAAAATTTTAAGTTGAATCAGCTCAAGTATCTAAGTTGTCACTTAGTAAAATGTAACATTTCAGGTTGACTGAACTGTATTTGAGTTGACTGAGCTTACAATGTTAAGGCAGCCAGGTAACAAATTATTTTAAGTTGACTCAACAAACTGTTTTTTGCAGTGTAGAGCTGCAGCATGAAGGTTGTTAATAACAGTAATTTTAGATTTCGTATGCAATTAATTATAAAACCTTTTATAATCCATAATAGCATTTATTAACAACTTATTTCATATTTTATCTAAACCTTCTTGTATATTAAGTCAGGCATCTGCGAAAATGAGAATGGTTAGTAATTGTCTCTCTCTGGCCTGATTAGCTAAGCCCTCAAAACACTTGCTATTTAGTGGTACAGTTTTGCACGATTTGTAGATATTTGAAAAAAACTTTTGCAATTAGTTTTTAAAAAGGTAACATTAACTAAAGAATTTCATAAAAAACAATGTTTTAGTATAAAGTTTTGAATATATTCAATTTATACTTTAAAAATGAAACTGCAATTGCCAGTAGGTGGCAGCATGTCAATGAATCATTTATTCAATCGATTCGTTCAAACGGCTGATTTGTTTATGAATGAAGCGAGTGACTCTCTTTATGAATGGTTCAATGAATCTCTGACTCACTAGATTATGCAGATTCATTCAGCTGTGGCTTTGTTTGGAACTTTTGTTGATGAAATAGAGCAGAATCAGACAACGGGGCTCCTAAAATATATGTCACTTAATATTAACTTTTGTACAACATCAAAGACGCATTAAAAACTGCCGTATAAATTCAATTTCACATCTGCAAGCTCTAAGCTGTCACTCGATTTGGTTCATCACAATCTCACTAACTTCCATTTTAATGAATGAAGCTCTGTACACTGCACACTCAATCTATTATCTACATTGTCTCTGCACTTTGTTTGTTATAATAAATGACAAATATTGGCTGCAGTCTGAACCGAACTGAACCACAGACACAAATATGCCGCTGTGTTTTTAATCTACACCGTGCTACGTTTATGTGCAGAAGCGGGGTCGCTTTTGTAGTCGTCTGAATGAATAAATTATAGAAATCATTCCCAAATTTCCCAAAAGCCCTAACCAGTTGGAACTCCCCAGACTTCGACTTACAAACTACAGCGATTCGTTCAATTTGCCCAATATGTATTTGTTCGTAAGTTTACTTCGCCCACGTATCACATGCCTCTTAGTGATTTCTGATTCAGTGACAACAATAACAAAATGAAGACACAATGCAGGGTCTGTTGTACCAGCCTGCTGATGTACGTGTGAACCGACTACAACTCCCACACTGCATCACACAATTCTTCAAGATGGGCTGTGAAATCTCACACTGACAAACACACACACATCATGTCCTGCATCGGCTGTTGATACCGCAGTGACGCACTGGTCAGATGACATACAGCTGTAGTGGGAGGAGAGATTCACCAGCAAACACTGACAGACAGAAACCTCAGAGAGCATGACACTCGCGCTGACGTATTTCTGACCCTTGAACGGATGACTCTTGGTGTCGCTGACCCACGTCAAAGCAACCAGACGTCTGGGAGCTTCTAGAACCGTCACGCAACGCATCTAAAAATGCAATCTGACTAAATCCTCTGCACTCGAAATAAAACGAGAATGAAATTTGTCATCGTTTACTCACCCAATCCTATATGACTAAATATTTTTGAAGGCTACTTCTTTCAATACAATGAAAATCTGACTGGGGCTGTCAAAAGTACCACAAAGGGATGATAAAAACGGTCCATGTGATTTGTGTGCTATATTGCATGTCTTGTCATATAAGGAACTTTTTGGTAACACTTTCCTAGTGCTGGGCGGTTTGACCAAAAACCCGTATCAAGGTTGTTGTTTTTTTAGGATTAGAATTACGTCAGTGTTTTTTCTGAATCAGAACGCATGGAACATTTGCACAATCACTGCATTTCAATCACGATTCAAAGAAACATGCTACATTTAGTACAAGCAGGTGAGCTAGATTGTAGCATTTAACGATTTAAAGCTAAAACAGAATGGTCTTTGTGAAATGATGCTACATAAAACATCTGCATGACACAAAAACAGTAGGCAGGATGAATGACATGCTAATTCACAATCTGACAGCAGGTGGCGCTTATGGAACAGCAGCGATACAGCATTTCCTTAGTTACTGCTGTAAACAAAGCAGCACTGAACTTTTAAATACTACACTGATATGCATCAGACAGAGGTGAGAATACCATCTAAACCTTTCTGAAGACAGTCAGTTCCCCTCAGAGATAAACCCCCACTCTCAACTCAGCATTAAACATTTTCTCCTCTGTGTGTTCGTCCTCAGCGACTCTGGCTTCTGTTAATGGCCATTTACCCTAAATTTGTTTGCCCAGTTAAAGAATTAGTTCAGTTATTAATAGTTCTCTAACCATTAGTCGGAAGTGTATGCAGTTAACAGAGATCTCCTCTCAATTCACAACACCGTTTGCTTAGCCACTTACATTGTACACTTTATAAAGGTTCCAAAAGGGTGTTTTTACAGTGATGCCATAGAAGAACTTTTTCGGTTCCCTAAAGAACCTTTCAGTGAACAGTTCCTAAAAGAACCATTTTGAAGAACATTTTCAAAACCTAAAGAACCTTTTCAGCATTTGAAAGGTTCCATGGATGTTCAAGGTTCTGCATAGAATCATTGATGCCAATGAAGAACCTTTTTTTTTTTTTTAAGAGTGTAAAGCACCCTTTAAGTTTAAGTGTATATGGCCCTATAAGTTTTCATCTCCAATATGATTTCACCTGAAGGTTTCATTTAGGGTTTCATCCACCACATTAGCTAACAAACTAACAAATTAAAAACTCTTCTAAAGCACTTATTCATCTTAGTTCTTTAGATACATTACACACATTTGTCCAGTATGTTCATGTTGGAAAAAACAAACAGCTAAAACCAGCCTAAGCTGGTAGGCTGGTCTTAGCTGGTTTAACCTGTAAGAAGCTGGTTTTAACTGGTCTCCCAGCCTGGCCAAGCTGGTTTTAGCTAGTTGTTCCAGCTGGTCTCCCAGCCAGACTAGCTAAGACCAGCCTGAAGAGCAGCTAAAGACGTGGTCAAAACCCTCAAATAACAGCCTGCTGATCTAAAACCAACCAACCAACCATCTCAGGCTGGTATTAGCTGGCATTTTTTAAGCAGGTTCATAAGTTTTAAAACTTATGAAACCAGTCCTCATTTTGCTTATATATAGTGCTGTCACTAGGGCTGCCAAAAAAAACTAAATTGCATTTTGAATTTGTCAAATTTAAAATAAAAAGCTACATTCGGTGTGCTTTAAAGAGGCAGCTATATTGGTGGCGCTCGAGATCGATGACAATGTAATTGTCATTGCGTTATAATGTTTTTATTAGCCTATTCAGTTGAAGCCACTAGAACACTGCATTGTTCATTAAAATATTGCGGAAGAACAGAACATAAATGCGGAGAACATCTTGTTTATGTCAAAACTAAAACTAAGCCGTTCACACAGAACACATTATTTTGCGCATTTTCTAGAGGGACATCCATCACCATTGCATTAGCGTCTCACACGCTTAGAAAGCCATGCTAAATAATGCAAGTTCAACTCTGAAAAAAACTTATCTCGAGACTTTATGGCAGGGTTTTTTCTCCATCCCACAGCATCTCATGTATTTAAATGAAAAAGTACTCTGTGCGATTGGCTTTTGGTCCTTTGTATTAAACTCACACATACATACATACATACATGATGCTGCTTTGTTCATAGCTGTGGGTTTTGGTTTATAAACATTATTTTAAAAGTTATGCTTTTTTTTCCACAAATAGTGATGTTAGTTTATTGCTTTGAATAAACGTGCACTAGTAATATTTTGCCCTCTTGTGGCCTAAAGCTTTTTTTCACCCCAACTGATTTTTTTTTTAATTAGAATATAATTGGAATTTTGATACCATTTAAGTACAAAATTCTAAATTAGTTGTTCAGCCATTTTTGACAGCCCTGTACTGCTGTAGTACTTCTGAGTTCTGACTCGTCACTGTACTTCCACTGACTACCTTTCACAACAGTCTTGATAACTTTGGGTAAAATCTTAGAAGTGACTCTCTTGAGTGCAGAATCGTGACAAATGTTGATCTAGATGAGTGGTTCTCAACTCCAGTCCTCAGGGCCCACTGCTCTGAACATTTTGTATGTTTCTGAATCTGACACTTTCAGTTCAGTTCATGGATCTTTCTCCTAACGAGCTGATGATCTGAATCAGGTGTGTTAAATGGGGGAGACATACAAAATGTGCAGAGCAGGGCTCAGAGGACTGGAGTTTTAACCATTGATCTAGAGTGACAGAAATGTCACATTCTGATATAACGTTGCAAAACAATGCAGCACATATGAAAGTGGCACAAATCGGAATTAAAAAGATGAGATTCCACGGGGTTCACACTGTCATCAGAAAAACAGATCCGAGTCACATATGAGCCAAAACAAAACAGATTTGAGCCGCAGTGTGAACACAGCCTAAAATGAAGGGTGAGTAACTAATGATGTTTTGCATTTTTGGCTGAACTATTACCTCTCATCATCTGGCACAAAAAAAAAACGCATTAATAACCAGCATAAATTCATTATGAGAGCACAAGGGCTTGATTTGACCAAGGCGGCTGTTTGTAAACCAACTTTCAAAGTGTTTCTTACCCTCGCAGCTGCTGTGTCCCTCCTCGTAGCCCGCGCTGCAGCTGCACTTCCCGATGGGCACCAGCCACTCCCCTTCGGCGCTGCAATGCATTCTGGGAGGACTGTCCGTGTCCACCTCAGAGTTGTTTACGCAGGACCCTCTCACCTCCACCAAAGTGGAGAAGGCAGCTTCGGCGACCGTATCCGGGAAGACGGCTAAATTCTGCACGGTGGACAAACAGCGCTTGTAGTAGACTCTGACGGAAACCAGCGCCACGCAGGCGCCCACATCCTGGAAGGCCAGATGGAATCCTTTGCGGTTGAGGTGTCCGATCTCACGGACTTCGGTGTTAAGTTTCATCTTGCGTTCTCCCAGGTCGCCCTGCGTGAAGCTTTCGTCCGCCGCGATGGTGTCGATCTTGCTGTAGCGGTCTTCGCGGGTGACGCGGCCCAGGTCCCAGTCGGACTCGGCGTAGAGGAGGTTGAAGGTCTCCTTGCAGCTGCCCGAAACGCCGGGGATGCTGTTGCAGTCTCTCAGAGTGAACTGCAGCTCGATGAAGATGCGCTGGCCGCCCTGCCGCCATATCCAGCCCGTCTGCAGCCAGTTGTTCTGACTGGGCTCCATCACGTTGCATACTTGATATGTGCGAATGGGCTTGTATTTCTCATCCACACCGCTGATTTCCTCCCACTGAAACGACAAGACATTTTGACATTTTATCTATTAGCTCTTGATATGATAGACAAATACTGCAAAGCTTTCTTTTTATTTATCATTTGTTATTTATTTTTGGCATTTTATCTATTTACTCTGAGAATAGAATAGAATAGAATAATAAATAAAATAAAATAAAATAAAATAAAATAAAATATTTTTTCTACTTATAAATGATAGACAAATTCTGCAAAGCTTTCTTTTTATTTATCATTTATTATTTATTTTTGCCATTTTATCTATTTACTCTGAGAATAGAATAGAATAGAATAATAAATAAAATAAAATAAAATATTTTTTCTACTTATAAATGATAGACAAATTCTGCAAAGCTTTCTTTTTATTTATCATTTATTATTTATTTTTGCCATTTTATCTATTTACTCTGAGAATAGAATAGAATAGAATAATAAATAAAATAAAATAAAATAAAATAAAATATTTTTTCTACTTATAAATGACAGACAAATACTGCAAAGCTTTCTTTTTATTTATAATTTATTATTTATTTTTGGCATTTTATCTATTTACTCTGAAAATAGAATAGAATAGAATAGAATAGAATAGAATAGAATAATAAAATAAAATAAAATACAATATTTTTTCTACTTATAAATGATAGACAAATTCTGCAAAGCTTTCTTTTTATTTATCATTTATTATTTATTTTTGCCATTTTATCTATTAACACTGACAATAGAATAGAATAGAATTTATTATTTCTACTTATAAATGATAGACAAATAGAATAGAATAGAATAGAATAGAATAGAATAGAATAGAATAGAATAGAATAGAATAGAATAATAAAAAAATAATAATACTTTTCATGGACTGTACCAACTTTTTTTGACTATGCATTTAAACCCATGGTCTTAGATCAATATTCATAGCAAAACTTTATTTATTAATACTGGTGATAACAAAATTATAATAATGATATAAAATAAAATATATAATATATAATAACATATTATATATATTAAATAAAATCAAATAAAATAAAACAAAACCTTTTAGCTTGAAGTTGGCCTCTAGATCATAATATTCATTACTAAGGTTTCTTTTTATCTATCTATTAACACTGGTAAAATGGCAATTAATTAATTAATTAATGTACTAAATTGAAATACATTTAAAACAATACTTTTCTTGGGCTGTATCAAGTTTTTGACTGTACTTTAAAAAAAAAAAACTATGGTCTCAGATCATTAAAAATAAAATTAAATAAAAAGATTTTCAACTTTCTCCATACTTTAAGAATCAAGCTCTCTAGATAATAATATTCACTAAAAAATCTTTTTTTGCCATTTATTTATTAAACACTGGTGAGATGGCAATTAATTTGAAAAAAAAAATGTATATATTTATTATTAATAATAATAATAATAATAATAATAATAATAATAATAATAATAACACAATAAAAAAAAAGTAATAATAACTTTATGGACTGTACCAACTTTTGCGCTTTAAAAAAGAATAGAATAGAATAGAATATCAAATGCTACATGTGGTACATTCAATCCCTACAAAGGGAACATTTTGGGGAGATATACATCTATATACACAAATATGTAAATTAGCAACTTATTGTAGATTTACAGGCCCAATTATTACGTACAGCATTGTCTATATGTCAAAAAGAGCATCAGGTTGCATTGATATTTACAGTGCATACAGTTCAAGCTGTATAAAGCTCGATGGCAAATCAGCTAGAGTATATCAAACACAGAATTTATTAAGACTAAAGCATCTTCAATCAACACCACAAACAAGCTCATTGTCTCACAGAGAGATTATAATGAGCCTCTGAAGACGAACACTCTCACAGTGTTTTCACAATTAATTGCAGCGTAATGAAGATCCTTCGTTTCTGAGGGAATTGAGCATTTGAATCCGTCTCTCCGCAGATACGACTATGAGCGGCATTTCAACGCATTCCTGCTGAAAACCACAGAGAGATCAAACCTGCATAGCATGTACACACGTGTGTGTGTGTGTGTGTGTGTGTGTGTGTGTGTGTGTGTATATGACCATGCAGCTGTGGTGGGAGCAGGAGACGGAGGATGTAATCGCTGTCAGGTCCAGAATTAACAAGCTAAACAAATAACAGCTTGTAGCGAGTCCCCAGTATGCAGTGGTTTCTCCTCATAGATAACGCTACGATTGAAGGAACGTGTCCGTCCTGAGCCGAGGCGTCCTCTGTAAGGCTTACAGCTCATCTCAGCTATGAATCGAGCCACGCGTGTAATCTTTAGCACGTGGTTTAGCATTGAGAACGACAGAAGATGATGTAAGATGGGAGATAGGACACAGAAAGAGACAAATGGGGTTTATCTGGTGAGGGCAAAGCAGTCCATACTGGGATTACAGCAGGGATGAACAACTAATACAGTCGGGGAAATCAAGACACAGAAAGGAAACAAGAAATAGACCGGTGACAGGTACAGATGAGGTGGAGAAACACATTGGGTTTAGCCCAAAAAACTAAAAAATCCCACATCATAACGCTTGATTGTGAATTTTTGAGTCAGATATGACTAAACGTAATGACATGCAATTCAGCGAATGAGTCAGAGGAGCAAATGAGCAGTTTTAGACCATCGGCTTCATCAGAAGCAGACCACTGAGATCATTTGGTTATGAATTGGATTACGCTGCTTTACAGTCGCAACAGAAGCATATGAGCTTTGTGTGTTGAGAAATAGGCAAGCATTTGAGATTTTATTATGATATTCCTTTTACACTGGTGAAAAATTACAGACATTCAATATCCATTCATACAAGAAGATGAAATAAAAAATCTGGTTCTGTTATTTATTTATCTATGGTATTTTTGTTAACAAATGGAATTTGTTAACAGTTTGTACTGAGCTAGTTTTTTTATTATTTTATTTTTTAGGGTTAAAAAAAAAGTTAAATTAAACAATTACATAATTTCATACTTCACATTTTACATATTAGAAATGCTATATTAGTAAGCCAATTTAGTTCCAATGAGCTAAGGCTGAAGGTAACATTTATTTTTGATAAACGATTAATTTTTTTTTTTTGTTGTATTGTATTTTATTTATTTATTAACTATTATTTTTTATTTTTTTTTCTCTTCAGTTCAGGACTCAGGAACCTTCATAAATTAATTAGATAAAAAAAAAATCCCATTATTGTATTTTATTTTATTTTATTTAAAAAATATATTTTTGCACTTATTTCTTCAAATTACCTGGATGAATTATCCAATTTAATTACTTTCTTTTATTTTTTATATTCTATATTTTATTTTAATTTAGTTTTATTTTATATTTTATTTTATTTTATTTTTTAGGTTCAGGACTCAGGACCTTCTTAAATTAAATGGATAAAAAAAATCCCATTATTTTATTTTAGATGATTTTATTTTATTTAAAAATATATATTTTTGCACTTCACCTGTTGATCATTTCTTCAAATTGCCTGGATGAAAGGCCCAATTTCATTATTTTCTTTTATTTTTTTATATTCTATATTTTCTTTTCTTTTAGTTTTGTTTTATATTTTTAGGTTCGGGACTCAGGAACCTTCTTCAATTAATTGGATAAAAAAATCCCATTATTTTATTTTATTTTTTATTTTAAAATATACATTTTTGTGCTTCATCTGTTAATTCTTTTTATCAATTAGCTGGATGAAAGACCCAATTTCATTATTTTATTTTAATTTTTATATTCTATATTTTCTTTTCTTTTAGTTTTATTTTAGATTTTATTTTATTTTTTAGGTTCGGGACTCAGGAACCTTCTTCAATTAACTGGATAAAAGATCCCATTTCACCATTTATTTTTTTTATTTATATTTTATTTTTTAAAAAGTTACTATTGTGCTCCATCTGTTTGTTCAGTTCAATTCAGTTCAGCACAGTACACTTTATTGTCCCTGAAGGGAAATTTGTGTTGGGCTCATGGCGCTCACAAACACACCGTCCGCTCATTTCTGTAGAAATGCAATAGCTGGTACACAACAACTGTTCATTACATCCATCAGTACACAAACAATACACAGTAATATACTCAGAAATAAAATATAAGCCCAAAACATAAAAAATCTATTAGACAATACAACCTCGTAAAAATACATCCTAAAAAACGATTGCACTCACTTATGCAAAACGAAATACAGGAATAAAGACAAACGTAAAACAGAAAACACATTAAACAGCAACCTGCATCCAACATCATGCTTATTCATTTGTTTAAAGCTCTTAATATAAAAGCACTCGGTTTGGTTTGTGCATCTGAATGTTTTACATAATTCATTGTTGATTATTTTCATTATCAGTTGTTAGCAATTTTCTCATTTATTGTTTCAGCCTGCAATGAACTCTATGATGTCTTGGTTCCCTTAGTTAACTAAAACCATGGTATAGTCTACATCTACGATGATCTAATGAATAAACATAAACAACTTTAATTATTGTACAAATTTTAATTTAACAAATGTTATTGTACAGACTTTAATTTAACAAACCTTAATTATTGTACAAACTTTAATTTGCTGTTAAGCTGCTTTGAAGCGATTTGTTTCGTGAAAAGAGCTATACAAATAAACTTGACTTGACTTAAAGGTCTTACCCCATTAGATGGATATGAGGTCCAACCCAGCTCTGCCTGGGACTCCTTAGAATTCAGCAAGACAACTGGAGGAACAAAAAAAACAAACCAAATCAACAGAGAAACTGAAAAAGTGACAGAATCATTAAATCACAATTGCATGTGGTGCAGTGTCAGAACACATAGAGCTGCTAGTGTTTAATAATAATGAACACAGACCCAGAGGACGGGCTGTTGATCTGGAGGGTGACCGCATCAGAGGCGCATTAGAGCTCAAATGGAGACTGACAGACCTGCAGCGCTGCACTTAGTGAAATGAAGTGCACCGGTCATCAGCTGATAACGGCGGACAGCTTCGCGAAGCACAACAATCTTGACGGCTTTCAGCCAGCGAATACGGTCTGCGGTACAATGCGCCGGTTTAACATTTAAACATTCATTTTCTAAAAGAGAAAATTAATGTTTTACAACAGCACCATGATGCAATAGAGCCCAAGAGGCCTGTGAAGGAAACTCACGTTGGCATTTGTCATTTCTGCTGCGTTTCTACAATTACAAAGCCTTAATGTGAAACTCTGCTTATGAGCTAAATTAAAATGAGCAGTGAACCCTTGAATGTTGTTATTCAGCAATTCGGACAAGTACAAGAATGTGTAGACTAACACAGGCAAGCTGAAACACTTTAAAAGATGCCCTTGACACAAATAGAGCCTGGGCTCTGAATCAGCACCTTGGACAAGGCTTGCTGGGACACAGCCTATAATTGAGAACCACAGACAACGCCCAGGCAGCGCTCACAAACACAGTTTCAGCACCCTGGACAGCGCCATCACTGCAGGGACATTTCAGCACCATGGACAGCACCACGGCCGGTTTTAATCACTCCTAAAACACTCAATAAAGAGGAACATTTTTTAATGCTAAAATATTAATTTTTGAATTTGAAAATGACTGTGTTTTAATGGTAAGATTATATTAATCAATAAGCATGTCTAATTAATTAAAATCATGAAACTTAGACAGTTTAACATAAAACTTTTAACACAAATTACATTAAGGTTATGAAATGTTTTTTCCCCCCTCAAGTTCAGTTTTATTTTTTACTAAATTCAGTGTTTTCCCATTTCGTTTTCTGGATTCCATTAAATTGTAATAAATCAAAAGCATCTCTAATTATTATTATTATTTTTTTTTTTTCCAAATATTTATTTTATTTATTTGTTTGTGTTTGTATTTAATAAATACTGTATTTAAAAGTTTCTGGTAAAAAAAAAAAAAAAAAAAAAAATTCTGGCAACAATTTTTCTATTAAATATTTCTTAAAAATGTTGTTTAAATAACTTAGTTATTTAATGAAATTCATTGAAATCATGAAACTTACAGAGTTTAACAGCATTTTATTAAACGTTTAACAAAAAGTAAATAAATTAAGGCTATGAAAAATACATTTTTGCTTCTCAAATTCAGTTTTATTTTTTATTTTTATTTTTTTTTTACCAAATTCTGTGTTTTTCCATGTAATTTTCTTGATTCCAATTTCATTTTAATAATCAAAAGCATCTCTATTTATTATTAGAAATTTTTTACTAATTTAGTATTATTTTATTTATTTATTTATTTATTTGTTTGTTTGTTTATTTCAGAAATACAGTGTTGTGTATTTACATTCTTCTGGTAAATAAATTCTGGTTAATAATTTGTCTGGTAAATATTCCTTTAAAAAATTGTTTTACTGACAATTTTATTAACTCACACAGTTTAAAAGCATTTTATTAAACGTTTACACATTTTAGTAATCAAAAGCATTTCTAATTACTGTTTTAAAATAATACTGTTTCAGAAATACTGTGTTGTGCATTTACATTTTTCTGGTAAATAACTTTTCTGGTGAATATTCCTTCAGAAATAAAGATGTATTAGTATTAGTTGCAGTAGTAGTAGTATCATCGTTACATTAAGTCATATATTTGTGTCACAGTTTCTTCAAGTTAAACCAAATGTTTATTTTGACGGATTGCTTTAAAGACCTGTAGTGTTTTCTTGGATATGATATGAAGATATTTCTTCTTCTTCAAAAAAAAAAAAAAAATGATGCTGATGTGTTCATATACTCATATTTTGAGCGTTATGCATGCTTCAGTATGTGTGTAGTAAACAAAACTGTGCGTCTGCACCATTTATTCACACAGAGACACGCAAGATTCATTTTTAAATAGTATTTTTGCAGCTTAATCACAGACACTAGTCCACATCGTGTTTTGATTTAAGTGTACTGATACTGACCTTCTTTTGATTTATTCATCCAAAATCTGTCAAATTCTGTGACATTCAAAATTACATTTTTATGATTGGATTCCGCAACTCACTCTGCGTTTCCTTCACCGCAAAAATCAAAGGGCCATATTTGATCAAAAATACAGTAAAACAGCAATACTGCTGGACAAAATTACAAAAGACATGTGGATGCACTAATTAGGCAAATGTATACTATATGTGACCCTGGACCACAAAACCAGTCGCTGGGGTATATTTGTAGCAATAGCCAAAAATACATTGTATGGGTCAAAATTAGTGATTTATATTTTATGCCAAAAATCATTAGGATATTAAGTAAAAATCATGTTCCATGAAGATATTTTGTAAATTTCCTACCATAAATATATCAAAACTTAATTTTTGATTAGTAATATGCATTGATAAGAACATAATTTGAACAACTTTAAAGGCAATTTTCTCAATATTTGTATTTTTTTGCACTCTCAGATTGCAGATTTTCAAACAGTTGTATCTCAGCCAAATATTGTCCGATCCTAACAAACCAAACATCAATGGAAAGCTTATTTATTCAACTTTCAGATTATGTATATTTAGAAAAATTGTTCATTGGTTTTGTGGTCCAGGGTCACATATATTAATCTGACTCCAAACCTTTGAATGTAAGTGCATGTTTGCTTATTTTAAAGGGCCCAATGTATGCCATACACCCTCATTTGCCAAACATGGTGGGTTACCAGACCAGAAGCTAAATTATTCATTATTTATTGCTTGCAAAATGCTTGTTTCTCTTTGCTCAGCTCTCTGTTGTCAAACGCAGCCATGTAAGACCAGGAAAATGCCACCGCTGTACACCGCTGCCACTGCCTCTGTATTCAGAGCCATCACAACTCTAGTCTGAATGCCACTTCACAACAAGCCAGATGAGCTGGAGAAGGCTGCTGTGCACTTGTGCCACAAGAGCACTTGTATCTTACAGCATGACTCAGAGCAGTTTCTAGCCTTGTACACTTGCGGTTACTGCCAAGTATTACGAGAAAAGAAAAAATCTGAAAATGTACTGTGGGGTGAGCATTTGACGTTCCCAAGGTTTTCTGTGATAAACACAGACATACATTTTTTCAGAGAGTTCTGACTTTGCTTTAGTTGGTTTGAGTGTTTTTTTCTTCTCTGAACAGCTGTTGCTCGATCTCTCTTTTAGGGGACAAGATGCCATTTGATTTCTGCTGACACGGGCCCCCTGCTGATCTGACCTTCAGGAGACACACAGAAAAGTAGAAGGAGAGGCTGTGCCAGAGTAGGTTATGCTACACAATGCAGTCATTCTTAGAGAACCGCAGCAGTCAGAGAGAGACGGTGAGGTCAGACGGAGCAGGACAGAGAAAAACAGCAAAAATGTAAAAAGAAGTAGGAATCACTCACACAAAAATGAAAAATTCACATCATTGCAAACCCATTTGACTTTCTATTGTGGAACACAAATGGACGGATCTGAAATGCGCTCTTAATAAAGTCTGTTTTCTAAATGCATTGCTTGATCTTTCTGTGAACGATTTATCCATGCATTTAAAAAAAAATGAGCTAGTGAACTTTTAAATCAAAATGTTACAACCCGATCTTCTGAATGATATATGCCAGACTTCTCTAATGATTTCGTATGCTTAAACCCTGTCCTTTTCTTTCTTTTGAGATCTGCCTCCATCCAAATCAACCACCAATAAATTCAAGTCTCTGTCCTACACACTATGTATTTCACTCGGATGACTTTAAAGTCACTTTTTTCAATGCAATTACAATTAATGGAGATTTCAAGCTTCCAAAAAATGCAAAAGCAGCATAAAAGTGTCGTAAAACAGGTCATAAAACTCAAGCACTATATTCTGAAGCCGTGCAATAGCTTTGGGTTTTTTCATCATTCATTCATTGGAAATCCTGCTCGACAATCAGAGTTACCTCACTATACAAAAGAGCAGCTTAGCAGATTTTTCGCAAATTCTGTTTTATTTTCTTGCAAATTCTGTTTTTTCTATTTTAATTTCTTTGGATCACATTTTTCTCTCTCCATTTTAACTTTACTAGACTAGTTTAAATGGTAAAAAAATGGCATGTCTGGTTAATTGAAGTCATGAAACAAACAATTTAACAGCAATTTTTTTAAAACTTTAACAAAAACTACATTTTTAGGACCCTATGAAATCAGATTAATTTTTTTTCTGAAATTTAGTTTTTTTTTAAACAAATTCAGTTTTCTGGATTCCATTTTAACAGTTTCTTTTTATTTTTTATTTATTTTTTTCAATAGTTTTTAATAATCAAAAGCATCTCTAAACAATTGATTTTACTAAATAAATAATAATTTATTATTATTTTATTTCTTTTTTTTTTTCTAGAAATACAGGGTTGTGTGTTTGCATTTTTTCTGGTAAATATTTCCTTTAAAATAATGTTTTAATAATTTTATTATTAGTAGTAGTAGTAGTAGTAGTAGTACTATGAGTGCATTCAGTAATATATTTTTGTCACAGTTCCTTCAAGTTAAACTGAACTTTATTTTGAAAGGTTGCTGTAAAGACCTTTAAGTTTTTGTTTGTATATGATATGACAATGGTTTTTCACAGAAGAAATGGTTAAATGCTCATGAAGTGACTCTAGAGATTAAATTCATGTGTAAGTAAATGTAGTAAATGAAACTGCGTCTGCGCCATTCATTCACAGAGACACACAGAACATGTAGGGATCATATTTAAATGGTATTTTGTGGCTTAAAATTCACAGTCACTAGTCCATATGTGTTTTGATTTTTGTATATGGACCTACTTTTATTTTATTCAAACAAAATTGAGAAAATTTCACACACTGCAGTAAATATAGTAAATTCCATTTTTCCACATCACAGAAAACATATGGCCCTAAAAAAGCCAGTCAGGTTTAGAAAGACACGAAGGTAAATGACAGAGTTTTAATTTTAACATGAATGTATGAAATGAAAATGAGCCAGCATGATCCGGAACATCATTCCTGGGCTTTTGATTCCAAAAATACACACATTCTGTCTCCATTTAGCAAATGTTCTCACCCCAAATAACCTTCATTACATTAAGCACTATTCTTCCCTCTAGACATCAGCAGAACCTGGGAGCAGAATCATCCCCCCTCATCCCCAAAAACCCAAATGAACGTTTGAAGAGAGGTCACAAACAAAGACAACGTCATAAAGAGGCCTGACTGAAGGATGTGCTTACTGTATGACACACAGACACTAATCTCCCTGTCAAACCCAACGCACTTATGCAAATCCCAGCGGAAGAATTATAATACGAGAACCATAAAATTCAATAGAGGGGATTAGCCACATGTTGTTAAACTTGCTTCAATGCAGCTTATCTGCACATATACATAAAGCTCAGATTGCACCAATCAGAGTCCAGAGACCTGTGGGACACTCATCGGCCAAACGTTATCCCTCTAATAAGCACACACACACACACACACTTAAATGGACTCTCTATGTGAGTTTGCGGCCGTTAAAACCAGCCGAACGGCAAAGCGCATTAAGTTGAAGCCCCACGCAGACCTTTATGACCTCATTAAACTTTCAGCTCCGCCATTGGGGTCTAAAGAGCGCTCGCTTCTCTTGAGGGTTCTATGGAAACGCTCGCACAAGCCGCCGAATCATAATAGCAGCTGTTCGCCGGGGTTTCGCACAGGGGGAGGCGTATTCACGAGGACCTCTCAGTCGTTCTCGCTGGGTAGAGTACTTACGAATTGTAATCAGTTACTGATTCCAGATTCCATGACAAAAATTGTAGTCAATAATGTAATTAGTTACATTACATATTTTGGGTAATCTAATCAGATTACTTTTGGATTACTTTTAGATTACTTTTAACTTAACTCGTTTATCACATTGGTTTGGATTTTCATGTAGCATAATGATGTAAAAATGCAAGTAAGAAAATATGTTCCATTCTTTGTCATTTACAACAAGAAGTGCATTAAACACTATATTACATCAAGGTTTCCCAAACTAGGGTTCGTAAAGGAACAGAAGGGGGTTGTGAGTTTAATGAAAGCTAACAATTACATCATAAAAATATTAAATTAAAATAAATCATTTTAAAACAAAGTTCCTTTCAAAGACAGACTGTACACTACATTTGCAACGCCTCCGGGTAGCTCATTCACGACCAAGTCTTAATGAATGGATCCTGAAATCTCAAAACCTGCTTGCTGAACTCACAATTAAATGACATGTGTCAAACCAGGAACAAAAAATGAAAATAATTGCCACATGAATGTAGTTTCTTATGCTCAAATAGCAATTAAAAAGCTTATTTTTCAGGGGTCTCAGGAGTGAAAAAAACACAGGTGCATCTCAATAAATTAGAATGTCATGTAAAAGTTCATTTATTTCAGTAATTTGTTAAATGTGAGCCAAAATCATCACAATTTGAGTTGAATTACTGAAATAAATGACCTTTTCCACAACATTCTAATGTATTGAGATGCACCTGTATATTTGGCACATAAGGTTTAAAATAGTTTTGAATAGAATAGCCTGCATTACATGGAAATTAGAAATAACATGAATGTGTGCTTTTAATTGTTGGAAAGACAAAAGCCTTCCAAAGACATAATAATACATGGTTAAAAAACCTGTTAAAATGAATGTGTTCACCAGTACTGCTGCAATGTTGAAACCCTTCTTAAACCTGAAAAGATTTTTGTAAATCCAGTGGTCAAATGCTGTCACCACCTGTGCTGTGAAGGTCCACAAAACTGGACTTTCTGAATGTATAGGCCTAGAATTGGTAGGCTGTTTTAGAAATGAAAATTGAAAATATAAAAAAGAGAAATTAGGGGGAATCATTGAATTATGAATAATTTCTTGCTATTGTGTGAATAATATGTAATCATGTAATCCATGAAAAAGTAACTGTACTCTGATTACGAGTACTTCATTTTTGGAACCTGATTACGTAATCCACATTACATCTAATCACTTACTACCCAGCTCTGTCAGCTTGACATCGCTTTTAAAAACACAACCCCCTCCGAGCAAACACAACACCACATCCTTCCCAAAACCGACTTGCAAGGCTCTTACATTTATCTTGACGTCGCTCGGCTTGCAGGCAGTCGCAAATGAAAGGTTGTTTTCAGGAATAGAGGGTTGAGCGGAAGTCAAGGTGCTAGAGCTTTTCTGCGGTTGGTCAGTGAGAACGGCTTGAGTCATGGGCTGTGAGCGTGTGTGGGGTCTGGTCTATGTGCTGACGGAGATGTGAGCGACAGCTTCCTATTGATTCAGTCTCCCTAAATGCTGAAGCTTGACTCACTCATAACGTCATCTACCCACCAGATCCTTTGAGCTGTCAGAGTGAAGAGAAATAAGTTAATGTGCTTAACAAGTGATTCAGGGTCATTAAATGTTCATGGAATGACTTAAGAAGATGCACAGCTTTGAAAGCGGCTTTGCCTCATGTTCTGTGAAGATGATTTGGAATTAAGTATTAAGGCAGATTTTGACTTTTGTAGTTGCTTTTGTTTTAGGGTGTTTTTTTTTTTTTTATAAAATTTAAATTGTTACTATACAAGGAAACATTCAATTGGTCAAAAGCAAAAGATTTCCATTTAAAATAAATGCAGTTCTTTTGAATTCTATTCTTACTCTATTCATTTCTATTCAAGAATCCTAAAGACAGGGTATATACAGGAATCATGGAGTTAAATTTAAGACCTCTTTCCATACATTACGACCTCAATCGCCACTTCAAGGCAACTTAAGTTACATTTACTATAAATCGATTGTAAGATAGCACAACTAAACAGCCTTTGTTTGTGATAACTCAATGCAACAAAATTCAGAAGGGTGGAAACGAAGCAAAAGAGATTGAATTGAGTGACTAACCCAGTGTAAGGTTAAACCAGAAACAAGAATTAGACCAATAAACAAAACAACTGACAAAACTTATTGAAGAGGGAAACTAAAGCTCTCTGAGCTAACAGGACAATGAGACCAAATCCTTCAAACACAGAGTGTTAGTATTGCACCTGACGGAGACTTCTGCTCAAAAGATCCTGAGCTCATTGTCCAAAAATCATACACCGTGTCCTAACTGCACGACGCAACAAGATTCCAGCGACAAGCAATCTGTCCGCACCAGACGTGATAAAATTACTGAAACATCAGCCATTTAGAAGAGCAGAATTGCACTGCACTCTCAACGAAATGGACAAGTGTATAATCCATAAATATTAAACCTTTTTAAGATTGTTCAAACTAAATATTAAGTGACTCATTCCATCTTTGTCATGAAAAACAGTTGTTGGTTCGCAGTTAAATATGTTGTTGCTTTCGGTATGACTATAAATGTCACGCAAAATGATATTCTAATTCAAATCAGACACTTTTAACATTGAATAAATTGACTTTAAAACTTAAGTAAAAAAAAAAAAAATAAATACCCCATGTTTTACAAACCCTCAAGCCATCCTATGACTTTCTTCTTTCAGACGAATGCAATCTGAGCTATATTACAAAAATGTCCTGGTTGTTTCAAGCATTATAATGACTGTTACAATTTTGAAGCTCTCTCTATTAGTGCTACTGGATCTTAGCGCTGCATTTGATACTACTGACCACAGCATTCTTTTGAATTGACTTGAAAATGTTGAAATTAGTGGAAGTGCATTTGCATGGTTCAAATCGTACTTATCTGATGCCATTAATTTGTGGCAGTGAAAGAAGAGGTATCATATCAATTACAAGTGTAGTATGGAGTACCTCAAGGCTCAGTACTAGGGCCATTACTTTTTTCACTTTACATATTACCCTTAGGAGATATCATCAGGAAACATGGTGTTAGCTTTCACTGTTATGTTGATGATACTCAGCTCTATATTTCTGCGTGGCCCGGTGAAACAGACCAATTTGAAAAACATTGGATGACGAGTAATTTCTTACTGGTAAATTATGAAAAAATAGAGTTGTTAATTCTTGGACCTAAAACCTCAGCATGTAGCAACCTAAAACACTGTCTAATGCTTGATGGCTGCTTTGTCAATTTGTCAATAGGTGTGCTATTTGATAGCAATTTTTCCTTCAAAAGCCACATTTCTAGCATTTGCAAAACCACATTTTTTCCATCTCAAAAATATATCGAAATTACAACCTATGCTCTCAATGTCAAATGCAGAAATGTTAATTCATGCATTCATGACCTCCAGGATAGATTATTGTAATGCTTTATTGGGTGGTTGTTCTGCATGCTTGATAAACAAACTCCAGCTGGTCCAAAATGCAGCAGCTAGAGTTCTTACTAGAACCAGAAAGTATGAGCAAGTATTGGCCCGCTTCTGTCAACACTGCACTGGCTCCCTATTAAACATTGTATAGATTTTAAAATCTTGCTAATTACTTATAAAGCCCTCAATGGTTTAGCTCCTCAGTACTTGAGGGAGCTCTTATCACATTATAGTCCCTCATGCCCGCTGCGTTCTCAAAATTCTGGCAATCTGATAATACCCAGAATATCAAAATCAACTGCCGGCGGCAGATCATTTTCTAACTTAGCACCGAAACTATGGAACAATCTACCTAATTCTGTTCGGGAGGCAGACACACTCTGCCAGTTTAAATCTAGACTAAAGACCATCTCTTTAACCTGGCATACACTTAACACATTAACACATTTCTATAATTCAAATCCGTTAAAGTATTGTTAGGCTGCATTAATTAGGTCAGCCAGAACCAGGAACACTTTCCATAACAACCAATGCACTCGCTGCATTGTAAGAAGAATGGCATCTACACTAATATTAGTCTGTTTCACTCTTATTCTGAGGTCACTGTAGCCACCAGATCCAGTCCGTATCCAGATCAGATGGTCACTGCAGTCCCCGGGTCCAGTCCATATCCAGATCAGAAGGTGGATCAGCACCTAGAGAAGACCTCTACAGCCCTGAATGTCAGCGGAGACCACATCAACTAGATGAGCCCCACAGACAGACCCCCAGTGAAGAAATCATCACCTAGACGACCATCGGCATAAGACAACAGGAAACTGATGAGTCCTCTGCACAGTCTGACTTTGCTGCAACAAACTGCTGGTTCATCTGGTCAGAGGAGAACTGGCCCCCAACTGAGTCTGGGTTCTCCCAAGGTTTTTTTCTCCATTTCTGCCACCGATGGAGTTCTGGTTCCTTGCCACCGTCGCCTCTGGCTTAGTTGGGGACACTTAATTTCCAGCGATATTGTATAATATTTAAACTGAACTGAGCTGGATGATGACATCACTGAAATCAATGATGAACTGCCTTTAACTGAAATTGATTGTTCACAGTTGTTTTGCATTATTGACACACTACTGTCCTATTCAATACTGTGAAATTGCTTTGACGCAACCTGTATTGTTAAAAGTGCTATATAAATGAAGGTGACTTGACTTGAAGCCCCATAAAAGGGAACCATCCATCATGAATATATATATATATATATATATATATATATATATATATATATATATATATATATATATATATATATATATATATATATATATATATATATATATATATATATATATATATTTTATAAAATGACCAACTCAACCAAGAAAATGCTGAAACAGAATTGCATGACTGGTGAGAAGCATACATATATTTTTTCCCCTACAATTTAAAATTGATTTTACCATTAAGTTTAAGCCTTATTTTTTGATATACCGCAAAATATGCACAGACTTTAAGTGCTATCCCAAGCGAAATCCATAATTCCTCATTTTGAAATACATGTCACGAATGAAGACCGCAGTCGCCAATAAGGGTCGGGCTGAGAGCAGGCAGGTCATGTGACCGACTCCCGGAGCGGAGAGTGCTGTCAGCCAGAGCATGCGCTTACATAACGAGCTATGAGATGTGAGCCAAGTCAAAATGATTAGAGAGCATCAAAGAGACAACAGACAGCTCTGACTAATGCACATTCAAAGTGACAGAACTCTTCTACTAGCGAAAATGTTGTACGAGCAGAATTTGACATCTGAAGAACAAACTGCGAGTTTTGGGTGGAAGTGAGGCGGTTGACTACTACTCATAATAAGAAAGCACACAACCCTTGAGCATCCACAAATTCTGAGAAGCACACAAACACAGGTTTCTCGACCTCCTGTCCCACTTAACCTGTGTGCTGATTGCGGTGTTTCTTTAAATGTCATGGTGGGCCCTCTATGGTAACCGGAGCTCTTTTCTGAGTGAGAGGACCTTTTTAGTAGAGCTTTCAGACACACCTCAATCACTGAAGCCGTATCGTCGTTGGTACCCCCATTTCGCCTGGCCAAGTCAAGCAAAAGAATGTTTTATTCACACGAGAGCCGCCTGTTTGTGCGCAAAACAAGGAGCTTATGCCGACTGTGCCACAGCAGTTAGGATTTCTGTAGCTGTAGCCGCTGTTTGGCATCTCCCTCTCTCGCCCTTTGTGTTCCTGTCCATGTTGGTCAGGATTTTTCCCTTATGAAGTCAAGAGGGTTTAATTCAGTTGGGGTCGGCATCACAACGATTTACGGTGTCTTTGAGAATTTGAGATCTCTGTAATCTGAGGTTATGGGGAATGTAGTGGGCACTGGGCACAACTAAAAATGCACCAAAATAATTGTAGCAATTTAGCTATAAAGAAATGTAATCAAAAGTAATTTGGCTATAATGAAATGCCAATGCTCTTAAACATACGCAGATTTTTCTTTTTTCAGAAATTAATGCTTTTATTAGGCAAGGATGCATTCAGCTGATCAGAAATCACAGTAAAGAGGATTATATTGTTACAAAAAAGATACATTTCAATTAAATGCTGCTCTTTTAAAACTACATATGAAGAGTTCTGATGCAAAACCAGTTAAAAGCCATCTTGGTCAAAAATGAGATAATGATACTGAGTGAATGCTCTGGACACATATTATGCATCCATCAAATACTTTTACTTCAAACTCGCTAAAATCCCAGCCTCAGCCCAATCAGAAGAACCAGTACTTACATAGAAACCTGTACATTTGAACCTGATAAAAATGCATTTTTTAAAGAAAGATGTCAGATGGTTTTAGAGACTTTTGCATCTGAACTCTTCATATTCTTTGACATGGTTTCCACAAAAGTAGAGCAACTGTTTTGTTAACGTTGATAACAATATATATATATACGTCTTAGCACCAAATCAGCATATTAGAATGATTTCTAAAAGACCATGTCAGACATTCAGCTTTGTTTTAAAAAATAAAAAAAATTTCAAACATTTTACTATATTTTTGATCATAAATGCAGCCTTGGTGAGCAAAAGACTTTTAAAAACAATTTAAATAATTATACCGAACCCATATTTTTAAGTGGTCATTTATAATGCCATTGCAATTTTACAACAGCATATACAGTATTTAATACAGTGCACCCTTTTTTCAAGCTTTGCTTCAACCAAGAGTTTTCTTTTTTGGTGCATTACTAGAAACACTGTAAAGGAAAGGAGGACAGTGTAAGGGAACAACTCCTCCCCCATCTCTAATTCTCCTTCTCTCTCTCTCTCTCTCTCTCTCTGTCGTTGTTAATAAGCAACAGAGTCAAGAATGTGGACGAGGGGTTGCGTAAGTGAAAGAGAGAGAGGGAAAGACTTTTTTCCCCTCTCTCAATTTAGGAATCCACTTTAGATCAAATTAGACTCTGATTCTCGCCACATTACCACATCACCTCCCTTTCACGCCCCTGACAGGAGGAGGGCCGTTCCTCTCTCCAGCACTCCCACCTGTCCCATTCATTCATCCTCAAAGACAGCAACTTCCCCTGCCCTTGTATCCTCTCCTCCTCTCTAGCGCACTAAATGTCGGATTACAGAGGCGTCATTAAGACACTATGAGGATGTGGATTGAATTTTCCTCTGCCGTTCTCACTATCACACATCCACACACTCACACCCATGGCTGTTTGAGGGGTGGACTTATGTTCAGAATGCCTAATGCCATCAAACTAAGAATCGTCAGCGATGCCAATCTTGACTGGTAGTTTTTCCCTTACAGCGTCTACAACGGACGCAACACAGTGACCATTAAGAATCATTTGAACTTTGTGTCAGTACATCATAAATAGAACAAGATATCTGTAAGACGTCGCACCTATCCAGGGTAGACAGCATCACAGATTATAATAGCTTCTATTGTGTTTTGTCGTGCTGCTCGTGTCCAGTGTAGACACAGTGTGCACACCAAAGTAGATTACATACAAAGTCAATGCAAATATGCAAACAGACGCAAATTCGTGCCTGGCGTCACAAACTGGACGTTGCGATTGTGGGATATCACCTTTTCCACACTAGTTAAACTTCTTTTTTAACTCGAGCAGAAAATTAGCATGGAGCGTTGCAGTTCAGTGTAGGGATGCTCAACTATGACAAAAATCATAATCAGGATTATTTGGATCAATATTGTAATCAGGATTATTTAACACGATTATGAGTGGGTCTGGAACTTTATATGACAATTGAATGTCATTTAAATTGTAGAAACACACTTTGAATTATAAATTAGTGTAGACTAAAATGCATAACGAAATATTCTTTTTAAATATCAGTTCAATACCAGAAAAAAAATTAAAAATAAAAATAAATAAATAAATAAATAAATAAATAAATAAATAAATAAATATCTCCAGCTGGTAAAGTAGATAAATAAATAAAACACAAATAATAACTTAAAAAAAGGGCTCAATGTATATAAAATATTATACAACCATCAGTTTTTTGAAAACCATTATGAAGCATTACAAATATTGTCTCATTTTGTAAAAGAATCACTTAACAACCTTGTCTGGTCAAAGTTACACTTGCATTCAAAAGTTTGGGATCTGTATGTTTTTTTGTTTTTTCTTTTTATGTAAAGAATTCTCTTATGCTTTCCAAGACTGCACTTTTTTAAATCCAAATGATTTGGAAACATGTTTAATTTTTTTTTTTTTTATTTAATCAGCAAGGATGCATTAAATTGATCAAAATTGACAGTTAAAATATTGTTACAAAAATGTCCATTTCAAACAAATACTGGCTTTTGAGTTTTCCATTCAAAGAATCCTGACAATGTCTTATATTAAAGGGATAGTTAACCCAAAAATGAAAATTAGCCCATTATTTACTCACCCTCAAGCCATCCTAGGGGTATATGGCTTCCTTCTTTCAAGCCCAAAAAAAACACACATATCCATAATACAAAGTGCCTCAAACGGCTCCGGGGCAACACATTGGTTTTCAACAAAAGCTGCGTTTTCATTACAGATTTGCACAAAAATTTGTGATATTTTATAAATGTTGATAAAGAACAATTGTGAAATTACGCCGTTTCCATTAGCCAATGTTATGTGACTAAAATGTAACTTTTTCATCTCGCGATAAGTCTTGACACCAGTTGTCGGTAGGTTTATGTATATGGCAGCATCGTACTAGCACTAGACGCGTACCTTTAGCAAAGCAGCACCGAGAGACGCTTCTGAAATGTGCATTGTCTAGATTGGTTGCGATCAGCTCCGGTGGCTGTGCTGGAGCCGTAATACGTTGCAGATGTGTACAGTGTAAATAAGGGGTTATTCAAACATTAATGGCAAGGAAACACCATTACATTTGAGAGCAGCCATATATTAAGTGTTTCTTGGAAGTTATAATACATTAAAGAATGCTCATGTGACTTTTACGTACGGCAAGTGAGCTATAAATGCGAAAGCACAAAAAGTATTCCACCTCATGCAAAGAGCTTTTGCAAAATTGATGGGTTTCCATTGCATTTTCAATTTCCATCTTCACAATTTGAAGATTAATTGAAATGCAGCTAAAGATAATAATAAATGTTTCTTGAGCAGGAAATCAGCATATTAGAACACTGACACTGAAAACTTCTGTAATGGCTGCTGAAAATGCAGTTTTGCAATCACAGGTATAAATTACATTCGAAAATATTTCAAAATAGAATATGGTTCTTTTGCAATATTTCAAAATATTGTAATATGTATCTAATTAATGCAGCCTTGGTGAGCACAAGAGACTGTTCCAAAAAAGTCCCAAAAGTTTCAAAACAAAGTGTGCATGTGAAAACGAAATGAACGAAATAAGAGAACAAAGCCAGACCAAACTGTTCCAAATGAACACTCAAATCACATCATATCATACTATATCATCAGCCCAAACTCTCCAACTCTCCCCACCCCCTCAGTCTTTCCATTATTACTATAGACATTGATCTCCGTCCTATTGATGAATGAAGGCAAGTCAAAGGTGTGTGTGTGAGAGAAAGATAGAGAGAGACGGAAAGGTCTGGGGTCGGGAGAGAACGGAGTCCGACCGGCCATCCATCAATACAGCACATCACGGAACCACAGAAATCAATACTCTCGACAGCTGATCAATCAATAGGCAGCACAACCGGGCGGCTTGTAAAAGAATACGGCCAAGCCAGTCGATAAGTTAGAATAACAGGTCTGTGCCTGTTAAACTGCGGAAAGATGGAGGGATGAATGGATGGCAGAAGGGACAGAAAGCTTGTTCTCTCCGACGTGCTCTCAGTGGATAGATGACGGGGAAATACATCACGTCTGCACTGCAGAGGCCCTTTAAGATCTGATCTGAGAGCAGACTCTCTACTCTCTAATTTCAAGCAACAGCCTATAAGAGCATCATCCAACGTCTCATAATAGCCTTCTTTTCTTCCGTCTGAAGTCGAGGCTTTTCGTTATCATTTGTACAACTGCCAGATCTCATCGCTCAGCTGTCTCGCATTGTCTCGATTCATTTATTCCATGATTGTTTATTTACTTATCTGTGAGGTAGATAATTTGAGCATATTAATCCACAAATCCGTCGTTTCAAAAAAAGAGGCGAAAAAAAATCTCACTAATTATGCAAATCAGGTGCAGAATGGCTCCCATCAGCTTGTTGGGATTTAATTAGATGGCCCTTATTGCCACTTTCCACAGGCCTGTTGATCTAGCCACGGTTTATAGTGAGGCTGTTAAAAAGACAAGTCTTATTCTGGATTGTGGCATCTGTGCGCTCTGTTTTCTCACGAATGGAAGAGCAGACGGAATCGCCATGGAGCGCATCACACCTCTGCATGACTAAAACCCTCCTTGTGCATGACTAAACTTTTGTCAGTTTAGTCATACACCACCTATCAAAAACGTTGGTGCTCAAGTCAAAATATCAAATGACAACATTGTTGCTCTCAAGCAGCCAAAACATGCTTGGGATTCTTAGTAAAACAGCACAAGAGTTCATTCTCCAGGTGTAGAGTGGAATATCTGCTTACTACTTCCATGCCAAATACTGCATACTGTACAAGTACCATGTAAATACCATGTAAAAGAGTGCAAGTTATGATACAATAGCAAATCAACAGCAAATGCTACATTGTGGTCACACTATATTACAGCAAGTATTTGAAGAAAGATTTTGAAGTGTGCATTTGATGGACACTTTACTATCCCATGAGGCTAAGGGAGGAATTTGTGAATTACTCATGTTGGTAGGTAACATGACAATAGCTATATTTGTGTCACCCTGTTTTAATGCACATTTCGAAGTGTCACATCAGAAACAAGTGATTTCGAAAAGAAATAAATAAATGTTTTCAATCGCTGAGGTGTTTTTTAAATTGTGTGAAAAGAGTTAATGCGAATAATGGGAGATGGAAACGCAGTTTGCAAATAAATTCCTCCATGTGCACCAAAAAAGTCAGGTGATTTTGCGCTATGAGACGGGATAACCTGACTAACCAGTGGACTGATCTCATTGCACAGCTTCTGAAATGTTGTTATAGTCATACTGAAATGCTTCCAGAACTGTTTTACATGACTGCATTCCCAAACAACAGACATCCAAAGCAATGGCCGCATATATTGTTTGCCTGCTGAACTACTGAAAGTAATTTATTCTATAGGAAAATTATTATTCTCCTACTTTTCATAGTGATATTTAGTGCCAGTTTATCAGGAAGTAACAATTTTGATCTCTTTGACTCGTTGGATGGAAACAGTGTTTATTTGCAAATGTGATATTCCAATTTTTCCAAGTTAAATTCACAACTTTGGATGGAAACCCGGCTAATGACAACTTGACAAATGTAGTATATCTTATACTACACACATTCACACTACACTGATTAATCAAAAAGTAATCAAAACTAGAATTCAGAACCTTTAACTGATGTAATTTTCCCTATGTCCTTTGTTTAATTTTTTAATCCTGTTAATAGTTTCCGGATAAAAACATACTACCACGTGTGAAGTCGGCGTCATGCAGATGTGTTTATGACCACTGCGCTCGCATGTGAATGGCGCTTTCAGCAGCCACTCATCAATGTCAGTTCCAAATCAATGGACCAATCAGAAGACCACAGAGGCGGGGCAAGCGTTTTAAGCTTTTGTTTACAGTAGCAGGGTGGCAACGTTTGCATTTGACGACAACGTCGATTGATTATCAGATATGGTAACAAGCATATACGTCGTTTTTGAGAGTTTGTTTCATGTGCATATTACATCTTCTTGCGTATATTATGTTTGATGCGAGTTTAACCAATAGGTGGCATTTTAACACTGCATGTACTGAGTGAACAAGCAAATAACGTTAATGCCATTTGGAAAAGATGAGCGGGAGCAGCGGCTCAACTTCCCAACAAAGTGTGTCTGCAGAAGAGCAAAGTCCTGCAGACGACCTAAATGCCTAATTTTGCGCATTGGGGAGTCGCTCTCTTAAAATTACTTTCGGTTTCGTTTTAACTGTCACGGGAAGCGCTTGGCGGTGCTGAGTGTGCATTCTACAATTTGATTTCCTTATGTTTAAATGAAGACTTACGGCAAGAGGCTCACGAACACATCTGTAATTATGCTTTGTTTTGTTTTGATATAAATTTGTTGTATTGCCACTTCAAATCAAACCAAATCAAACCTGCAGCACTTTTAAGAAGTAGTAAAATCGCATTTTAAATCGCAAATCGTAATTTTGATTAGGAAAATTGCAATTCGATTTTTTCTCCAAATCATGCAGCCCTACTTTTGCATCTAAAAATGTGGGACGCAGTGCTCAGGAATGGTTTTAATTTAAAAAATACTGCATCACAGAATGTCTACTCTGCTAAATACAAAAGCTGCCAACCTGCTACTGTAAACAATAGCTTGCCCCGCCTCTGTGGTCTTCTGATTGGTCCACTGTTTTGGAGCTGACATTGAGCAGCACTGCATGTAAAAGTTCTATTAAAGTTCTAAAAGTAAATTATATTAACTTGACACAGTGTCTTAAATGTGGCACATACACGTCCGTATAACTCCAACTACATACACAGTAGTTTGTTTTTAATGGGAAAGTATTAACAGGATTAAAAAAACTTACTCTAACCAAATTATGTTGGTTAGAGGTCCTAATTTTAGTTTCAATTTTGGACAAAGCCGTTGTGAAACTCAGAATGGAAGTGCTGATTAATCTTCATGCTAATCAAATCAAAGGTAACATTTAACCAAAGCTTGCCCTCAAAATGCCTGTTTGATTTTTTTAGCCTCCATCAGGTCAAAGTTCATTGACTTTCCCAGATGTGTTGTATTGACCCTTGCCTTTGGCAAGGAAAAGGTCATCGTTGGAAGCCTTCGCATCAATTTCAAGCTCATCGAAGCAAGTGCTTCCAATCAAGACCACCTGAGCCACACATGGAGCGTACAAACCTGAGCAGAACATTGCAAAAGTCCATTGTGGTTCATCACTAGACCGAACGAAGAAGCTTTTTGATCAATAATGTTCCATAAATGGTTTTCCAACCCAAACCGACAAATGCATTTTCCTGTGCTGAGGAAATTATCTGCCAAACTTGTTTACCTTGAAGGAAACATTAAATCAATGATGGCATAGGAAATATGATATAAGATAGCCTTTCAGTGCTCAGCGCTGTTAAAAGACTAAGCTTCTGATGAGTAATTTAACCACGGGGAGGGTCATACAGAATTTCCATCTTGTTATTTAGTGCGGAGGAATGGAAAGATCGCACACATTCAAATTTCGAGTTGTAAGGAAAGAGGAAAGGCGAAACCATTTAGGAGGCTGAAATGAAAAATGTGACAGGCATCACATAAAGTGAAAAGAAAAAGGTCCTAACCCTGGTTCCTGTGGCACCCCAATATCTACCAGCCCACACATCCTCTGAAGAGGCCCATCCACTAATGGACAGATCTCAGGGAGTTTAATCAAAGCACAGGGAGAGGGGTTCTCTCTCCATTTCTCTACTGCCAATCATTTAGAAGCCCCAACAGCCTCCTTACGACTGGTACCCTATGAACGCGGAGCTGGATAAAGAGAATGAAAGTCAAGGAGAGAGGGCAGGATGACACGAGGTACAGGTGATACCGCAGACTGAGAGAGAGAATAAAGAGAAAAAAGAGAGAAATTATATAACTGCATAAACTAAGCCATGCATAAGATGGACACAGCAGCTACCTTCCCTGTTGACAGTTTTTCCTCGAAGGCTAAAACCCACAGTTTCCCAGAAAACTACACAGCAATCTGAACAAACCACAAAAATTACAACAATTCAGTCCAAAACATTCTCTTCTATCATTGCTGAACGTTGGCTTTAAAAACAGCTATAATAATGATACATGTCAAAAACAAAAACTGATATTAGCTGTTAGACAGTTTGCATTTCTTTTAAATCAAAGCACATGAATATAAATGAGTAGGTTGTTGGACAAATAATAAATTAGTCATTTTTACTTATCCTTGTATATCCTTAGAGTGAACAATTTTGCTAATAAAATGTATTAGTCAAATTAAGCCAAAACCATTACAAAATTCAGTCTTGGTAGATATATGCTTTAAACTTTGCAGTCTTCAATATGCACCGTCAAAACATTTCACTAGGAAATGCATGCATGACTATGACAATTTTAGATAACTACAGCTGAAGTCGAAAGTTTACATAAACCTTGCAGAATCTGCAAAATGTTAATTTGACAAAAATAAGAGGATCATACAAAATGCATGTTATTTTTATTTAGTACTGACCTGAATAAGGTATTTCACATACAATATGCTTACATATAGTCCACAAGAGAAAATTTAAAAAAATGACTTAAAAAAAAATGACTGTTCAAAAGTTTACACCCCCTTGATTCTTAACACTGTGTTGTTCCTGAATGACCCACAGCTGTGTTTTTTGTTTAGTGATAGTTGTTCATGAGTCCCTTGTTTGTCCTGAACAGTTAAACTGCCTGCTGTTCCTCAGAAAAACCCTTCAGCTCCCACAAATTCTTCGGTTTTCCAGCATTTTTGTGTATTTGAATCCTCTCCAGCAATGACTGTATGATTTTGAGATCCATCTTTTCACACTGAGGACAACTGAGAGACTCATATGCAACTATTACAGAAGGTTCAAACACTCACTGATGCTCCAGAAGGACACATGATGGAGAAAACTCAGGGTAAATTTACATTTTGTTTTCTGGGAAACATGTTAGTATCTTCTGTAGCTTCTGAAGGGCAGTACTAAATGGAAAAATAAGATATTTAGGCAAAATAAGAAAAATGTACACATCTTCATTCTGTCCAAATGTTTACACCCCTGACTCTTAATGCACTGTGTTTCCTTCTGAAGCATCAGTGAGAGTTTGAACCTTCTGTAATAGTTGCATATGGAGTTAAATGAAAATTAAATAAACAAAAAGTTGAAATACAAACATTTCTAAAACTGAAATAAATTAAATGACAAACCTAAACCCAATTTGAAACTGAAAAACTAAAAATGTAATTATTTTTTTAATAAAAAAAAAAAAAATCTACAATGATATATAAATAACACTAAAATAACACTGTAATGAGCGTTCAAACCTGTGCTTGTAGACAGAGTGTCTTCTAAATGTCAAAATGTGAAAAAAATGATGAAAAAATCTGTTCTGAATGCGAGGGTTACTAAAAGTAATGGGTTGGGACAAGAGAATCATATTTTGTGGGTTAGTAATCAAGAAAAACATGTTAAGTAGTGTGAGTGGGGGTTACAAAAAAAAAATTATAATCTGCTGTCCAAAAGTCCTGGTTTATATCACATCACTACTCTGTATGGAAAGCAAAAGAAAGCTACAGACTGTGAGGGAAAGATTGAAATTTAAGGTTCATAGTGCATATACAATATATATATATATAAAAAGGAAATCTGAAAAACACTAGGCAATTTTCTGAGGACACCATAAATGCAAACAAGCACGTAAACACACTCACACAGCGGTGATTGAATGCAAATTAAAATGCAAATGCTGCACTGCTAGTTTTCAAGCAGCCCGGCCCGCAGATGGGAAGCATTTGAACACGACAGCTCAGACGAGTTTGGAATGTCAAAAAGTGCAGTCGCACTAAGCGGAGTCTTCACACGTGTGTGTGTCCAGATCTAAACCAGGAGGACGTCCGCTTAGCCAAGTCTGCTACTGCTCAACCGCTCCAAACAAAAAAACAAACTGGTATTCTCAAATATTTTGTGCCTCATACATAAAGCCTAACCAAACTGCAGTAAAACTTTCTAAGGAGACTCCAGAAATCACTAGAAATGGGATGGAATAACTTGGGACATGCTAATGTAACACACTCTGGTGCTGGGTTAGCAATACCGATAGACTGATAGCTTCAAAATACACACACAGTCTTAGACTCCTGAGTCTAGAAAGGCGCCAGGTAGTGTTTTAAATCGCTGCCTTTTGTGACTGCTGCACTATTTAACAGTATGCTCAACTCTAAGCACAACCCACAGAACAGCCCTGAATTTTTCATCACATCTGCACTCTCCCGGGCAGGACCAGCTAACAGCGACGTGTGCATGTACCATTAGAAGACTGTGTAAAAGAAGCTAAAAGCACATTTCAAGGCATATGTACATACTGCAAGCGCATCGCTAAGCATGCCATTACATAATAACACTGGAATTTCGCAAGAACATGCAAGTCATGTCTGAGCAGAAGTCGCCGCTAGTGTGTTGTTGAAAAGGCATTGAGCGGCTTAGGTGTTTGCAGTGGTTTACAGCACAGCCAAGTAGGGGTGTGACGAGACACTTATCCCACGAAACGAGACTGGGTTCACAAGAACGAGACGAGACAACATTTTTACAACTATTTAAAATAAATCCTCAGTTAAGAAATATATAGGGAATAGTATTTTACTCAACTAAAATAAAAAACTAAATGCAAAAAAATACAAATATAGGTGCATTTTGATTAGAACTTGTACTTTATGACATTAAACTTTTATTTTAATGAACTACATGCAGTAATAAACGTAAACTAAAGCTGCATGATTCTGGATACACTGAAAATCACAATTTTTTTTGAGAAACTGGAGATCACAATTCTCTTGTGATTCTGAAAAAAAAAAAATTAGAAATCTAAACAAAATAACGTAATTTACTAGTGGTTCTGACGCAGTGTTCATTGCTCAAGTCTTTTAAAAAATATATATTGATCAAAAATTTTAAAAATGAAGTCTCAATTAATAAAGACATGTTTCACTATTGGAATCTCCTGAATGAATGATTCAATGATAAATACTTTTTTTAAATGTGCATTTGTCGCCACCTCCTGGCGGAAGAGGATAAGCGTTACAAAACGCACAAGTGTTAAGATGCTTTCTTTTTGATCGCTACTGTAGACAATAAGTGTTTATACCCAAACTATAAACTTTTACCCCAGTACTGCTGTCATTTAAATGTCTGCTACACAGAAATGATGACCATTGCGACAAGCACTGTTTGTGTTTGTTAGTTTGCCTCAGCATGAATGCAGATTTAAATGTCTTTAACACCGGTTTAACATCATAAGCCTCAGTGGAGCGTGAACAGTGCAAAATGAAACAGTCATAATAGACACCGCTGAATCATTGTCATTCAGGAATAAGATCGCGTAGGCGTTTGAACAGGAGATCGCAATCTTTTAAGGATTAATCTTGCAGCTCCAATATAAACACTACAAAATGTTTTGCAAGGATATTTTCATGTCTTGTGAGACCAGTTGGATCATCTTGCGGAGATCTCGTCACATCCCTACAGCCAAGCAGTTGATATTACAAATAATAATAATAATAATAATAATAATAATAATAATAATAAAAAAAAACACACAAATCAAACCCACCAGGACTTTTCAAGTTGCAAGATATAGAGGCTGACCGATGTTTTGTTTTTGCCGATTGATTGGTTATCGACAAAAGTCCATGCTGATTGTTTTTCTGGGTTGCGTTCGTTGCTGGAGCAGCTGAGAAGGCTCCACTGTCATTAAACAATACAAGAGCGGCCTCTAGAGGCGGAAATCACTCACTGCACGTGCTGTTTGTTCCTCACTTCAGATGAGGATTTAAAACATCAACAACAAACTATAATGCATGTTTTCATATCATTACTTAGCAATTACTTTGTTCACTAGATGCTGCATTAGTAGAGAAAGCACAGCAGAATATTTGCTATCAAGGCTGAGAGAACAAGAACATTAGCCGCACCTCAAGAGATGACCAAAACACACAAGTCCAACCCAAATGATTGTCATGACTGTTACCATCTATTTGCATTCGTTTATATCCAGATGATCACATGAATGCATTTGTTAGTCAGCAAGCTTCATATTTAAAGCAACTGAAGTGAGAAAGCAAACTGCGTTCATTCATCCGACAGAAACCATTCACACAGTTTTACATTAAATACATCATATCTGTCTCAAATAAATGTAAATTTACATAAAGACATCACCCTGGGAGGCAAGATTGTGTGCATTGTGCAATTTTTAGCAAAAGGTTTTTACTTCTGTGTCTCTAATAAAGTTTGTATGTGTCATATAGAGAGCTATTATATAGATTGCGCTTTCTCCGTTTGCTCTGTTGTGTTAAACACCGAACTTCAAACTCATCTATGCTGCTCATTCTTGAAGTAAATACAAAAATGCGAGCTCTCCTGGAAGCAGCACTGTGAATAAACTATTTTGTTATTTTGATTAGAGACTCTCATTGAGTGTTCTAGAATAGAAGCAGTTAAAATGTGAGAGTACATGCAATACCCATATGATTTTTGATATAATTTCAATACTACGGCCTTTGTGTAGATGTTTAATGATGGCCAACTTTAGCTTGATCTGAAATGGTAACACTTCACAATAAGAGTCCATTTGTAGCATTAATGATTGATAAAAGCTGTAGAATAGAAGAATTGTTATTTGTTAGTGTGTTCATTTCAACATTTACTGATATTTTAGATATTTTTAAACGTTTAAGTTGCTTTTGTTAACATTTATGAACTAACTTTAATGCTCAATATTAACACATTTAATCATTTACAAAGTATGGTTCAGCCTCCCTTTTTTTTTTTAAATAGTAGACCACTATTTTAGTTTCCATTCAGTATCCATTTTTAAAAACTATCAGTTGATTAATCGGTATCGGTCAGTGTGGTCCAACGTAGTTATCGGTATCGGTAAAATACAATATCGGTTGACCTCTAGCAAGTTATGAAATCTAATACTCAGTTCTAGGGGAAAATTTACAACTTTAAAAGTGATGCCTGCTTTAACAAACATCACTAATTATTCTCAACACATTTTCTTAGCACAGGGATTCACTGCAGGGATTTCTGAGTAATGCAACAGCATGCTGTTGTTGTAATAATATACATCTGCTATGCTTGTATTTGCTGTTATTTATAAGGTGCAATGGTATTTGATGGGCTTTGTTTTGGTTGTATTGGAGGATTTGGATGGCTCGGCT
Organism: Cirrhinus molitorella; assembly: GCA_033026305.1. Taxonomy (NCBI): domain Eukaryota; kingdom Metazoa; phylum Chordata; class Actinopteri; order Cypriniformes; family Cyprinidae; genus Cirrhinus; species Cirrhinus molitorella. Next base: position 470,855 of record CM065131.1, read on the forward strand.
CTGAAGTATTTGTTGAACTTTGATTCAGCACTTGGAATGGGATCTGACTTTGACTCAGGAGAATGATGAAACTATTCTCAAATACTGAACTGCGAACTGAAGCGCTAACATTCTGGCAGGTGCAAAACACAGCAACTCAAATAACTCTCGACGGCGCAGAAACTGACCTAATGCAAACTATGGCCATCAATAAGTCCAACCATCTCTCTATTGAACAATTCACTGTGCTGTTATGTGCATGAATGCCTTCAGGTTGGCATTTGGTGACACTGATTTGCACCTTTGCTACCTGTGAGGAAGTGTATATACACACTAGAGTTCACCAGTTTGAGGTCGGTAAGATTATTAATATTTGTATTGAGCAAGCAAGCATTATATTGATCAAAACAGGCATCAAAGACAGTATAATGTCACAAAAGATTTCTATTTCATATAAATGCTCAATAATAAGTTAAAGGGATAGTGCAAAATGATTAGTCACGACTAATCGATTCTAAATAAAAGTTTGTTTGCACGCTATGTGTGTGTACTGTATATGTTTATGTATATATAAATACACACATATGTATGTTATTTGTATGTAAACAAAAATAATTTATATTATATTATATTATATTATATAAACTAGGGCTGCCAAACGATTAATCGTGATTAATCGCATCCATAATAAAAGTTTATGTTTACATACTATGTGTGTTCACTTTGTATATTTATTATGTGCATATAAATACACACATATACATGTATATATTAAAACAAAATATTTAAATGTAAATATATTTATACCTGTATACAATTTAGATTATAAATAAATATAAATATTTTAGATATAAATCTAAAATATTTTTCCTTAATATATACATGCATGTATTTATATTTATATATTTATATATATATATATATATATATATATATATATATATATATATACACACACACACACAGTGCACAAATATATAGTATGTAAACAAGTTTTTATTTTGGATGCGATTAATCGCAATTAATCGTTTGACAGCACTAATATAAACTAATTTTACATTGTCGTTTTTGCTTTCTTTAGGCACAAAAAGTATTCTCGTAGCTTCATAACATTATGGTTGAACCACTCATGCCACATGGACTATATGAACAATGTCCTTACTACTACTGAAGATAAAGAAAGGTTTGGGTTTGGAAAGACATGAGAGTGAGTAATTAATGGCAGTTTTAATTTTTGGGTGAACTATCCCTTTTTTAATAGGATTAAATGTTTCTTAAGCTCCAAAACAGAGTACTTGAATGATTTCTGAAAGACTTGAGCATTTGTGTTTTCATTCAGTTTGAATATGGCATGTAATAAGATGTCATACTGGAACGTCGGCGGTTCTCAATGTCAAACTTAAATAAATAATCTGTAGTTACAGAGTTCGGTTTAGCTGAGTCATAGCTGAGAGAGAGACACTGAAAGAGTTCTGTGGTAATGAATGGACAGAAACCATACCATGGAGTGGTGTCATCAACCATCCATACAAAGACACAAGTCCACCACAACATCAGTCACTCACTGACGTCCACACAACACACACTGGACAGACATGGGCACAAAAACAAAGAGCCAAACACACACACACTCCCTACCAGGTGAATCCTATTTCTTCTCATTTAGACTCTGTCTGCAAATTGTCCTTGAGCTGACCTTCAAGGAGTGCTAAAGTAATCTACAATTACCTCAGAGACAAGGGGAAATAAAGGGTGATGCTGTCACACATACACAGCCATTAACACATTACATCACCATACACTACACACATACTTAAAGGGATAGTTCACTGAACAATTAACATATTTTAGCATTTACTTACTCTGTGATGCCAAGCCCATGTGACTCGTCAAGTTTATTTGTACAGCGCATTTCACGATACGTATCGTTGCAAAGCAACTTTACAGCAAATAAAAGGGTACATAACATACACAGTTTCACCTAATCTCATGTCAATCTCGAGTACCTATAGAGTAGTACTGTATCCTTAATATCTCCAGAAAGTCTTTTGACCCTGGACCATGGTGTATGGTTTGTTAGGATAGGACAATATTTGGCCGAGATACAACTATCTGCAATCTGAGGGGTGTAAAAAAAATCGAAATATTGAGAAAATCACCTTTAAAGTTGTCCAAATGAAGTTCTTAGCAATGCATATTACTAATCAAAAATTAAGTTTTGATATATTTATGGTAGGAAATTTACAAAATATCTACATGGAACATGATCTTTATTTAATATCCTAATGATTTTTGGCATAAAAGAAAAATCTATAATTTTGACCCATACAATGTATTTTTGGCTATTGCTACAAATATACCCCAGCGACTTATGACTGGTTTTGTGCTCCAGGGTCACATATTTATAAAAGAAAATACAGCTTTCCGATTTTCTCTGGTAAAAGCCGAGCTTCTGGAGGTGCGCCGCGGGCAGAGCGAAGTTCAATGATCACTTTGCGCTTCTGCAGTTCTGAATCATGAGTGGATCTTTTATAGCTGGGAGCGCTCCATCTTTCAGTATCAAACAATGTGCAAATCCAGCATCGAACTGGGCCTTATATGAAACGTTCGTCAACAAACACACTTGCAAAACTCCATTGCTGCCACGGAAAAAGGAACTGCATCCACTGTTCACGTAACTCTGAGTACTTCGGGAAGCTGAGCAAAGTTATCTTTGCATTACAACCAAAACCACACTTCATTAGAGACATTCTTCCCGAGTGAATCCCTTGCAGCAGTGCAGCCCAATGAAGCGTTGATGGGCACACTCTCTTTCTCTCGCTCTGGTTGATGTGTGCGCGGGCGCGCTTTTCCGGGAGAAATGCTCATATAAGGAGTTCCACCAGCGATTACGTCATTAAAGCCACGATCGGGAAAAAAAAAAAAAAAAAAAAAAAAAAAAAAAAAAAAAAAAGGCAAAACTTGTACCAACCCGGAAGTAAGATTTTCGGCAAAGAAATTCTCCGTCATTCCTCCAAATTATTTTTTTAAACTTTGGCCACGTTTAGCATGAGAATCCAACTCTTTAACACTGTAAACAACTCTGAATACACCAAACACCCCTGTACCCCCCCTTCAAAGTTTGTACAATATATTTAGTAGTAGCTTAATAGTGGTGACTATGTCAAGTTGATGTACACAGATGTATGGTAATGATCAGTTAATGACTTGTATTTGGAGTTGTAATAATATGCGACCCTGTATGTCACATATATAATATGTCTTAAGTAGCACAGGTATATTTGTAGCAACAGCCAACAATACACTGTATGGGTCAAAATTATCCATTTTTCTTTTATGCAAAAAATCATTAGGATATTAAGTAAAGATTATGTTCCATCAAGATATTTTGTACATTTCCAACGTAAATATATCAAAACTTCATTTTTGATTAGGCGATTTTTCAATATTTAGATCTTTTTGAATCCTCAGATTCCAGATTTTCAAATAGTTGTATCTCAGACTAACCTAGCAAATCATACATCAAAGGAAAGATTATTTATTCACTATTCAGATGATGTATACATCTAAATGTCAAAAAATGAACCCTTATGATTGGTTTTGTGGTCCAAGGTCACAAAAGAATATTTTTTACTGTATTTTTGCTAGTGCTGCACGATTAATCGTATCGTAATCACAATGTCAGCCTGTGCAATTATATGATGGGAAAATGTTGCAGTTATATTAAATAAGTGTGTGGACTTGAGAACACATGATTTCTGAGAACAGTTTGCCGATTTCCCGCTAACAACACAAAAGAAAAAAAGAAAAAAAATACACAAAGATAATTGGTTTGCATTTGAACGACAATTTTATATCCAGTTTTTTTTTTTTTATAGAGTTTATAGAGAGTATGTTACATCCTGCATAAATGCCCCTGCTTGTGAAAAAATGTTTAAAGTATCTTATTTTTGTGAAAATGTGTAAGTTTTTATTTGTTTTATTGAATTATTTAATAGCTGTAATTTTGCAAAAATTATTTCGAAAATGATTAAATTATTTAGCATTTTTTAGTTTTACAAATACACATTTCAGCATTACTACTAACCTGTGTGTACATTTTCTCTAAAAACTCATCAAGTTGACTAACCATACCATTTATTATAATCGCAATCGCATATCGCAATATTGACCTCAATAATTGCAGTATGAAAATGTTCTCTAATTGTGCAGCCCTAATTTTTGCTCAAATGAGCACAGCCTTGATGAGCATAAGAACCTTTTTACAGACTCCAAACTTTTGAAGGATAGTAGCTATTACACGCATTATTCTACATCTTACTTAAGAAACATGAAAATGGAATTCCAAAGCAGCGCATCACAACGTCGTAGACGTAAATGTCGCATGACCAGTCATACTGAGAAAAAGCAGCATAACAGCAAAAAGTAAATGCATGGCATGCTATTCATTTTTGAAGTATAAACATTAGACTAAAATAGCACTAATCTATAATGACATTCATTGTCAGGTATTTTCATTATCAAACTTTATCGATTAGTTGTTGCAGCCCAGCATCCACAGTACATCACGCCATAATAAACATTCTATCAGCAAACAGCTCAGAGCCCTGAGAAATCAGCTTCTCAAACAGAACGTAAAGCCTTCTAAACACTCTGAAAAAGCAATCACGGTGCACGTCTGAGCATGCACAAGATCTTAACAAGAGTAAAAAAGCCGATAAATCAAGCTGTTATCTCTATAGCGTATCCATTCCAAGCGTGCCAGGATTTATATGCCTCTAGATGAAGCACCAGTTGTGATATTACAGAAACGTTCCACTACAAAAAAAAAGTATCAGTATAAAAAACAACAACCATTTTTTGAAGCTAGACAATATGCACAGTGTTACATTTGATATATCAGAGGTTCAAGCTGACCCTGTCTTGGGGTTAACCGTTTAGTGAAATGCTCGCACGCACTCTTCGCCTCTGAAAGCAGACCCCCCCTCAGTTGTTTTGATTGCAATCAGAGCAAACGTAGAAATACACACAGACCCAAACACTTCACACGCTGATTGCAGCCATACAGATAGCCACAGCTCCGGCTCATTTGCCTGCGAGATTGCAGTCAACCCATTCAGGACACAAACAATGACACAGGGGTACATTTTCACAGAAGCTCCCACAATCATCTGTGACCAACGTGTTACAGAAAAAAAGTCATTCCATTATTTTAAAGTCCTGCATTAGCTTTCTTGATTGTTTATTTGTGTTTGTTCATGTTGTTTAATTTGGCAAACTCTGACTGATCAAGTAAATATTATTTTATGTTTGAAATGTCATCTTTTCCTCCTGCAATTTCTGCAGCTATTTGTTTTATGCTTTATAATAATAATTTGAATCTTATTTCTATGTTGACCTTTTTGCTTTTTGAGACTTTTCATTATGACGAACAAAAAACAAGATCAGACAACAAAATCAAGATCAAAACAAAAACATGAAAATACAAAGCAAATTCTAATTCACACTAGAGATTAGCTACAATGGTCAACTAGTTGACTAATTGAATGACCAATCAGTTTACTGTTTTAGTTGCTACTGTTAACTAAACCTAAAATGATGAAATGATGCTAAAATGAACTAAACACTTAACTAAATAGGGGTCGACACCAATATTAAGCCTTTTAATGGTTATCGGTATCTGTCTATTTCAATACTGATTTGCCGATAACATCATTTAAAAGCATTTAAAGAAAGTTTCTGCCACTGCCCTTGTTCTCCTTAGTTTTCACATTTATTTTCATTTTTAAACCAGACATATACATCATTTCAAAATATCAGTTAGCGAACTACTTGATCTGTAATAATCAGTTTCATATCGGCCCTTAAAAACACGTATCGGTCGACTCTAAATATTAATGAAAAACTATGCATGTTTAAATTAAAAATATTTAAACAAGCAAATAAAGATAACAAAAAACTTGAACCAAAATTAGATTGAAAATGGAAAATTCAAAGTATCATAAATCCTATAAATATAAATAATAGTATGTAAATAATACTAAAATAAAGTTTTGGAGTTTTGATTTTTAACAGTGGTGCTTTAATTAGAATGCTCTTGCATTTGAAAAAGAAAAATCAACTGCAATAATTGATTATCAAAATTATCATTTGATCTAACGATTAATCGACTAATTGTCAATTATTTCACTGATTAATCTGTAGACTTTGATTATTCAGCTTTTGCAATCTGTAAAAATATTATTTGTTGTAATTCTACATGAAAGCGACAAGTTTTTCATGTTAAATATAAACAATATAAATAAACATGATGTGACCAGAGCTCGTGCAAACATCCACATCGTTGTAATCAGATGCATTTTTAACTGCTGCTTTCACACTGCTGTCAGTTTTTGTTGGGTTTATTTAATTACTGGGAGGAAAGCGTGCAATGCATATTCATCCAAACGCCGCTTAGATTCTGCTGCTCTTCTTGCTCTGAAGCGCTGTATCCCTACTTCTCTTGAATTGCATCCAGGAGGGCTGAATTACAGTCTTGCGCTTCAGCGCCACACTGGTCAAACTGCATTATTGCAGACTCTTAGGGTGTGTTCATACTTGTCATGTTTGGTTCGATTAAAACGAACCCTAATGCGATTGCTCTGTTAGTGCAGCTAGTTTGAGTGTGTGAACACTGCTATCCGAACCCTGGTGCGCACCAAACAAGCGAACCGAGACCGCTAAAAAGATGGGTCTTGGTCAGCTTCCAAATGAACTCTGGTGCGGTTTAGATGAAATATGAATGCAACATGGACCAAATACTTCTAAACAAACCAAAAACAGGAAGTAAAGACAAGATGCAATGATATGCGACATGATTTCACGAAGGGAAAAATCGGTGTATACAAAACAAAATGAGTAGAAGGCAAACATAGAGCAACGAGGAGGTAAAGTGCCTTGTATGAGCTCTTTGTGATTTCGTAGGTGGAGAAAATAAAAGTATATGCACGCAACAATGAGCGCACTTAGTCCAGCAGATGGCATTGCGTGTATTCGACTTAAAGCGGCAATCAGAAATGGGTACTTTGATGTCATACACCCGCAGCGCTGCTTTAAGTCGAACGTTCAGAGTGTTCAGTCGCAAAATATACGTCATTCAACCTGACCAATCAGACCTTGAATGTATCACTATGCCTTAAGGTTTGGTATCTTTAGGTTTGATGTCAAAAATGCCAGTGTGAACGCTAAGTGGACCATGACCAAATGTATTTTCCTTTTTGGTCCGGACCAAATGAACCAAACAAACCGAACTACAAGTGTGAACACACACTTACGTTACGTCACATGAGATCAAATGACTACTCCACAACAAAAATATTTGTTGACAATCTTTTATTGTCGATAATGTCCACTAATCGTTTCAGCCCTATAATAATTCAAGCCTATCTCTAGACCACTACAAGAACAGATCTTTTGTGAACAACCCCATATTAGTTGCTTTTAAATGCATGTAGTCGTCTCTTGCTCAGGTCCGCCAAATGAGAAACACAACCGTTAAACCGCTATGCCATGGCTCCATCCTCTGCAGCAGTAGAGCAGCTTCCATCAGCTAACCCTATCAGTCCATCCCCTGGAACCCGACACCAACTGTTTTCCAACCACTGGGAGCGAGAGCAATCGCAGCAGTCAGGCTTACTAAACCTGTGGCCCTGATCTCGGCTCTGGGGAGACCGAGTAAAGCCTTCATGCCAGAGCGTACAATTTATGAATTTATTCATCAGCGGGAAACCACGCATTAAAAGGTCGGGCGATTTTCCAGGTCAGCGGTCAAAGCTGCGCGCCGAGGAAGGGAGAGAGAACATTGTTCCTATCTAGGCCCCGATAAAGGGGGCAGAGGGAGACGGAGAAGGCGAGCGGGAAGGCTCATATCCGGCATGTGCGAGGTTGCCGCGCTTAATGAGTTTGAAAGGTCAAATGCCTCTTCAAAAGATTAATGGGGTTTTGCACATCACCGGAGCGCTGCTTCACGGGCATCTGAGGGGGCCGAAGGGGCCGACGGCGCTGTCGCCAAGTCCGTGTCACGCTGGCATTCCAGACAGAGAGAGGCAGCCATATCTCACCTGTGTGGGCTGCTCAGGAAAGAGTAAATTGCTATAAGTGTCTTAAGTGTCTGTCAGGCATCACTCAATGAGCAGGGAGAGGATACTTAAAATCCACTTTATATATCAGGTGGTTCAGATATAAAACCCTTTAAGCCAGGCGCGTAGCTACGGTTGGCCTGGACCCACCCACCTGTCAGTCAGGCCCACCCAGTCAGATGCTTAGCCTAATCAGAATCAGCTGATCAAAATTCTCGCCTGAGTCCGACCTGTGAACGTCTTTTTCCCCCTTCTCCCAAAACAGCTTATAGCCACTGTTTCAGCGATTAAAATAGTTACATTTTGTATGTAATGGCAAAGTGATTATATTTTGTTTCATTTTTTAAGTTAGTTTAGAAAGACGTTTGGAGCATTTTTTTGTTCATTAAATATAAGTTTTCGTTTTTTAAATGATCGAACAGTGGCCGGCGGAAGACTGTTTATAGTCTGTTTGATCAATTTACCTTCTCAAATCATTAGGACTTGTCTAAAATAAAATCTATAGATGTAAATCAGTTAAAGTAGCTATGAAACGCTGTTAGTTTAAACGTTAAACCTGGATAAATGTGTGCTATTAGGCGCATATCCAATCGCTTTTGCAGAGAGGAACCTGAAGCCGCTTTGCAGGACATGGAGGCGCCAGCGCGATCATTTGCGTATTTTCAGTGGAAACAATTTAAAATTATCCATCATTTTTGTTCACAAAGGTAAGAGTAATAGATCATTCGGAAATATAAAGGGTCTACTTTTATTTGTGTGCACTCACAATATTAACAAAACGTCAGAAACAGTGGTTTTATAAAAATAAAGAAAACAAACATGATGCGCTTTCTGCCGTCTTGTACTTCAATAGGAGCGCAAAACAAAAATGAAACCAAAACTCAGCGCATACATGCCTCACAAACATGATAAATATATACATAGAAAGCTTTAAATGATTACTTAACGAAATAAAACAAAAACATTTCTCTTTAAAGGTGCGTCCAAAGAGTAGATTGCAAATCAGGGTCTTTGCGACACTATCTCAGAATACACTAGTTGTTGTGTTGCATCTTTCAGAAGGCGGTGTGGCGTCTTGCTCATATGCTGTTCTTACCGTTATGCTCTGCTTATAATGACATTCAGGCTTATGCTCTGATTATCCAAGCAGGTGTAGTTGCGTTGGTCAATTTTGATAACAGATGCATTTTTGACTAGGCCCACCCAATTTTCTCTGGGCCCACCCATATTGTGAATCCTGGCTACGCTACTGCTTTAAGCTGAGCGACAGTGAATGAAACATTAACGTTTAAGTAGTTTCCCAGTAGGGATGTGGCACTTGGCCTTTGTTATGAGCTTTGGGATGGAATCCACCACTGATGCATCGACGGAAATGTTTTCTGGACAATAGACATTAGGGATGTGACAAGAACTCGTGGCACGAGATCTCGCGAGATCCAAAGTGATAGTACGTTCAGCGTTTGCATTAGAGCTGCGCAATTAATCCTAACACATATTGCGAACTCTGTTCGAAAGCCAATGCAAACTTATTCATGCCTTTCAAATAACATAATGATAATTATTTCTGTTACAGACATTCAAATAACAGAAGTATTAGAATAATGTTTATAGTTTGGGTATAAACACTTAAATGTCTATGTATTGTAATGTTTATCCTCTTCCACCAGGAGGTGGCGACAACTGCACGTATAAAAACACATTTGTGACCCTGGACCCTTTTTTGAAATTGAGATTTATACATAATCTGAAAAATGAATAAATAAACTTTTCATTGATGTATGATTTGTTAGGATCAGACTATATTTGGCTGAGATACAACTATTTGAAAATCTGGAATCTGAGGGTGCAAAAAATAAAAATATTGAGAAAATCACCTTTAAAGTTGTTCAAATTAAGTTCTTAGCAATGCATTGCTTTGCAAAAATTTATTTTTTACATATTTTACGGCAGGAAATTTACTAAATATCTTCATGGAACATGATCTTTACTTATATCCTAATGATTTTTTGGCATAAAAAAAAAAGAAATAAAAAAAGAATAATAATAATAAACTATAAACTATAATAATAAACTAAACTATAAAGAATAAACTGTGATAATAGGAGAAACGCTGAAGGTGTCTGAATAAATCTTGGTTTGACTGTATGTGTGATTTTTCTATGCATTCCAAACAAAAAAAGTAATTCTTTGTTCCATTTTCATCATTTTTACCACTTTATTAAGATATTCAATTAATACTTTCAAATGCCACACTGAAAAAAAATGTTGCATTCCACATGCAAACCCTTCACATCAGCTATTGACTTTCCTTAAATCGGATCTACAGCCAGATCTACATCTAGATGCTCAGGTGCCTAGAGAGATGATGACCCTAGATCAATACCTCTGTCCTTAGTTAACTCTTGGAAAAAAAAAATCTGTCGACCTTGCGAAAAAGACTGTCCTGCTTTAAAAACGCTAAACGTGAATCTGCAGCAGCTCAGAGTCAATTTTGTTACAGATCCAGAAAAAAAAGCAACATTTATTCTCCACAGCTCCTTAGTCTCATTAATCAAACTATTAAAAGAGTCTTATATAAGTCCACATCTGCAAGTGTGAGCAGCCTTCAGCACCCCCAAAAGCAAACCTGTCCTCTTCATCATGCCTAATATTCATATTACTGAACCGCATTAAGAAAATGTGAGAACAAACAAGCTATTTTCACAGAGGAAACGCTTGTCTAGAGTGCTTTAAATATAAAGCTCAGCACAACAAGAGGTCAGGTACATACACAGCATGTTCTTCCCCAGCTGTCTGACACATTACAGCACTGGAAATAGATAAATATTCAAAAGCAACTACACAGTTCAGTTGGAAGGACGGTCAGGCATTCTGCCGGTTGGTTTTCTGTTCATCCAGCACTGACGGCATAAAGCGCATTTCATTTTTCACGTTTATGAGGCTGCATGGCATTCCAGAAGCATCCATATTCTCCAGGTAATAAAACCATCCATCCCCTTCACAAAACCACCTCAGATGTGACTCCACCTTCAGGGGCATTCCTGCAGATCCAGCAGAAACTTGTCCTCGCAGGGAACGAAGATGAATCCCGGTGACCCTTCTCCTAAAGCCGCAGAGAACGGCACCGCATCGATCCGCACGCTTCCGCTCAATACGGGACTTGGTCAATTTGTGAGGAAACGGATCAAGCTTAATTACCACACGGCAAGCTACGATTCTCCTATGACATCCACTCAGGGTATTATGGGTAATCATGGATACGACAGCCGAGTCTGAACACAGGCGGCAGCCCAGTCAGTCAATGACAAAAAAAGCAGTTTAAGTTTCTTCCTAAGGAAAATGGTTCCAAATACACTTCTGGGACATCTTTAACAAAAGCTAATTTTAAAGGGTACATAATAGGGGTGTGACGAGACGAAAAAAGCAATCTTTAATAATAAATCATATAGGGAAAAATAGTATATTATTGGGCTGTGCAATTAATCGCAATCGCAAAAAAATCACGATTTAAGCACATGCAATTTCTAAATCGCATAAGGCTGCAATTTTATCTATTCATTTATTTCTATGTTTATTAAGAATACGTTCTTGTGCACGTTTTTAAGATGTTAACCAATCAGAGCTCACTCTGTGCACAACGAAGCCTAAAACCAGAAATGGTGGACATGCTGTTTTTTCTTGCAAAAAACCTTTAAGAGAGTAATCTGTTTTTTGGTTTTGATTTATGTTAGTTTTTATTTATCGTTATGACGGAAGTTGAGGTTAGTTAATCTTAATTTATTTCTGTTTTTAAGACAATTTATTACAGTTTTGTTTATCAAGCAGTTAGTCCTACTGTACAGTGTGTCATTTCATTGTGAAGTGTGTGCACTGAAAAAAGGTTTTGAGGTTTATTTATTATGACTGGAATTTAATTTAGTTAATCTTAATTTATTTTATGTTGTCTGTTTTAAAGACAATTTTACTACAGTTTTGTTTATTAAACTATTAATACTATGTTATTTCATTGTGAAATGTTTATTATGCACAAAAATCGCAAATAAAAATCGCAATCGCAATATTCATTCAAAAAAAAAAAAAAAAAAAAACGCAGTATGATTATTTTGTCCATATTGCACAGCCCTAGTATTTTATTCAACTGAAAAACAAAAAAACATCAGCGCATTTTGATATGAACTTGTACTTTATGAAATTAAACTTCTATTTTAATGAATTATATGCCGTGATAAACATGTAAACTTACGCTACATGATTCTGGATAAATTAAAATACACAATTTAAAAAAAAAAATTAGAGATCATGATTCTCTCACGATTCTGAAGAAAAAAAAAGATTAGATTAGAAATCTAAACAAAATAATTTACTAGTGATTCTGACACAACTGTTTGTTTGAGACTGTTTGCTTAAGTCTTTTTTTAAAATATATTCGATCAAATTAATTAATAAAGTCTTAATTTACTATTAGAATCTACTAAATGAATGATTCATTGATAAATGTGTTTTTAAAAGTGCAGTTGTCGCCACCTCCTGGTGGAAGAGGATAAACATTACAATACACACACATCTTAAGATGCTTTCGTTTTGATCGCTATTATAGACATTAAGTGTTTATCCCCAATCTATAATCTTTTATTTCTAGTACTTCTGTTATTGAAATGTCTGTAACACAGAAATAATGATCATTGCGTTGGTGTTCGAACAGAAATCGCAATCTTTTTAGGATTAATCGTGCAGCTCTAATGTAAACACTGAACGTACCAGACAGCACATTGGATCTCATGAGATCTCGTCACATCCCTAGTACATAACATAGACAGTTTCACCTAATCTCCTGTTAATCTTGAGTACCTATGGATTGCTGCATCCTTAATATCTCCAGCTTTCCGATTCTCTCCGGGAAAAGCCGAGCTCCTGGAGGCGGAGCTACAGAGTCAAGCTGATTTCCAACAAAAGACAGAAATCTGATGTAGCTTTAATAGCAAACCACGTGCAAATCCAGCGTCGACCTGGGCCTTGTTTATAAACATTGGTCACTGAAATGAAGGGAACACACAAACACTTGCTACACCCGGAAAAACAAACTGCATCCACTGTTTGCGTAACGCTGGGTTTGTGAAGCTGAACATGGTAAACTTTCCCTCACATTCAAAAACACAATTATTTGGAGACATTCTCCAACAAATCCTATGCAGATTTCCCGATGAAGCACTTTGATGGGTTTGGTCTCGCTCTCCTCTGGTCGACGTGATCGCGGGCGCGCTTTTCCGGGAGAAATGCTCATATAAGATTTACAATCGAGAAAAAAAACAGCCGAAACTTGTACCAACCCAGAAGTATGATTTTCGGCACAGAAATTCTCTGTCATTCCTCCAAATTATTTCTAACTTTGGCCATGTTTAGCATGAGAATCCAACTCTTTAACACTGTAAACAACTCTGAATACACCAAACAACCACTGTACTCCCCCCTTTAAACATTTATAAAGTTTTGAAGGCTGTACCAAAAGCTAGGGAACTTAATGACACTGTCTGTCTTTAGGGGTGTTGCAATATACTGCAATGAACTGACTAACCGTGATATAAAAAAAAAAATGAAATACCAACATCATGTTAATTATACGCAAACAAAAATATCATAAATAATCTAGTGGCAGTAATCACTTAACACTCCAACATAGTAGGTGTCAGTGTTGTACCTTGAGGCTGGTTGCCACCTAACAAAAAACATAACAAAAAGAAGACAGCTGGGTTTCTAGGGCTGTCATTCATCGATTCAATTAGAGTATTTGATTTTAAAAATCCTCGATTGCATTTTCCCATGTCGAGTAACTGGCAAAATACAGGGAGTGGCGATTTCCACGGACAAGAATCCATACAAACTTTTATCATTTACATCTGTGGAGCATCTCAAACTTTGGGTTTGGGTTTGTTATAACGTTCATCTGGGAACACATTGTGCCATTTAATCAGATTTGTAAGGTAAATCATATGTCATCCACACAGTATTATGGGTAATCATGGAAACGCAGACGGAAGCCCAGTCAGTCAATGACAAAAAAAGCAGTTTAAGTTTCTTCCTAAGGAAAATGGTTTAAAATACACTTCTGGGACATCTTTAACAAAAGCTCATTTTAAAGGGTACACAATAGGGATTAGGGTTAGGGTTAGAGACTGGTTTCACGAGAACGAGACAAGATTTTTTAAACTTTTTTAAAGCAATCTCTAATAATAAATTATATAGGGAAAAAAATAGTATTTTATTCAACTGAAAAACAAAAAATATAGATGCATTTTGATATGAACAAATGCCCTAAAAGCCATCTCAGTCAAAAATGAGATAATGATACTGAGTGAATGCTCTGGACAGATATTATACATCCATCAAATACTTTTACTTCAAACTCGCTAAAATCCCAGCCTCAGCCCAATCAGAATTAGCAGGACTTACATAAAAACCTATACATCGGAGCCTGATAAAAATGCATTTTTTAAAGAACGATGTCAGAGGATTTAGAGGATATTGCATCTGAACTCTTCATTTATAAACGTAAGCAAACACAGGAAAATGCATCAATATCTTTCTCTGCAGTCATTTGTTATAATGAACATTAGCTCTACTGTTGTGTATTTTAAGTTTTGTTTAATAAACTGAATTAACTAATTATCATTGCTTCATTGCTATTATATATGCATTTTAAGTAATTTTAAAGGCTATTGTTTGCTTAGGTCTATTTTTATGACCTCAAATTAATTTTAATTATCCGATTAATCGCCAGATTACTCAACTACCAAAACAATTGTTAGTTGACAGCGCTATTTCCATCCAAAGTTGCAAATTTACCTTATGCGCAAATTGGAATATCACATACATTTGTGGATAAGCTGTGTTTCCATCAAATGAGTCAAAAAGAACAAAACTCTCACTTCCTTTTAATAAATATCACTAAGAAATGTAGAAGCCATTGAATGCAATAATTTTCATATATAATAAAGTAATTGCACCTGAGAGCGAGCACATGAAACGATAAATGCAGTCACTGCTTTCAGAGGTGACTGCCTGCTGTTCGGGAACACAGTCGTGTAAGACAGTCCCGGGAAACAATTATACAGAAATACTTTGACTACAGAGTTTGCTCTGGCATTTCAGAACGAACATAACAACATTTCAGACGCTGTGCGACAAGATCGGTCCGCTGTTTAGTGAGGTTATACCGTCCCATAACACAAAGTCACGTGACATTTTTGATGCGCATTGAGGAATTTATTCAGCAAATGCATTTCCATCTTGCATTATTTGCATTAACCCTTTTTGGAACAAGTCAAAAACCACCTTGAGTGGGCATAAAAACTTTTTTGCAAAAATCAAAGCCTGGCATTTCCATCACTAGCTTCTAATGCAGTACTTCCAAATGTGCATAAAAACAGGGTGATGAAAGCATAGCTTATGACACAATATGTACTATAACAACAAAATCATGTTGGAGGAGACTTTCTACCCACATTCAGAGTTTTTTGGATTCTGTAAAAATAACAACGTTAAACACCTCAGTCTGCAAGACGTTCTTTTTGTGCTCTTTTGTACATTTATGATTACAAACTCACTTTTTTCCTTCCTACATTTGTATTTTGAGTGTCAGGGTTCCTACATTTTCCATTTCAAAATTCCATACTTTTCTAGACTCCTAACCTCTCTGTAGATCTTCAGACTGTATTTAACATAAATGGTTCTTAGAGCATTATTTTCAGCTTTATTTTTGGTATATAGTACAGACACATGTAATATTTTACTTTTCTCAGAGTTCTTTTTTTTTATTGATTTTATAGAAGTGACAACATCATACAGAGCCCCTAAAATAAAATGTAAAAAAAAATTTAAAAATACAGACTTTTACATGCACACAAGAAACTTTTTGGTGAACTATTCACATGCGCGTGGGAATTTTTTGCATGCTTGCGCATTACAATTTCTAGTTTTATTTATTTTGTGCATCACTGCAGTCTTACTATGAATAAAACAAGAACATGAATGCACACAAATTAACAAATTAAGTCTTTTCTTACGGTAGTAATATCAAGGCCTAATGTCCAATTTAACACATCCTCTGTGGTGGCACAGAAACCATGCAACAAAATGGGCTGATGGCATAAAATTTGCCAGATTCAAGTTCTATAAAACTCGTACTGTAAAAAAAAAACAGTGTTTAAAATGTGGCTTTTGTTAGGGCAGTATGCCCTATTTCAAGGCCTTAGGTCTCTTTAACATATACTTTATGGAGGCCGAGAAACCTCCATAAAGTGGAGTGTGAAATGGGCTGATGGCGCAATAGGTGGCTCAGTGTGCATTGTCCTGTATGCTAAGTTTAATGGTTTCTCATGCGCACATAGAAGTCTATTTTTTATTTTTGCAAAGGTCCTTGAGGCCATGTAATACGGTGCTAAGAATATTGTAAGATATTCTTATAACCTGCATTTTGCATAATCAAAAAGTGCACCTTGAATTCATTCATACGTATTTGACATATTACTAAAGAATCACTAAAAAGCTGCCATGAAATCTCGCTTCTCGTACAATAAATGTATTTTCACTGAATTCCTAATTTCTTTGGAAACACAAATATGTTTCCATACTTTTCCAGACCTGGAATCAAATACTTTTCCAAACCCCATAGGAACCCTGGAGTGTGATTCATTGGCCAAAAAAGAGAAAACACAAAATGAAAGTTAAAGATCAAACCGAATCGCATTTTTCCAAAGTTTCTGTAGATATCGTGATAATTCTGGCATTGTGAATTCTTGGCAATGATAATTATGATAGGAAAATATGATATTATGAAAACTTTAAAGATGATATTTTTCAACATCTAGATTTTTTTGCACCCTCAGATTCCAGATTTTCAAAAAGTTGTATCTCAACCAAATATGTGACCCAGGACCACAAAACCAGCCTTAAGTGTCATTTTTTCAAAACTGAGATTTATATACAATTTGAAAGCTGAATAAATAAGCTTTCCATTGATGTATGGTTTGTTAGAATAGGACCATATTTGGCCGAGATACAATTATTGGAAATCTGAAATCTGAGGAATATTGAGAAAAATTAAAAAGCCATTAAAGTTGTCCAAGTGAAGTTATTAGCAATGCATATTACTAATCATAAAAAACAAGTTTTTATATATTTACAATAGGAAATTTAGAAAATATTATTATGGAACATGATCTTTACTTAATATCCTAATGATTTTTGGCATATTTCTGGCTATTGCTACAAATATACCTGTGCAAATTAAGACTTTGTTGTCCAGGGTCACATATTGTCCTATCCTAACAAACCATACATCAATGGAAAGCTTATTTATTAAACTTTCAGATGATGCATAAATCTCAATTTTGAAAAATGTACACTTATGACTGGTTTTGTGCTCCAGGGTCACATATTATATTATTACAATTTAACTCTGGAAACACAAATATTTTTCCATACTTTTCCAGACCTGGAATCAAATACTTTTCCAAACCCCATAGGAACCCTGGAGTGCGATTCATTGGCCAAAAAAGAGAAAACACAAAATAAAAGTTAAAGATTAAACTGAATCTGCATTTTTCCAAAGTTTCTGTAGATATCGTGATCATTCTGGCATTGTGAATTCTTGGCAATGATAATTATGACAGGAAAATATGATATTATGACAACTCTACCTGCAATAATACATTCTTTAGGACAAATTTAAGGGCAGCATTGCATGTACTTTTCTCTAAGAAAGAATGTGGTTTTAGAAAGCATCGCAAAAAGTAGAAATCCACAGTATGACCAATACATAAACACTATTGATAATGAAAGTTCTCAATAAAACAGCTTCTCAATTAATTAAAAGAGAAAGAATCGTGTCATTCCTCTCACCTCGCCTGCAATGAAATACATTGTTAGTTAAGTCTTCCATGACACTATTTGTATGACGCACGAGTCGCTGCCTATATAGAGCGCTCCAGATCAATCGCTTATGAGGTTCGGCTAGAATGCTGCCATAGAAAGGAGTGAGGCTGCTAAATAGAGCTATGGTGGTGACGCAAACATTATATTCGTAAACCGCTCACCTTTCTACCTCCACATACTGCCTACAAAAACAACAGAATTCTACTTTCAGACACAGCCATCTCCTGTCTCCAGCCCTCACTGTTTTACCTTCTTCCTAGCTCATTGTGAGTCCACACATCACAACGGCCCACTAAATAAACTCCTGGATGTGACTGTTACGCCTGCCAACCTCACAAATCGCTCTAACCTTGCCCAGCACAGTCCAGCCACCAGTTCAACAACAAGTACAGCTACCGTTTTTAATAAATGCAACGGTATGAATTACCGTGCTTTGTTTGAATCGAGAAATTACGCTGAATATCGTCACATCGTTAACAGATTTGACACTTCTGCCAACAACTTAGAGAGCATAATAGCGTTCAGGAGTTGTTTGGCAGAGTCTGTTGACGGAACCCAGCGCAGAGATGACAGGCGTGTAAAGCTTTCCTAGGTAAATGCCCTCATATGGTCTGAATTGCACCCTGACAGAGTACTTAAACGGCACAGGAACAGCGTGACCAACGCGGCAGATGCGACCGGCACATGGCCGAAAGCGCCGCGCCACCGCAACGACCGCGAGCCCACTGAAGAGCAGTAAATAAGCCCACAATGAGATGCCAAGGTGCGTTAAGGCTGAAGGGTCAGGAATGGGGGGCCTCCACCTGCAACCGACTATGAGGAAAGACACCTGCGCTTCGGAGAATGCGAAAGGACACAGGAAACGAAAAAGAAAGGAGAGATGAAGCATGAGAGAGTGTTTACGCAGGTTTTGGCATATGATATATACTGAATGCATAGCATTTAAAACCTTGGGGTGATAAGATTTATAAAACATGAAACAAGTCTCTGCTCACTAAAGCTGTTTTTTTATTTTATTTAATTTTATTTTAAATATAGTAGAAAGAGTAATATTGTCATATATGTCCCTGGACCACAAAACCAGGTGTATATTTGTGCCAATAGCCAAAAATACATTGTATGGGTCGAAATAATTGATTTTACTTTTATGCCAAAAATCATTAGGATATTAAGTAAAGATCATGTTCCATGAAGATATTTTGTAAATCTCCAACTGTAAATATATCAAAACGTAATTTTTGATTGGTAATATGCTTTGCTACAAAATTCATTTGGACAACTTTAAAGGCGTTTTCTCAATATTTCGGTTTTTTTTGCACCCTCAGATTACAGATTTTTAAAAAGATGCATCTCAACCAAATTTGTGACCCTGGACCACAAAACCAGCCTTAAGTGTCAATTATTCAAAATGAATAAATAAGCTTTCCATTGATGCATGGTTTGTAAGAATAGGACCATATTTGGCCGAGATACAACTATTTAAAATCTGAAATCTGAGGGTCCAAAAAAAAAACAAAAAAAGAAATATTGAGAAAAATTAAAAAGCCTCTAACGTTGTCCAAATTAAGTTTTTAGCAATGCATATTACTAATCAAAAAATAAGTTTTGATATATTTACGGTAGGAAATTTACAAAATATCATTATGGAACATGATCTTTACATAATATCCTAATGATTTTTGACATATTTTTGGCTATTGCTACAAATATACCCATGCAACTTAAGACTAGTTTTGTCATTCAGGGTCACATATTGTCCCATCCTAACAAACCATACATCAATACAAAGCTTATTTATTCAACTTTCAGGTGATGCATCAATCTCAATTTCGAAATCTTGACACTTATGACTGGTTTTGTGGTCCAGCGTCACATATTATATTATTACAATTTAAAAGAGCTGGTTTTTATTATAATAGATGCCATTTATTCCTGTGATGGCAAAGCTGAACTTTCCCAGAGAAACCAGTCTAAATATGTTAATTCTGTGCTCAAGATTTATCAATGTTGAAAACATTTGAACTTGTGTAATAAAAATATCATTTTTGCAACATTACAAATGCATCCTGAATAAAATTGCTGACTCCAAAACAAACCTCTTAAGAGATGCATGCATTATGCTATATCATCGCATACGAGTTTATAAAAAAGTAAACGACTGCAATTTTCACTTTTAGGTTAGCTCTTTGTATAATTCGCAGCAACAAAGAGCCCTCATCCCGTCTGAATCCCACCTGTCAGCGACCGAATACAGTGAGGCTGAATACAAAAGAGAACCGACGCAGCGGGACTGGGACGTAATTGTGGACAAAGAGGTTCTGCGTACAGTGAGAACATACTCGGCTCAATCAGAAAACGTCCATATCACCGCAGCCACACAAGGCCTTTCAGAACACATCGCTTTCACAGCAATTAATCGCTGTCAAAACATTCATTAAGGCAACGATTCTAATCCAGTCTACCAGCATTCCAGCAGAGGACGGGGCTGGCAGAGTTCAGCCATGTGCACATGAGAGCATTGTGTACGAGAAAAAACGAGAGAGAGAGAGAGAGAGCAGCCTGGCTCAGCTGGACTTCTTCAGCATAGCCAAAGAGCCTGAAGGGACGCAGCTATTATCTGTTCTTTCCCTCTCTGTGCCATGCCACTCATTAGGACGCTTAGTTGACCTCACCTGAGCCTAATGCGACAGCCTGGCATCAAAACTGCTGAAGCTTTCATGACTGTCAAACAATCCCACCAGGAGCAGCACAGTCAGAAACGCACCTATTGTGAATCCAGCATAACAGCCGGATCCACTGAAATCTGCTTTTGTAGCTTTATAAGAAGCCGATTAAAAAGACGAGACAACCAAAAATGAAGACAGAGAAAAAAAAAATTGATTGTGACAGTACGTTATTTTATAAAAAGAAGGTTTTTTTTTTTTATTTTATAATCTCCTTTTTGCAATATTAAAAACAGTTTATACTGTATAGATCAATTTTATACTGTATAGATCTTGAAATAATACACAATACACAACCATGTCCTCTGCTTTTGGGTATGTTTTGATTATTTTTATAAAAATAAAACTATTTTATTTATTTTTTTTATTTTTTTCATTATATTGTTTTATTGTAATATTGTAACTGCTGCTTCTTTTATGGTTTATTAATATTTGTTGTTTTATTTATTGTTCCTGATGTACCTTGAGTGGCTTGAAAGGCACCTTAAATAAAATGTATTACTAATAATAATAATATAATATAATTTTTTTTTTTTTTTTTTTTAAAGGTTTCTTACAACATCTTTCCAAAATACTGCAGGCACATTTACAGAAATGTTGATTAATGTGGTTGTCCTTATAAAGAAAGAAAGAAAGAAAGAAAGAAAGAACCACAATTCATTGTGATTGGTATTTGTAGTTGTGTTTTAGTATCTAAGCAATTCATAACATCAAACAATATAAACATAAAAAAGATCAAATGAATCATGTCTTTATTCATCAACATTTTTCCGACACATTGTTGCAGCTTGTCAACAGCGTTCTAGCAGATTCCTTAAGATCATTGTTTTTAAAAGCTTAATGTCTCGATTTCGGTTTTAATCAAAGCTTCTCTTAATGCAAAAACATCAGCCGGTCCTCCCTGTATGTGTTTATTAACTTTAAACACATATGGGATATGAAAGCACACACCTGCATTGAGAGTTACACTTCACATTTACCTGGCGTCTGAACGATTATTAATAAAGACACATACCTTCCTCTGCACGGGACTCCTCGTTTCTGTTGAGCAATAATATCCAAAGCACCGAAATGATCGCTTTAAACTGCTCCATATTTGAGTGGCCAGGTCTGCGGGGCTCTGGTCATGTCGCAGCCGAACGCTTGACTCACGGTGCGGGATGAGAGGGAGCCGTCCGGGCTACTGACACACACAGCGCTACTATGTGCCTTATTTGATGCCACCGGTGGGCGGGCACAGACTGCCTGATTGACAGCGACAGCGTCCAATGGAATATGAGTTCGCAGAGACGGGGGATTACGGGCGGGCCAATCAAATTACGTCTGATAGAATTCCACCGCACAGAGTTACTCCCCTTTGAATGAGAGGCGGCGTTGAAAATGATGAAATTTGGTTATCTTCGGCTCACATTACAAGCTGCAACTGATTACACGGCATGTATTAATTTTTTTTTATTAAATAAAAGGCTAAATGAGCTCTTAGGTTCAAGGACATTGGCGTCAAATTGCTTTCAAATGATTTTATTTCTGAATATTGTGAGTTATTAAGAGTTCATTGTAGTAGTGTTATTATTAGCTATACATATTATATATTATTGTAAGATATCATATATATACCGTTCAAAAGTTTGGGGTCAGTAAATGTTTATTGATTTTTTTTTTTTTTTTTTTTTTTTTTTTTTTTTCTGAAATGAATAAATTGTTACATTAGTAAAAAGTGACATAATAGATTTACATTGCTAGAAAAGATTTCTAGTTTGAATAAATGTTGTTCTTGAAAGAAAAAAATACAGGTTAAAAAAAAAAAAAAACATTGGCGGCACAACTGTTTCCAAAACTGATAATTCTACTAATAATTGAGAATATCAGAATGATTTCTGAGAGATCATGTGACACTTAAGCCTGGGAAACTGAGTAACAGCTGATGAAAAATCAGCATTGCATCACAGGAATAAATTATATTTTAAAGTATATGAAAATAAAAACCATTATTTTCTATTGTAATAACATTTTGTAATATTACAGTTTATTTTCTGTATTTTTGATAAAATAAATGCAGCCTTGACTTTATTAAAAAAAAAACTGCAAGTCTTACCGACCCCAAACTTTTGAACGGTAGTGTATATATATATATATATATATATATATTAAGGTTCCTTTTATGGTCTCCCATTAACCCTTTAACTGTCACTTCCATTTTTAAACATAGACATAAAAATGCATTATTTAAACTTTTATTTTTATATTTCATGAACAAAAACATTTTGTGATATGATTTTGATGTACATTTTCCATCATAGTGCAATGTCTGATTTTTAAAATGCTTTTCAAAGGATGAATTTTGAGATTTTAAGTTTTCAAGTGCTATATAATTTCTTATGATAGGGGAAAAAAAAAGTCAACGAAGAAAGTCTTTTTGTGACAAAGGTCAGAACTCCTGTTATGAAGTAGATTTTTAAGGGTGCACTCTTTTCATAAATGAATCTATTACTTTTCCTATAAAATATGTAACACAAAAAAATGGTAAAATATCTATTTAGGAGTCCTAGACCTTTCCAACGATATATAGTTTATCATGATTAAATTAGGATTTATTTGTAAAATGGTCAAGTAAACTTAAGGGTGACAATTAAGGGGTTAAAGGAAACTGTCTCAGATAAGAAAATTGCTGCATCACCAAACAATATAATAATGCTTGTTATTTTTTATTTAGTACTGATCTGAGTAAGAAATTTCACATAAAAGACGTTCACACATAGTCCACAAGAGAACATAATAGTTGAACTTATAAAATGACCTTGTTCAAAAGATTCTCAATACTGTGTTGTATAGAAGCATATGAAATGTAATATGCAAAAAGGCAATGCAATATGTAAAATGCCGATGTATTTCTGTATTTAAATGTACGCTTTCCAACATGTGCAACATTTAGTGCAAAAGGAAAATGAAAATTCAATTCTAGAATTTACATTTGCCATTTCCTACACCAGTTTTAATATGCGAATCAAAAACATATTTTAACGCTTTATAAGTTGCAACATTAAAATGTATTACCGAAATTAATATTGATATTGTTTTACATGTCCAAGCAAAAACTGTAGCAAAATTATCATTTAAATGGTGTTTTTCTTAAATGCATTTAGACACGTGGGATTGCATTTTCATCATAATACAGTGTGATAATTGTAGCAAAATGCAATGAGAATTCCAGAATGCATTCTAAGCCAAAGGTGCAGCAAAAGTGTAGCAAAATGCTGATTTAAATGTCTTTTTTATATAAATGCATTGACACGTACAAATATGACATTTCAATTTTTAATTTTTAATTTCGCAACTACTAAAGCAATAATATATGTTTTTGATTCACATATTAAAACTAGTGTAGGAAATGGCAAATGTAAATTCTATAATTGAATTTTAATTTTTATTTTGCAATAAATGTTGCACATATGTATGGGAAAATGTACATTTAAATACAGAAATGCATTGCCATTTTACACATTGCATTGCCATTTTGCATATTACATTTCAAATTGAATTTCGCTACCCATTTACTTCCAAAGTGTTGTTACCTGAATTATCCACAGCTGTGTTTTTTGTTTAGTGATAGTTGTTCATGAGTCCCTTGTTTGTCCTGAACAGTTCAACTCCTACAGGTTCCACAAATTCTGTGGTTTTCCAGCATTTTTGTGTATTTGAACCCTTTCCAGCAATGACTGTATGATTTTGAGATCCATCTTTTCACACTGAGGACAACTGAGAGACTCATATGCAACTATTACAGAAGGTTCAAACACTCACTGATGCTCCAGAAGGAAAAACCGTGCATTAAGAGCATTTGAAGATTATTTTGCTTTCTGACATGTAATGCATTGTGTTTCCTTCTGAAGCATCAATGAGCGTTTTAACCTTCTGGAATAGTTGCATATGAGTCCCTCAGTCATTAGTACTAAAAAAATAACATGCATTTTGTATGAACCCTGTTGTTTTGGTAAAACAGTTCACATTTTGCAGATTCTGCAAGGTGTATGTAAACTTTTGTCTTGTGGTTGAACAGCTACCAGTTAAAGGTATTGTTAAGTTAAAGTTAAAGCGTTGACAAACAGAAAGCAGCTTGGTTATTTTTTCTTACCAAAAACACACCATTGTATGAGTCAATATTATGTCTGGCTCAAACCGGCAGCCAAACAGACTGCAATTCTATTTATGTCAGTCACGGGAATTGCACAATTGAGTTTCCATGCAGACAGAGCACATAGTGTGAGAGTGTAAGATGGTATAGGAGACTTATCAGTCGAGCTTTTTTCCCGTGATGTAAAGGCAAGTTTTAGAAAGGAGCTTCAAATGAATCTCAGAATTGTGTCTCTAATTCAAAAATGTAATCTTTAGCAACACATGCATATAATTTCTCAGACCACGTTGCTAAAACTGCCCGGGCCTGCAGATTTGCTTTATTCAACATCAGGAAAATCAGGCCCTTTCTTTCGGAACATGCTTCACAACTCATTGTTCAATCTCTTGTTGCAATGCTCTTTTCGCAGATCTTTTCATCCAGTTCTATCAAACCTTTACAATTGATCCAGAATGAGGCTGCAAGATTAATTTTCAACAAGCCGAAAAGAACGCACATCACGCCTCTTCATCAATCTGCACTTGCTACCAATAGCTGCTCGCGTAAAATTCGAGGCATTAATGTTTGCCTACAAAACCACCACTGGCTCTGCACCCCTTTACCTGAATTCACTTCTTCAGACTTATGTGCCTCTAGAAGCTTGCGTTCTGCAAGTTAACGGCGCATTATTGTTCTTCTCAAAGAGGCACAAAATCACTTTCACAGACTTTTTCCTTAAATGTTCCCTCTTGATGGAAAGACCTACACAATTCAATATGAGTCCTTAGCCATCTTCAAGAATCGGCTGTGTCTTTGCACTTTTTCTGTATATTTGTATATTGTTCTTTTTATAATCTGAGTGTTGTCTTGTCGTTGTCATTTTGTTGCACTGTGGAGCTTCTGTCACTAAAACAAATTCCTAGTATGTGCAAACAAACCTGGCAATAAAGCTCATTCTGATTCTGATTCTGATTCTAAAAACACATATTTGTGACCCTGGACCACAAAACCAGTCATAAGTGTACAATTTCAGAAATTGTGATTTATACAGCATCTGAAAGCTGAATAATATTCTTTCCATTGATGTATGGTTTGTTAGGATCTAAAAATCTAAATACTGAGAAAATTGCATTTAAATTTGTGCAAATTAAATTCTTGCAATGCATATTACTAATTCAAAATTAAGTTTTGATATGTTTGTGGTAGGAAATATACAAAATATCTTCATGGAACGTGATCTTTACTTAATATCCTAATGGTTTTTGGAATAAAAGAAAAATTGATAATTTTGACCCATACAATGTATTTTTGGCTATTGTTACAAATATACCCCAGCGACTTAAGACTGGTTTCGTGGTCCAGGGTCACATTTTACGTCTTTATTTGACCCTCTAAATATAGCACTCTCTATTCTATTTCTATTTCTATTCTTAAAAAAATAATAATAAATGTATAATTATTTTTCTGTCATCTATCTTTTCCAAATAATAAAAAAAAAACTTTTCTATCTTTTCTTTTTTCTTTTCTAAAAAAACTATTCTTTTTGTCAAAAAAACTATCTTGCTCTATTCTTTTTCTAGTCTATCTGTTTTCTTTTTATTTACTATATACTTGCTATGTATACTGCACTAATCTAATCTGAGACTTGTCAGAGTCGTTGTTGCCGTATGCTTTGAGTTGCTTTGAGTTTGGGCTCTGTCAAAGTCAATTTAATATTGTCTAATTTACAAACGAAAATCTAATTTTTACACCATCATTTACGTTTCTTATAACGTGTGAATATATCCCTTGTAGTGTTTTAAAACTAAAACAACCAGAGTACCTTGTTAACACTAGTTTTGTTTTGAATTTCCGATCCCGCTAGCTTATAGCCCGTTAGCATCACCAGCGTGGTTGCCGCTACTCTTGCTTGCGTTGTTTATACACACACACTACCATTGTTTACTAACTGTTACTTGCTTTAATGGCAAATTTGTGTCTACCTTTGAATACAGGTGATGACACGTTCGAGCTGCACTCGGTGCAGGTGGAGCTGGAGGCCGTGGAGAAGCAGATCCGCCAGCTCCTGGAGAGGCAGGCCGAGCTGAGGGCAGCTCTGGAATCCTCTCGGGTAAGTATACAGCGCGATACTAACACTCCTACCACTTCCACTCCTTGTGCTTCTCTGTGCAGGCCCTCTGCACCCAGGACGCGCTCTTCCCAGATGTCCTTCACTCCGGCGCCGGGACACCACGGACCCTGGGTGCAGCAGCAGCGGAAGACGCGAGCCAGGCCACAAACGATGACCTCTCCCCCTCCGCCGCCCCCGGTCTTCGAGATCTCCACCCGGAACCGCTTCGCTCCCCTCCGCAAGACGGAACGCGACGCTGTGATCGTCGGAGATTCCATCGTCAGGTACGTTCGTGCTACTTTAGCTAAAGGTAATGTGCAAACTCATTGTTTCCCTGGTGCTCGTGTTCTCGATGTTTCTGCGCAGATACCCGCAATCCTGAAGGACGAGAGCGTCGGCGCGATCGTCCTGCACGCGGGGGTGAACGACATCAGGCTGCGGCAGACGGAGGTCTTGAAGCGGGACTTCGGCAGCCTGATCGAGACGGTTCGCAGCACGGCGCCCGAGACGAGGATCATCGTGTCAGGACCGCTTCCCACGTATCGACGTGGGCACGAAAGGTTCAGTAGACTTTTTGCTCTAAATGAATGGTTATTGACATAGTGTAAAGAACAGAAACTGCTCTTTGTTAATAATTGGAATCTTTTCTGGGAGCGTCCTAGGCTTTTCCGTGCTGATGGCCTGCACCCCAGCAGAGTCGGCGCAGAACTGCTGCGGACAACATCTCCAGGACGCTGCGCTCCATTTGACTAGTAAGCCGATTCCCAAATAACTGCTATGATGGTTTTTGCTCTGAACACTTAAATGATAGCACTAGTGCTGTCCAATCTATAAATACTGTGTCTGTTCCTCGAATAGTGAGGTCAAAACATACAGTTAATGCAGGATCTAGAAAAAATCTGATCGTGATTAACCCGGAAAAATGCAAACAAAAACCATTTTTAAAGTTTGGGCTTCTAAACATTAGATCACTCGCACCCAAAGCAGTTATTGTAAATGAAATGATCACAGATAATAGTTTTGATGTACTCTGCTTGACTGAAACCTGGCTAAAACCAAATGATTATATTAGTCTAAATGAGTCTACTCCACCAAGCTACTGTTATAAGCATGAGCCCCGTCAGATTGGTCGTGGCGGTGGTGTCGCAACAATATATAGTGATATTCTCAATGTAACTCAGAAAAAAGGATACAAGTTTAATTCCTTTGAAATACTTTTGCTTAAAGTTACTCTGTCAGATTTGCAAAAGAAATCTGTCTTATCTCTTATTTTAGCTACTGTGTATAGACCACCAGGGCCGTATACAGACTTTCTAAAAGAATTTTCAGATTTCCTTTCCGACCTGTTGGTTAATTTTGATAAAGCACTAATTGTCGGAGACTTTAACATTCACGTCGATAACACAAGTGATGCCTTAGGGCTTGCGTTTACTGACCTATTAAATTCTTTTGGAGTCAAGCAAAATGTCACCGGGCCCACTCATCGTTTCAATCATACGCTAGATTTAATTATATCGCATGGAATCGATCTTACTGACATAGATATCGTACCTCAAAGCGATGATGTTACTGACCATTTCCTTGTATCGTGCACGCTGCGTATGACTGATATTAACTATATCGCTCCGCGCTATCGTTTGGGCAGAACCATTGTTCCAGCCACCAAACATTTATTTACAAGTAACCTGCCCGATTTATCTCAACTGCTCTGTGCACCCAGTAATACACAGGATCTAGACAAATTAACTAGCAACATGGACACTATCCTCTCTAATACGTTAGAAGCTGTTGCCCCCATCAAATTGAAAAAAGTTAGAGAAAAACGTACTGCGCCATGGTACAACAGTACTACCCATTCTCTCAAGAAAGAAACTCGTAATCTTGAGCGCAAATGGAGAAAAACGAATTTGGAAGTTTTTAGAATTGCGTGGAAAAACAGCATGTCCAGCTATAGACAGGCTCTAAAAGCTGCCAGGGTCGAGCACATACGCAAACTCATAGAAAATAACCAAAACAATCCAAGGTTTTTATTTAGCACAGTGGCCAGATTAACAAATAATCAGATGCCGCCCGACCGAAATATTCCTTTAAAGTTTAATAGTAATGACTTTATGAATTTTTTCACTGATAAAATAGATAACATCAGAAATACAATAACCAGCGTAGATTCTACAGCGTCTAATACGTCAATTTCCTTTGTCACACCCAAAGAAAACCTGCAGTGCTTTACCACTATAGGACAGGAAGAGCTAAATAAACTTATCAATACGTCTAAACCAACAGCATGCCTATTAGATCCTGTACCCACTAAATTACTGAAAGAGTTGTTACCTGTAGCAGAAGAACCGCTCCTCAATATTATTAACTCATCGTTATCTTTAGGTCATGTCCCAAAATCATTCAAGTTAGCGGTTATTAAGCCTCTTATTAAGAAACCACAACTAGACCCTAATGAACTAGGAAATTACAGACCCATTTCTAATCTTCCGTTTATGTCTAAAATTTTAGAAAAAGTTGTATCTGCTCAATTATGCTGCTTTTTGCAAAAAAATGACATCTATGAAGAATTTCAATCAGGTTTCAGGCCCCATCATAGCACAGAAACTGCACTTGTTAAAATCACTAATGACTTGCTTCTTGCATCAGACCAAGGCTGCAACTTATTGCTAGTTTTACTTGACCTTAGTGCTGCGTTTGACACAATAGACCATGACATACTAATAGATCGACTACAAAACTATGCAGGTATTCAAGGGCAGGCTTTAAGATGGTTTAGATCCTACCTGTCTGATCGCTACCACTTTGTTTACTTAAACGGGGAGTCGTCTCAATTATCACCAGTAAAGTATGGAGTGCCACAAGGATCTGTCCTAGGTCCTCTGCTTTTCTCAATATACATGTTGCCCCTTGGCAATATTATTAGGAATTATGGAATTAGTTTCCATTGTTATGCTGATGATACTCAACTATATATCTCAACAAGACCAGATGAAACTTCTAAATTATCAAAGTTAACAGAGTGTGTTAAAAATGTAAAAGACTGGATGACCAATAATTTTCTCCTATTAAATTCAGATAAGACAGAGATATTACTTATCGGACCAAAAATTAATACACAAAATCTCTTGGATTACAATTTACAACTAGATGGATGTACTGCTGCTTCCTCTACAGTCAAAAGTCTGGGTGTTATATTAGACAGCAACTTGTCTTTTGAAAATCATATTTCCCATGTTACAAAAACAGCATTCTTCCATCTTAGAAACATTGCCAAGCTGCGAAACATGTTACCTGTTTCTGATGCAGAAAAGTTAGTTCATGCATTTATGACCTCTAGACTGGACTATTGTAATGCATTGCTAGGTGGTTGTCCTGCATCTTCAATAAACAAGCTACAGTTAGTCCAAAATGCAGCTGCTAGAGTCCTTACCAGGTCAAGAAAATATGACCATATTACCCCAATTTTAAAGTCTCTGCACTGGCTTCCTATTAGGTTCCGTATCAACTATAAAATACTACTTCTTACCTATAAGGCCCTAAATGGTTCAGCTCCTGCGTACCTAACTAGTCTTCTACCTCGCTACAATCATCACGCTCCCTAAGGTCGCAAAACTCAGGACTCTTGGTAGTACCTAGAATAGCAAAGTCCACTAAAGGAGGTAGAGCTTTTTCACATTTGGCTCCCAAACTCTGGAATAGCCTTCCTGATAATGTTCGGGGTTCAGACACACTCTCTCTGTTTAAATCTAGATTAAAGACACATCTTTTTAGCCAAGCATTCACATAACGCATCTCATAATCTTTTACTGCTGTTTTATCTGATTTATGAATCCTTAGCTTTGGTTGAACAAATCCTTTTGCTTGGTTTGAACAGCAGCTACGCTAATTATGTTCCTATTGTTCTCTGTTTCGTAACTAGGAATAACACAAGCTACAGTCTGGATCAGGAGCACCGAAGAAGAGATGATGATGCCAACCCCTTGGAGGACTTCAGATGATATCAGCCCTGAAACACCATACATCACTACCGAATTTTACTACAGTGATTTGATTGCAACATATAATCATTAATGTTAACATTATACAAATTGTACAAACTTTAATTATTGTACAAATTCTAATTTAACAAACGTTATTGTACAAACTTTAATTATTGTAGAAACTTTAATTTAACAAACTTTAATTATTGTACAAACTTTTAATTTGCTGTTAAGCTGCTTTGAAACGATTTGTTTCGTGAAAAGCGCTATACAAATAAACTTGACTTGACTTGACTTGACTCTTTTGTAGATTTGAATTGCTTCCATTGTCCTCCATTTGTTCCATTTCTAAGTTGCTTTGGATAAAAGCGTCTGCTAAAAAACTAAATGTAAATTTATAGCTATACATTTAATATAATTCCACCATAACAATCACATAATCAGAAACATATCATAACAATTCAGGAAATTGCTCACTGCAGACTTGCATCTTGCTGACACTCCTGCTGCAAGGAAATGTGGTTTCCATTGTCTTCATTCCCATTGGTAGTCGTGGCACATTTGCATAAAGTGAAACTTGTCTCAGCTTTGTCACGTCGCTGGACATGCCAACATCTTTTCGCCTGTAGCTCATTTTGCCTGTAGCTCGCTTTGAAAATTAATGAGTTCACGTCGAACAGACAGACGTTGTTTTTTAATTGCATATCATTATACTGTTTAAAAAGTATATCTTCATCGCTCTCCTCAAAACAACATGCGTGCGCAGTTTGTTCGGCACAGAATCGATTTCATGTGCACAGACATGATTGCAGGGAAGCGTGTGGGTCCTTGAGAAATTACACATGTGCATTACCGCCCCACACCTACGCCAAGCCCACACTCTGCATCTGTATAACACTGGAGCCTGCGCCCATTGTTTATTGCGGCATTACAATTTCATGCTAGGCCACCTCGAAGCACTCTATACTGTAGCCTTGGCCCTTAAATAAAAAAATGAAGGGTGCAGAGAAGCAAAAAAAGCTGTCACTTGACCTTTCATTCAGAGGTTATTTTCACAGCCGTTCGAGTAGAAAAAGAAAGAAAGGGAGAGAAAGAAATAGGGAGGGGTGGAAGGAAGGTGGCTAAAGACACTATTAGGAGCAAGCGCAATTTTAATGTGACACTGGAGCTGGAGCGCTGTAATATGTAATACTCCCACAAATTCTTTGGTTTTCCAGCATTTTTGTGTGTTTGAACCCTTTCCAGCAATGACTGTATGATTTTGAGATCCATCTTTTCACACTGAGGACAACTGAGGGACTCATATGCAACTATTACAGAAGGTTCAAACACTCATACCATGCATTAAGAGCATTTGAAGATCAGGTTAAATTGAACTATTTTGCCTTCTGACATGTAATGCATTGTGTTTCCTTCTGGAGCATCAGTGAGCGTTTGAACCTTCTGTAATAGTTGCATATGACTCCCTCAGTTGTTTTTACTAAATAAAAAATAACATGCATTTTGTAAAAGCCCTGTTATTTTGGTAAAATATTTTAAAACATTTTATAAAACATTTAGCAGATTCTCCAAGGTGTATGTAAACTTTGACTTAAACACTTACCAGATAAAGATATAAAGCTGATGCAAACTCCAGGAATTTGAACAGAAATCCATGCCATTGGTAAGAGCGCTGACAAAGAGAAAGCTGCTTGGTTATTTTTTCTTACCAAAAACTCACCATTGTATGAGTCAATATTATGTCTGGCTCAAACCCGCAGCCAAACAGACTGAATAAATGAAGGATGCAGAGAAACAAAAATGTTGAGAGACTCATATGCAACTATTACAGAAGGTTCAAACACTTCAGAAGGAAAAAAACATGCATTAAGAGCATTTGAAGATCAGGGTAAATTTAACTATTTTGCCTTCTGACATGTAATGTATTGTGTTTCCTTCTGGAGCATCAGTGAGCGTTTGAACCTTCTGTAATAGTTGCATATGAGTCCCTCAGTTGTTAGCACTAAACAAAAAATAACATGCATTTTTGGTAAAATATTAAACATTTAGCAGATTCTCCAAGGTGTATGTAAACTTTGACTTAAACACTTACCAGATAAAGATATAAAGCTGATGCAAACACCAGGAATTTGAACAGACTGAATAAATGAAGGGTGCAGAGAAACAAAAAAGCTATCACTTGACCTTTCATTCAGAGGTTATTTTCACAGCCGTTCGAGTAGAAAAAGAAAGAAAGGGAGAGACTGAAATAGGGAGGGGTGGAAGGAAGGTGGCTAAAGACGCTATTAGGAGCAAGCGCAATTTTAATGTGACACTGGAGCTGGCGCGCTGTAATACGTGTGTAATCACTCCACAATCTCAGGGGACGAACTCACACACACTCGCCCCTTACAGCCAGAAAGAGCAGGGGGGTTATTCCCAGTTGTGCTGTACTGAGTGTGTTTTACTCCCTAAAAAAAGAGCTCTGGAGTCAGTGAGCTGAGAAGGTGTTAATGTGGCACTGTAAGAGACACCGCACCAGGGAGAACCACTACAAACTCTTTTAAATGGACACCGGGGAACGCTATGGTTTCAACCCGCTGTTTGTCCCTGCTGTAAAGATGAGATATGTTGTAAAGCGCCTCTATGTTTTGACATTTTAATGAGAGCCAACCGAAAGGGCCTGGTCTGAGGCCGAGGAGGGAATTGCGGGTAATTATTTAATTTTTGTTTTCTGTCCTGTAAAGCGCTTTGATGTTCTCCGCGTATAACCACGTTAGCTCTCACTGGTCTGCGAAGCTTCTTGGGCAAACCGACAGAAACACAGGAGGTTGACAGTCGTGGGCTAATGAGTGCGGCTGTTATAATTACCAGCGGAGCCAAAGAGACGTTTTGAAGGTCACTGAGTCGGAGCACATTGGGACTCGACGGGAACCGGAGCCTCCAACTTCTGTTTACACTGTAAGCGGATGTGAAGATGTGGAAACAAAGGAAATTAACCAGGGACTTGACGGGGACAGCCTTCAAGCGGAGTCGGAAATTAAAATCTTAAGTTGCGTGAACATAAACAATCGTGCCATTAGCGATTCTTTCAATACTTGTAAGCACTAGGTGGAATAAAGAAATTAAATTAAATTGGCAAATGATTAGATCATTACAATAATAAAAACATTTAAAGGTGTGTTTACAGAGACTTTCTAATGTCATTTCACAAATTATAACATTATTATATATAATTATTTAACCAAATTATTATATTATATTTATAACTAATTATATTAGTTAATTATTTGACCAAAATAAGAGGGATCATACAAAATGCATATTATTATTTGTGACCCTGGAGCACAAAACCAGTCTTAAGTCGCTGGGGTATATTTGTAGCAATAGACAAAAATACATTGTATGGGTCAAAATTATAGATTTTTCTTTTATGCTAAAAATTATTAGGATATTAAGTAAAGATCATGTTCCATGAAGATATTTAGTAAATTTCCTACCGTAAATATATCAAAACTTAATTTTTGATTAGTAATATGTATTGAGAACTTAATTTGGACAACTTTAAAGGTGATTTTCTATTTTAGTGTTTTTTTCACCCTCAAATTTCTGATTTTATAATAGTTGTATCTCGGCCAAATATTGTAATATCATTACAAACCATACATCAATGGAAAGCTTATTTATTCAGCAAATTGACCCTTATGACTGGTTTTGTGGTCCAGGGACACATTTATTTAGTACTGACCTGAATAAGAAATCTTACATAAAAGACATTTGCATATAGCCCACAAGAGAAAATAATGGTTGAATTTATAAAAATGACCCTGTTCAAAGGTTTACACCCCCTTGATTCTTAATACTGTGTTGTTCCTGAATGATCCACAGCTGTGTTTTTTTGTTTAGTGATAGTTGTTCATGAGTCCCTTGTTTCTCCTGAGCAGTTAAACTTTTAACAGTTAACAGTTAAAATCCTTCAGCTCCCACAAATTCTTTGGTTTTCCAGCATTTTTGTGTATTTGAACCCTTTCCAGCAATGACTGTATGATTTTGAGATCCGTCTTTTCACACTGAGGACAACTGAGAGACTCATATGCAACTATTACAGAAGGTTCAAACACTCACTGATGCTCCAGAAGGAAAAAACATGCATTAAGAGCCTGTGAAAACTTTTGAACAGAATAAAGATGTGTACATTTGTTTTTATTTTGCCTAAATAGCATATATATATATATATATATATATATTTTTTTTTTCATTTAGTACTGCTTTTCAGAAGCTACAGAATATACTAACATTGTAAAATAAGTAGTTTGTCTCCACACCTCTAGAGGTCCCCTGTGTTCCCTTCTGCCTTAGTTCTTCTTTGTGGGTCCTTGTTAGTGTTATCCGGGCCACCTGTGCCTTGTTTTCTCCCAGTGTATTTAAGTGGTTATTTTTCCCCTGATTCCTCACTCGGTTTTTGAGTCCCTGCCTTGTGTTCCCTGCAAGTGTCCTGCTAAAGCCTCACAAGCTTCCCCGAGTAAGGAATCCTGAGTTTCTGTAATTGTTACTGTTCTCTGATTTGTTTCCTCCCCTCGTGGAGTTTTTGTTTTTTCTTGTGATTTGTTTGCTGTTGTAAATTCCTCGGACTGAGAAGAACTTTTGTTGGATTTTCTTGCAAAGTCTTTTTTTTAATAAATCCACTTTTCCTGGGATACCGCCTCAAGTGTTTCGTTTGGGTCTAACTCTATATCTCCAGTGGGTCAGTGGTAGATATCTCAACCACCACACTAGAGACCCGGGTTCAAGACCGACCTCTGACACCCTGATCTTTAAATTTCAAAAGTTTTCACCCCCGGCTCTTAATGCATGTTTTTTCCTTCTGGAGCATCAGTGAGTGTTTGAACCTTCTGTAATAGTTGCATATGAGTCTCTCAGTTGTCCTCAGTGTGAAAAGATGGATCTCAAAATCATACAGTCATTGCTGGAAAGGGTTCAAACACACAAAAATGCTGGAAAACCACAGAAGAAGGATTTTTCTAAAGAACAGCAGGCAGTTTAACTGTTCAGGACAAACAGGAGACTCATGAACAACTATCACTAAACAAAAAACACAGCTGTGGGTCATTCAGGAACAACATTAAGAATCAAGGGGATGTAAACTTTTGAACAGGGTCATTTTTATAAACTACTATATTACTACATATATTTTACTACTACAGGTCCTTCTCAAAAAATTAGCATATTGTGATAAAGTTCATTATTTTCTGCAATGTACTGATAAACATTAGACTTTCATATATTTTAGATTCATTACACACAACTGAAGTAGTTCAAGCCTTTTATTGTTTTAATATTGATGATTTTGGCATACAGCTCGTGAAAACCCAAAATTCCTATCTCAAAAAATTAGCATATTTCATCCGACCAATAAAAGAAAAGTGTTTTTAATACAAAAAAAGTCAACCTTCAAATAATTATGTTCAGTTATGCACTCAATACTTGGTCGGGAATCCTTTTGCAGAAATGACTGCTTCAATGCGGCGTGGCATGGAGGCAATCAGCCTGTGGCACTGCTGAGGTGTTATGGAGGCCCAGGATGCTTCGATAGCGGCCTTAAGCTCATCCAGAGTGTTGGGTCTTGCGACTCTCAACTTACTCTTCACAATATCCCACAGATTCTCTATGGGGTTCAGGTCAGGAGAGTTGGCAGGCCAATTGAGCACAGTAATACCATGGTCAGTAAACTGTTTACCAGTGGTTTTGGCACTGTGAGCAGGTGCCAGGTCGTGCTGAAAAATGAAATCTTCATCTCCATAAAGCTTTTCAGCAGATGGAAGCATGAAGTGCTTAAAATCTCCTGATAGCTAGCTGCATTGACCCTGCCCTTGATAAAACACAGTGGACCAACACCAGCAGCTGACATGGCACCCCAGACCATCACTGACTGTGGGTACTTGACACTGGACTTCAGGCATTTTGGCATTTCCCTCTCCCCAGTCTTCCTCCAGACTCTGGCACCTTGATTTACGAACGACATGCAAAATTTGCTTTCATCCGAAAAAAGTACTTTGGACCACTGAGCAACAGTCCAGTGCTGCTTCTCTGTAGCCCAGGTCAGGCGCTTCTGCCGCTGTTTCTGGTTCAAAAGTGGCTTGACCTGGGGAATGCGGCACCTGTAGCCCATTTCCTGCACACGCCTGTACACGGTGGCTCTGGATGTTTCTACTCCAGACTCAGTCCACTGCTTCCGCAGGTCCCCCAAGGTCTGGAATCGGTCCTTCTCCACAATCTTTCTCAGGGTCCGGTCACCTCTTCCGTTGTGCAGCGTTTTCTGCCACACTTTTTCCTTCCCACAGACCTCTTGCTTGAGGGTGTCAATGATGGCCTTCTGGACAGCAGTCAGGTCGGCAGTCTTACCCATGATTGCGGTTTTGAGTAATGAACCAGGCTGGGAGTTTTTAAAAGCCTCAGGAATGTTTTGCAGGTGTTTAGAGTTAATTAGTTGATTCAGATGATTAGGTTAATAGCTCGTTTAGAGAACCTTTTCATGATATGCTAATTTTTTGAGATAGGAATTTTGGGTTTTCATGAGCTGTATGCCAAAATCATCAATATTAAAACAATAAAAGGCTTGAACTACTTTGAGTTGTGTGTAATGAATCTAACATATATGAAAGTCTAATGTTTATCAGTACATTACAGAAAATAATGAACTTTATCACAATATGCTAATTTTTTGAGAAGGACCTGTATATTTTATGTGCAACTATTACTTTCTCTGTGGACTATATGTAAACGTCTTTTATGCAAAATATCTTATTCAGGTCAGTGCTAAAGTAAAAAGTAGCATTTTTTTATGGTCCGTCTTATTTTGTTAAAATAATTAACATTTTGCAGATTCTGCAAGGTGTATGTAAACTTTTGACTTCAACTGTATAATTGATTGTAATATAAATTGTGTATTTATATACCAGTCAGAGGGTTAGCTTTACTGTTCTAAACTGGGTTTGATTCGTTAAAAAGAAACAACTCATAATCAACCGACGTTCATTTCTAGTATTTTTGTTTTTAAATAAGATAGTAATATAAATGCTAGTGAATGGTTTTGCTGAACTGCTATTTCGGTTTCCAGTGTAGTTCAGTAATATTACACCAATAATTACATTTACATTTAAAAGTTAATATTAAAGGTAATAATGAAGTCATTAGTCACATTATTTTAAATGTTGAAACCGTGTTGTAAGGCAAAAAGACAAGGCAAAAAAATAAAAAATAAAAAATAGTATGAATGCTTATGCAAATTTCCTCCAAAACCAGGCTAATAATTAGTCTTTCACCTGTCACTCAATCGTCATCATTTAATGTTCCCATTTTTTCCACACTCTCATCTGTTTTCCACTAAGCGCTGAGGCTACCGGCCTAATACTGTGTTATTTTGTCTCCTTTAAAGAAAAAATCGATAGTGAGATATTGCGGTAGAACAGAATTATTCCGGGTGCAGTGTGGCAGTTTGCAGATAAGAACCTCGGCTAAGTAATCATAAATATTAGCATGATCCCGGCGGCCACATTTGGAGATGCTCAAACTAGGAGAATTCATCTCCCTGTTCTAAAGGCAGCCGATGCGGACATAATCCCAGTTATATCCTTTACCAAAGAGGACTTACGGATAGCCAACAACCATTGCTCTCCTCAAATATCACCCTAGATAGGCTTTTCTCTCATAGTGACAGTGGATTAGGGAGATGGACAGGGGCACAGACTGTCACTGGGGGGTTTGAGTGTGTTGTCATGAGACGTTCCTGTTTTATTCGAATCGGAGAGAAAGCGTGGCCTTTGGTTTCTTTGTATCTGCATGCACAGCGACAGCGATAGGATATCAGTGAAAATCCACTGCTGTTTGTAATTTACCTGCTCGCAGGTTTCGGCTAAACAGGAGTCTGTTTGTTTGTTTGCTTATTTATTTACAAAATGCTCAATGCTAGAAATTTACTAGTTTGAATTCGTAAAAGCCATTAAAAGGAATAGTTCAACCAAAAATGAAACATTGCTGAGAATTTACACACTTTAAAACTAGGGCTGTCAAACGATTAATCGCGATTAATCGCATCCAAAATAAAAGTTTATGTTTACATACTATATGTGTGTTTACTTTGCATATTTATTATGTACATATAAATATACACACATACATGCATATATTACAACTAAATATTTATATGTATATATATTTATACCTGTATACAATTTAGATTATAAATAAATATAAATATTTTAGATATAAATCTAAATATTTTTCCTTAATATATACATGCATGTGTGTGTATTTATATGTATATAATAAATATACACAGTACACAAATATATAATATGTAAACATAAACTTTTATTTTGGATGCGATTAATCGCGATTAATCATTTGACAGCCCTATTTAAAACCAATATGTAGATGGAGAAATTTAGCATTGCATCACTTGCTCACCAATGGACTCTCTGCAGTGAATGGGTGCCGTCAAAAACAGCTGATAAAAACATCACAATAATCCACTCCAGTCCAGTCCGTTAGTTCACGTCTTGTGTTGTAAGTAGGGGTGGGCAGATCGATCCAACAGGCGTTGTATCGAAAAGAATCGATCTTCACATAAAAATATCGACATTAAGGTTTTTTTTAAACCAGTGATTTTATTCATTTAGCATGAGATATAATATTTATAATGAGCTTCTCTTACGCAGCTCCTTTCACTCACACATTGCTCAGCCTTCCCTGCTTTGCTGTGTTTTAGTCCTTTGAGCTTCAGAGACGCGAAGAATATCCAGGTGGCTAACATTGGCGAAAATATGCTTTTAGTCATATTGGATC
Organism: Cirrhinus molitorella; assembly: GCA_033026305.1. NCBI lineage: Eukaryota > Metazoa > Chordata > Actinopteri > Cypriniformes > Cyprinidae > Cirrhinus > Cirrhinus molitorella. The sequence goes on from CM065131.1 coordinate 510,628, forward strand.
TTCAGCACAAAGTGTATTTAGACACCAGAGCTGTTGTAACAAAACGTAACCAGGGTTAATATAAACCACAAATTAACAATGGTTAAACTAACCATAGTTTAACTATGATATTTGTTGTAAAACTGTGGTTTTAAAATAGTAATACATGCACCAAAAAAAAAGTGTTATCTAAATTGATTATTTTACTGGTGTTGAAAAATGGTAACACTTTACAAATAAAGTGTCATTTGTTAACATTAATGTATTAACTAACATCAACTAAAAATGAACAATACATTTGTTACAGTATTTATGAATTTTTCTAGTAATCATTTTGTGCATTTTATTTTTTGTTAAAGCCAGATAGGTACTGTTAAAGGGAGATCATTTTTTGGCACTGTATTATTGTTTAATGTATTATATTTTATAGTATTATTCTGTTTTTCTGTTCGTAATGTTATTACTATTCTCGATAATTTCATGCACAGCTCATGTTTGCAAATTGAGTTTATTACAATAATATATATTTTGTCATATTTGAAATATGTCCTGTTTTTTTTTGTTTTTTTGTTTAACCTGACACATGAATAATTACAGGCGCACTAAGAGCAAATCGCAACATCTTTTAGTGGTTATGAAAATGTATATAGATTTAGCATAATAATTATGCAATCACTTCATAAACTGTGACACACTGATATCCACTATACAAGAAAGTAAATGTAATTTATATTGTGTGTTGTTGTTTTTTAAAAAATATCGGTATCGGTATCGGTATCGGTATCGGCGATATTGACCCTGTATTTACTTGGTATCGGATCAATACCAATTTTTACAGTATTGCCCACCTCTAGTTGTAAGAAACAAATGCCTCAAAGGGACAGTTCCCCCAAAATAACCTCATGATTTACTCTCCCTCAAGCTATCCTAGGTGTATATGACTTTCTTTCTTCGAGTTATATTACAAAATGTCCTGGCTCTTCCAAGCTTTATAATGGTAGTGAATGCTGTTGAGATTCAGAGGCGGACAGCAGTGAAGTATCTGTAGTTTATCCAAGTGTTTTTCTTTGGAAAACTTTACTTCACTACATTCCAAAGTATAAAGTCATACTTTTCACTGCGCTACAAAGTTGCTGTTTGTTTCACCTTTAATACTTCAGAACATCTAAAATGTAGTACTTTCTTCTACTCAAGTAAATCTCTGAATTACTTTTACTTGAGTAAAAGAAAGTAACAGATTAGTTCACTTTCAGAACAAAAATGTACAGATAATGTACTCACCCCCATGTCTTTCTTTCTTCAGTAGTAAAGAAATCATGTTTTTTTTTTTTTTTTGAGGAAAACATTTCAGGATTTCTCTCCATATAATGGACTTCTATGGTGCCCCCGAGTTTGAACTTACAAAATGCAGTTTAAATGCAGCTTCAAAGGCCTCTAAACGATCCCAGACAAGGAAGAAGGTCTTATCTAGCGAAACGATTGGTTATTTTGGAAACAAATTGACAATTTAAATACTTTTTAACCTCAAATGCTCCTCTCGTCTCGTCTCTGCTTCAAAATCGTCCTACAATGCTGTTTTACAGTTGTTGTTTTTTTTTTTGTAAAGGGCACTTGATCTTCTATGTATGTTCACATTGTAAACACTGGGTTGGTATTTCTGCAGTGATGTAGGCCGATTTGAAAGTTGAAGACAAAAACAAGATGTGAGTTTTTGGACATACCCTAACTGTATTGACTCAGATTACACAGACTACACATGTTCATCGCAGAGACCAGACAAGACCAGCATTTGAGGTTAAAATGTACATAAATTGTCAATTTGTTTAGAAAATAATCAATCTTTTCACTAGATAAGACATTTCTTCATCGACTGGGATCATTTAGAGCCCTTTGGAGCTGCATTTAAACTGCATTTTGGAAGTTCAAACTCAGGGGAACCATAGAAGTCCATTATATGGAGAGAAATCCTTAAATGTTTTCCTCAAAAAAACAGAATTTCTTTACGACTGAAGAAAGAAAGACAGGATGACAAGGGGGTGAGTACATTATCTGTAAATGTTTGTCCTGAAAGTGAACTAATCCTTTGAGTATTAAAATATGAAATGTAGTGCAGTAAACTATTTTATGCTTGTGAATGTTGTGAAGTAAAATTTTCAAAAGAAAAGCACTGATTAAGTACAGATACCTGAGAAGTACTGTCTGTCTCTGTTGAGGTTTTGGAAGTCCAATAAAGTGCATCCATCCATCATAAAAGTACACCACGCAGCTCCAGGGGGTTAATAAAAGCCTTTAAAAGTGAATTGATGGAAAAATATCCAGATTTATAACTTTATGAACCCTAATCTGTCGTATGCACATTCGCAAGAAAGTGGCGTTCCAGCAGAAAACGTAGGATGTAGGCATCAAAATCTCAACACCCATTCACTGCCATTATAAAGCTTAGAAGAGCCAGGACATATTTAATATAACTCCAATTGTATTCATCTGAAGGAAGAGAGTCAAATATCCCTAGGATGGCTTGAGAATGAGTAAATCTTGGGGCAATTTTCATTTTTAGGGTGAACTATTGCTTTAAGGCATTCTTAACTTCAAACCATAGCTTCTAGTCAAAATACACATCCATAATCTATAATAACACTTCCTGACATGTTTCTTTAGAACTGCTTTGGACTGTTTTTCGCTTGTAAATGGTGCTTGATTTCTCTCCTGATTTAGATGAGGCAACTTTTTTGGGGAAAGCAATTATTATGAACAGAGTACTGATAATTTAAATAAAAAGCAATGGTTTGACAAAAACATCTTGTTTTTATTAGCTATTTGGACCCTAATTCTAATGGCACCCATTCACTGCAGAGGATCCATTGGTGAACAAGTGACATAATGGCAAATGTCTCCATATCTGGCTTCAGTGTGAGTACGTTTTCAGCTCATTTTTATTTTTGGTTGTACCGTTCCTTTATTCATGACTAAAAGATGTTTTTTCTTATTAAAATGTAAAGAGATCTTATGTATCAGTAGATACAGCGCAGAGTGTTTCAAAAAGTTATTTATAAAGTAATTCACAATGAGGCTTGAATTTATTCATTAGAAAGACGCACATTCTCTCTCTCTCAAAAAAATAGCGAAAACACAAAGATGAGCCGGAGCAAAAATCAATGGCGGAGAAAATAAGGGAAAGACAGAAAAGGACGGCGGGAGAGTGAAAAATGTGTTGATTTGTCCGCATGGGCCGGGTGTCTCTGGAGATGCACATAGGGATTTATCACAAAAGATAAACTGCCTTGTTGCCGTGGTTCCCTCGTTCTACACAGTCACTGAACACGTGTGAGTTTACACGCATGTGTGTTTTATTCCGTGTTTCTAGGCGCAGGATTTATTCCGCAACGACTGTATATTTTGCAAATAGGTTTGAATCCATGAGAGAAAATGCCATCTCCCATGAGATATGCAGCAAGTGCAAATCAGCCTCGACTTGCCCTTTCCCAAGCGAATCAATTCCGACACACCCTTGGAAGTGCACTGCATCCTATTGTCCCCTACCTACATGGTTCCTCCTCGCCGGTGAACAAATTTGAAGCCGGTCATGGCCTTTGATCAAAGAGGGCTGTGGTTGGATCCTTCTAATACACATATCTAACCAGGGTCTGTCTGGGAATCCAGGTCAAAGAATAAACGAAGTAAGGTCTGCGAAAGAAATGGAAAGAACGACTTGAGGAAAAGGAGTCTCTGGAGAGAAAGGAGCCTGTTGCTATTGCTGGGCAGTCGGTTTGCATTCTTCCCTTGAGACTGGGTGCTTGTAAAAGAACAATGTGGGACATGACCGTTCAAATATTCAGGCTTATATCAGGCTTCTCGCATGCGGAGGTATTCTCTGTGGAGCTGAATTTTAACCGTGTTCTGATATTATATTTATTAGGTTTGCAATTTGGATGTCCTTCTGAAAACTGTATTTTTTTTCTTTCCTTAGTCACCAACATCAAGCATTTTCTTAAAATGCACCAATTTTGTTTCATTTGTCTATTGAGTGTTTTTTATTTTTTATTTTATTTTCCCAACATCTCGACATCTTGGAAATGTAACAGGTTACAGATTAGTTACTAATACTGTTAAATGATTAATCGTGATTAATCACATCCAAAGTAAAGTTTATGTTTACATACTATATACTTGTGTACTGTGTATATTTATTATGTATATATATATATAAATACACACACATGCATGTATATATTATGGAAAAATATTTTAGATTTACACTAGCGTTCAAAAGTTTGGGGTCAGTAAATGTTTATTCATTCTTTTTTTTTTTTTAAAGAAATGAATAAATTGTTACATTAATAAAAAGTGACATAATAGATTTACATTGCTAGAAAAGATTAATAGTTTGAATAAATGTTGTTCTTAAAAAGAAAAAAATACAGGTTAAAAAACAAAACAAAAAAACATTGGCGGCACAACTGTTTCCAAAACTGATAATTCTACTAATAATTGAGAATATCAGAATGATTTCTGAGAGATCATGTGACACTTAAGCCTGGGAAACTGAGTAACAGCTGATGAAAAATCAGCATTGCATCACAGGAATAAATTATATTTTAAAGTATATGAAAATAAAAACCATTATTTTCTATTGTAATAACATTTTGTAATATTACAGTTTATTTTCTGTATTTTTGATCAAATAAATGCAGCCTTGACTTTATTAAAAAAAATTGCAAGTCTTACTGACCCCAAACTTTTGAACGGTAGTGTATATCTAGAATATTTATATTTATTTATAATCTAAATTCTAAACAGGTATAAATATATATACATATAAATATTTAGTTTAAATATATACTGCATGTGTGTGTATTTATATGTACATAATAAATATACAGAGTAAACACACATATAATATGCAAACATAAACTTTTTATTTTGGATGTGATTAATTGTTTGACAGCCCTACAAGTTACCATATTTAAAATCTAATAAGTAGTGTAACTATTACTTTATTGATTATTAACTGATTACATTTGATTACTTTTCTACAATTCTTTTTAACTGTTAATCATTGAAACATTTAAAGCAGACAGTAACTCAACACTGATTACTGTCAGACTTCCAAAATCCTTCATCACTTGAATTGAGATTATAATAATTACATTTTAAGTGCAGCCACCATAAAATCTGACTTTAACACCTCTTTTTACGTTGAGGTCGTTCTGAGGTTAAATACAGAATCATAACAAGATATAGTTTACTAGCTATGATATTGTTTTTGAAAGCAAACCTTTTCATAGCTATGACAAGAAACACTGTCAACTAACAAAAACAAATATGAAATAAAACAGTTATTGTGTCCTATTCTGACTCATAAAAACACTGGTGACTAATATTTTAGAGCGGTCAATGCAAACTGGTAAGAAAACAATCAAATCTGTATGTGTATTTGAATATGTTTTAAAATGTAATTTATTGCTGTGTTCAAAGCTGAATTTCCATCATCATTATGTCTTCAGTGGCAAGTGATCCTTCAGAAATCATTCTAATATGCTCAAGAAACATATTTTGATCAATATTTATCATATATCAATATTTTTTTTTCAGGATTCTTTGATGAATAGAAAGATCCAAAGATCAGAATTTATCTAAAATAAAAAGCTTTTGTAACATTATACACTATTCCATTCAAAAGTATAGTTTTAGGATAAAATAACAATTCTATTTCAGAGAAATTGTGTTTATCTGAACTTTCTATTCATCAAAGAAACCTGAACAAAATTTCTACTCAACATAATAATAATAATAATAATAATAATAATAAATGTTTTTTGAGCAGCAAATCAAAATATGATTTCTGAAAGATCATCATGTGATTGGAGTAATTCAGCTTTGAAATCGCAGAAATAAATTACATTTTTAAAGATATTTAAGTAAAAGCAGTTATCTTTAAATAGTAAAATATTTCAAAATTGTATTGTTTTTGCTGCACTTTGGATCAAATAAATGCAGGCTTGATGAGCAGAAAATAATTCTTTGAAAAACATTGTTACTGTTTAAAATCTTTTGACTGTTTTTTTCACATATTTTCTCATATTTTCACTCCCCAACATGGAGTTTCATAGTCTGACACTAAAAGCATTAAAAAAGTATCAAAACTAAATGACAAAGAAAATGTAAAATGAGTTTCTGTGTGGCCTTCACATGACAAAAAGTTTGTTTTAATAAAAATAAATTCCTGGTACATAAAAGTGCCAGAACAAAAGGCTATAGTCCTACACTTCATTGGCAATGCCTTCTGAGTTCTGAAAAAAAATAAAAAGTTGATTCCACACATTATCCTCAGTAGTAACCTGATACTAGCTGAAAGCTGAGGTTAGCCACAGATGCTTCATCAAATCCAAACATCTTTCGCTTTTTATTTGTGTCTCACCCTTCCACGTAGAGCTCTGAAAAATTGCCACCGCTATAGAGTCATTCCAAACAAAATAAATAAAATGGTCATTCTCTGGCCAAATAACTTCTGTGCTGATCACTACATCAATCTTCAACCTCATGATTGCTAAAGCCATAGTACTGTTTTATATATATATATAGATACTTTTTTCACCAACTCTTTTACCAAGCAATATCTTGACACATCAAGGAGAATAGCTCTCCAAAGCACTCTTCAAAAAGTTGCCGTCAAATAGATTACCATTGATAGCTCTCCGCGGTTACAGGCCTGAGCCAATAAACAGCAAGGTTTGTCATTCTCAGACTCCTCTGAAGGTGGGTTGAGTTTGTTGATGCAGCTCCATATGGACCAATATAGAGACTTTTGATCTTTTTTCAGCATCCATATGCCAGCACCTTCAGAAAATCCGCATTTGTTAAGTTGACTTGAGAAAGCCAACTTACTGATCTGCTATTTAAACTTAATATTCTTCTTCTTCTTCCAAAATCTGTTGACTGCTACTCGTCCTAGAGCTTTAACTCTACAAACTCCAAACTCAGCCCTATCTGAAGTTAGTTGCTATATCTTTTCTAACTGATGGGACTTATGGTTTTCCTAAAAATAACAATTAAATCTGTGAAAAATCCCATAGACTTACATACATCTATCTATCTATCTATCAACTGTTTCTAACTTCATAGCAACACTCTAGCAACTATCCAAACCAACCTAGTGTACCTTGGCAACTGCATAGCAACACCCTAGCAACCACCCTGGGTACCCCAGAAACATAGCAACAGTATAGCAACCACCCCAGGTGCCCTAGCAACTGCATAGCAACACCTTAGCAACCACCCAGAGTACCCTAGCAACTGCATAGCAACACCCTAGCAACCACTCAGAGTACCTTAGCAACCGAAGAGCAACACCCGAGCAACCACCCCAGGTACCCTAGCAACCACATAGCAACTGCCCCAGGTACCCTAGCCTGGCAACTGCATAGCAACACTAGCAACTGCATAGCAACAATATAGCAACCACCCAGAGTAACCTAGCAACTGCATAGCAACACCCTAGCAACCACCCTAGGTACCCCAGAAACATAGCAACAGTATAGCAACCACCCCAGGTACCCTAGCAACTGCATAGCAACACCTTAGCAACCACCCAGAGTACCCTAGCAACTGCATAGCAACACCCTAGCAACCACTCAGAGTACCTTAGCAACTGAAGAGCAACACCCAAGCAACCACCCCAGGTACCCTAGCAACCACATAGCAACTGCCCCAGGTACCCTAGCCTGGCAAATCAAATCAAATGTTTCTAATTTCATAGCAACACTCTAGCAACTATCCAAACCAACCTAGCAACCACCCCGAGTACCCTAGCAACTGCATAGCAACACCCTAGCAACAGCCCAGAATACCCTAGCAACCGCATAGCCACACCCTAGCAACCACTCCGAGTACCTTAGCAACCGCATAGCAACACCCCAGCAACCACCCCAGGTACCCTAGCAACTGCATAGCAACACTATAGCAACCACCCCAGGTACCCTAGCAACTGCATAGCAACACCCTAGCAACCACCCAGAGTACCCTAGCAACCACATAGCAACATAGCACACAGCATATCTATCTCTCTGTCTGTCTATCTGTCTATCTAAGCTTTTAAAACTACTCTAAACTTTAAAAATGTAAAACCTTAAAACTTCTCAAACTTTTTACATTTTTTTTCTCCAACACTTTGAGAAGTTTAGACTGAACTCCTGGTAACCTTTGAGCAATAGCTGTCTGAGCGAAAGCGGCGCCAGGGAACATCCATTAAATCTCGGACACGAGCTAACAAACAAGCAGAGATGGGTACTTGAGGCAGTCTTTATTGTATTGTTTAATGAGTGGATGTGTCAACAGCTCTTTCGCTAGCGGCATTTATCCTGCGCACTACTCAATATCCTGCGAAAACAGAAATATTTACATAATTAATTAGATTCCCAGTAATTAAGGGAGCAAATAAACAGGCCGGCGTTGGAGGCTGATGACATATTTTGAGGAGATTTGAGGCACTGAAAGATTCATGCTCCTGAAAAGGCAATGGAGGCAGGAGAGATGCAAAATGTATGCAAATGACGCAGGAATATTCAAGGTTCAGGAAGATGTTGTGTCAGGGGATTTTTAGAGCTATGAATGAAAACATCGCTCTCTCAAACTTTAGCTGAACTTTCTTAAACACATTCAAATGCAAAAGCTATACTTTTACATCACAACCTAAAAACAACTCTATCAGCGGCAGAGGCCAGATACAAACATCATCCAAAATAAGAACCATTTTCATGTTAGGAACTTTTTAGTTGCTAATCATGCTACAAACATGCTAGCAACATGCTGACCATGCTAGCAACATGCTAACAGCTTGCAAATCATGCCAGTAACAGGCTAATCATGCTGGAAACATGCTAGCAACTTGTTAATCATGCTAACAACATGCTAGCAACTTGTTAATCATGCTAGAAAAATGCTAGCAACGTGCTGATCATGCTAGCAAAATGCTAACAGCTTGCTAATCATGCTAGTAACAGGCTAATCATGCTAGAATAATGCTAGTAACATGCTAATCATGCTGGAAACATGCTAGCAACATGCTAGAATCATGCTAACAACATGTTAGCAACTTGCTAATCATGCTAGAAAAATGCTAGCAACATGCTAACAGCTTGTTAATAATGCTAGTAACAGGCGGCTAATCATGCTAGTAACATGCTAATCATGTTAGAAACATGCTAGCAACATGCTAGAATCATGCTAACAACATGGTAGCAACATGTTAATCATGTTAGAAACATGCTAGCAGTATGGTAATCATGCTGGAAACATGAGCAACATGTTAATCATGTTAGTAAAATAGCTAATCATGCTAAGAACATGCTAGCAACTTGCTACTAACACGCTAATCATGTTAGAATCATGCTAGCAACTTGCTGATCATGCTATGAACATGCTAATCATGCTAAGAACATCTTAGCAACATGCTAGCAACTTGCTAGTAACACGTTAATCATGTTAGAATTGTGCTACAAACATGCTAGCAACATGCTAATAATGCTAGAATCATGCTACCAACTTGCTAGTAACATGTTATTCATGGTAGAATCATGCTAGACACATGCTAACAACACGCTAATCATGCTAGAAACATGCTAGCAACTTGCTACTAACACGCTAATCATGTTAGAATCATGCTAGCAACTTGCTGATCATGCTATGAACATGCTAATCATGCTAAGAACATCTTAGCAACATGCTAGCAACTTGCTAGTAACATGTTAATCATGTTAGAATTGTGCTAGAAACATGCTAGCAACACACTAATAATGCTAGAATCATGCTACCAACTTGCTATTAACATTTTAATCATGTTAGAATCATGCTAGAAACATGCTAACAACACGCTAATCATGCTAGAAACATGCTAGCAACTTGCTAGTAACATGCTAATCATGTTAGAATCATGCTAAAAACACGCTAATCATGCTAGAAACATGCTAGCAACTTGCTAGTAACATGCTAATCATGTAAAAATCATGCTAGCAACATAATAGGAACTTTGTCTTGACAAACTTTTTTTTATCTAGTTGTAAAGTGATACCACTAAATGCTGCAGCTGAATATTGGCATCAGAACATTATTTACACTAAAAATTTTAAGATTTGCTAAAAATTACATTCAAAATGTTATCAAATGATTCGTTTTTTAACCATAATCCTAACTCCATAATCTTAAATGAGTGTTAGATGATGGCAAAGTTAACATAAATATAAAAATGAAGGAAAATAAGCATCCACAATAATAAAATTGTAAAAATCATAGAAAGGTGCATTGTGATACACATCCCTAATAGTAGATATATATAAAGCTGTTTAATAGACAAATTTCACTCTATGATTCACATTTGGCTTTGTGATCATTTCTTAATTAGTTTGGTACCAAAAGAAAATACAGAGCAGAAATGAATAAATCTGAGTTTTGTCTCACAGGCTGGAAAACTATATATGCAAAAAGCTGCTCACCTTTCAGGTGTTAAAATGCAAAAGAACATGAAACCACATCAAGCAACCAAATCCACTGGCCCTGAAGCAACTTGGCTGTCAAATCTCTCTCTCTCTCTCTCTCTCTCTCTCTCTCTCTCTCTCTCTCTCTCTCTCATAAATGCACATGAGCGAGTTTTTGTTTGAACAGGTGCACAAGGAAAAATCTTGCTTTGGTTCTACAGCTCGAGGTGCCTCAGCATCTTCCTCTCATTAAGTTCATCAAAAACATATTTGTTTTGACATGCTAGGCACTTAACACTTGTGAGGAGCACTCTGGGGAGCCACATCTATGTCTTACATCCTTCAGCAACACAAAGCCACCCAGCAGCCTGCCAACATCACTGAACTGCTGTATATTTATGTGACCTAAACTCTGTTTAAAGGGATGCTTCACCCAAAAAAACCCTGAAAGACCTTCATCTTTTGTTCATTTCTGATGACATCCGAGAGCTCTCTCACCCTCCACAGACAGAAAAACTTTAGCTAATATTAAAGTTAAAACTAAATATAAACACATAATAAAAACAAAAAAACTATAATAGTACAGAAATGAAACTAAAATAACACTGGTTTTAAGTGTTGGCTAAGTAATTATTATTATTATTATTATTATTAATTAACCCCCTGATTTTACACCTAAGTTTACTTCACCATTTTACAAATAAATCCTAATCTAATCATGACAAACCAGCAATAATTAAATATGTTATGTAATACAAACATCTTTTATGTATTTAATTCCATTTTATTAACCATTGTCTTTGCTTCTGACCTTTATTAATCAATTATAATAAGCAAAAATTACTTAAAATAAAACTAACATTTGTTTTTTTGTTTTTTTTTAATTGCTGAAGAGAGTTAAACTTTTTTCTTCTGCGTTCTACTGTACAGACATGAATTTATTTTTCCCTCAGCCTGAGGCTTTTGGTGTGAAAGGGCTTTTACATTTGCCAAAAATATAACTTTTTGTATTAAAAACAAACAAGCAAACACTGCCCAGATTTAAAAAGTAACGCAAAAGTAAGCTAAAACATTACTTTCCATAATAAGGAAACGTCTAAGACTCCTAAATAGATATTTTACCTTTTTTTGTGTAACAAATTATGTAGGAAAAGTAATAGATTAATTTTTGACAAGAGTGCACCTCAAAAATCTACTTCATAACAGGAGTTTTGAACTTTGTCACAAAAAAGACTTTCTTCGTTGCCTTTTCTTAGAAATCCTAAAATATTATACATTACTTGAAAACTTAAAAATCTCAAAATTCATCCTTTCAAAATCATCTTAAAATCAGACATTGCATTACCATGGAAAATGTGCACCAAAATCATATTACAAAATGTTTTTGTTCATGAATTATGGTTTCAATACTGCATTTTAACATCTATGTTCAAAAACTTGAGCGACAGTTAAAGGGTTAAACATTAAAATAATGTTGGGTTATTTTTGTTCATACAGTCAAAATAAAGTTGGTTTGGACACTTGACTTCCATTGCACACTGCAAAAAATGCTTTTCTTACTTAGATTTGTTGTCTTGTTTCCAGCTAAAATATCTACAAAATCTTAAATCAATAAGGATTTTATAGACAAGTAAAAATTATTGTCTTGTTTTCAGACAAAATATGTTAAAATTAAGTGTGTTTTTGTTTGAAACAAGCAAAATAATCTGCCAATGGGGTAAGCAAAATATTCTAGCTTTCAGCTTGAAATAAGAATTGAAATAAGACTATTTTGCTTGTTTTAAGCAAAAACTCACTTAATTTTGACTTTTTTTCTGAAAACAAGACAGTAATTGTTACTTGTCTAGAAAATCTTTCTTGATTTAAGATTTTTTAGATATTTTGGCTGGACACAAGTATGAAAAGCATGTTTTTGCAGTGCATAATTTTTTTTGTTCCATAAAAGAACAGAAGTCATACAGGTTTGGAACGATATGAGAGTAAATGATGAGAGAATGTTCATTTTGGGTCAATATTTGGAGAAGTGATGATTTGAAGTGTCATTTATGTCTATTAGAGATAATGCAGCTGCTGCACAAAGCTGAAGAACATTTGGGAACAGTCTCTCCTCAAGTCCTTTTCTCAGCAAAGCTTTTCTCTTCTTTTCAGAAAGCTCCTCTTCATTCATAAAACAACATAATGTTTGCACAGCAGACGTGAATCGATGGCCTAATCTCATTTGTCATCCTTGCTTGCCTCCATTAAGAGCAGTGATGAGATTAGCTAATCTGGGAGGACGGGGTGACGGCAAAACAGCGGAGTGTCACTGGCTCGACACAGGAAGTCCAGCGCTCACATCCTGTCACACTGGATGAGACACAGCAGCCTGAGGGTGACAGTTTCCTGTCCTGCCAGAGGTTACACACACACAGCCATCACTTCTATCTGATCCATATAGCACTAAGCATTACACACACTCTTGCATATAAGACAAATCACATAAGGCTTTGGCTGTTTCTCAGAAAACAGTGGCATTTGTGCCAGACAAGATCTCAATTTATTTTTACCATTTCATTACAGCTGAGCTCTTAACAAATCATATTTTACCACCCCCATAGACTCACTATAGGGGATTTGCCCACCATAGATATTTAGATTATATTCATGCAACATATTTATTCTTAAAAGGACAGTCCACCAAAAATGCAATCACCATTTATTCTTATTCATATTGTTTCGGGAGGAATGAAAGCCTCCACCATGCATGAAAAAAATGCAATTAAATGTAAATCACGGATGACATAATGTCATACAGATTTGAAATACAGTAATAATAGCAAAATAAAAAACAAAAAAACTGTAATACTATCACCACTGGGGGTAACGCATTACAAGTAATCAGATTACTTTTCCAAGTAACTAGTAAAGTATCACATTACTTTTTAGTTTACAAGAAAATATCTGAGTTACTTTTTCTCCCCAGTTATTTATTGAAAGTTCTCCTGTACCCATGTTGAGAGAAATTTAGAAGTTTTTTTTTTTTAGTTTTAGAATAAATGCATTAATTCATCTCACTGAAAAAAAACTGATTCAGTATTCCTCAAAATGAATAAAAACTGTGAAATGCAACTCGGAATATGATGCAAAGCAGCAATAATGTTAAGTAATACAAATATCTTTTATGTATTTAATTCCATTTTATTAACCATTGTCTTTGCTTCTGACCTTTATTAATCAATTCTAATAAGCAAAACTTAAAATAAAACTAACATTTGTTTTTCTTTTTCTTTTTTTTTTATTGCTGAAGAGTGTTAAACTTTCTTTTTCTGTGGTCTACTGTACAGACATGAATTAATTTTTCCCTCAGCCTGAGGTTTTTGGCTTTTTTAGGCTTTTACATTTGCCAAAAATAGAACGTTTTATATTAAAAACAAACAAGCAAACACTGCCCAGATTTAAAAATTAATGCAAAAGTAAGCTAACGCATTGCTTTCCATAAAAAGTAACTATGTAACGTAATTAGTTACTTTTTTAGGAAATAACTCAATATTGTAATGCATTACTTTCAAAAGTAACTTTCCAAAGGAAAATGAGTACCAAATACAACAAAAGCACTCAAAAGCAAATCGAATAGTTACTCGTGGGATGTTTTTTGTGTCGTGCGAATAAAAACAATAACAACTGGACGTGTCAACAATCCCTTCTCTAATTGGCTTGCACAACAATGCATCATGTGGATTTTCCACTTGAGTTGAAATTTTTAAACTTGCATGGAAAATTTGTCACCCAATTCACGTCATTCACGTCATTGATTTTGTATGTAATCGTAAATAATTTGATTATTTGCATCACGCTCTAGATTACTCGCAGGATGTTTTTTGCATCACTTTTTACTGCATGCAGAAAAACAAACAAACATTGCACATGCTCTCCTCTGTTTTCTGATACAACCGGATGTGTCAATAAGCTCTTTGCTGATTATCTTGTGCAACAACATGTCATGCAAATTTTCCGCTCTGGTTCAATGTTTCATAGCGTGTCATTTGTGAATTTGCGTCTTTGCATCGATGTAATCTACTTTCACAAATAATTAATTTGCTTTTGGTGTGCACACACCATTAAACTGATAAGCAGTAAAGGCTTTGTTACAAATACATTGTTACAAGTAAACAGTGTTCGGGGAAACGCATTACAAGTAGCGCAAGTTACGTAATAATATTACTTTTTTCAAGTAACTAGTAAAGTAACGCATTACTTTTTCATTTACAAGAAAATATCTGAGTTTCTTTTTCAAAAAACGCCAGTTACTTTTTTTTTCTTTTATGTATTTAATCCCATTTTATTAACCAATGACTTTGCTGCTGACCTTTGATCCAATTCAACCGTACACTGCAAAAATACTGTTCTTACTTACATTTTTTGTAATTCTAAAAAAATTCTGTAATTGTAATTTTTTGTTTCTGACAATATATATATATATATATATATATATATATATATATAAAATCTTAAATCAAGAAGGATTTTCTAGACAAGTAAAAAAAAAACAAGTAAGCAATGGCATAAGCAAAAAAAATCTTATTTCAAACAGAAAACAAGATTATTTTGCTTACCCCATTGGGAGATTATTTTGCTTGTTTCAAACTTAATTTTGACTTATCTATAATATTTACTTGTCTAGAAAATCCTTCTTGACTTAAGAATTTTTAGGTATTTTGGCTGGAAACAAGACAAAAAATCTAAGTAAGAAAAGCATGTTTTGCAGTGCACTAATAAACAAAACTTACTTTAGATGAACTAACATTTGTGCATTTTTTTTTCTCATTGCTGAAGAGTGTTGAACTTACTTTTCCTACAGCTCTACTGTACAGACATGACGTTAATTTTCCTTATTCACCTAATTTCATTTTGGTGTGAAAGGGCTTTTACATTTGCTAAGAATCAAACTAAGAGAATGAAAAAACAAACAAGCAAGCCCTGCCCAGACTTGAAAGTAACGCAAAAATAATGTAGCACGTTACTTTCCATAAAAAGTAACTAAGTAACGTAATTAGTTACTTTTTTAGGGAGTAACGCAATATTGTAACGCATGACTTTTAAAAGTAACTTTCACCAACACTGCAGGTAAATAATTAAAATGAATGTTGTTGTTTTTTGTTTGTTTTTTTTTTCAATTTCACCAAAAGAATTGTGGTTTTGTCAAAAATATTATGCAGCAAAACCACTTTCTATATTGTTTATAAGAAATGATATTTCTTGAGTCACGAATCAGTATATTAGAATGATTTCTGAAGGATCATGCAATACTGCACTGCAAAAAATGCTTTTCTTACTTAGATTTTTTTTGTCTTACTTCAAGACAAAATATCTAAAATTTCTTAGATCAAGAAGGATATTTCTAGACAAGCAAAAATGATTGTCTTGTTTTCAGACAAAATATGTTAAAATTAAGTGAGCCGTTGCTTGAAACAAGCAAAATTATCTGCCAATGGGGTAAGCAATATAATCTAGCTTTCTGCTTGAAATAAGATTATTTTTCTTACCCCATTGGCAGATTATTTTGCTTAATTTTGACTTCTTTTTTCTAAAAACAAGACAATAATTTGCACTTGTCTAGAAAATCCTTCTTGATTTAAGCATTTTCAGATATTTTGGCTGGAAACAAGACAAAAAAATCTATGTAAGAAAAGCATTTTTTGCAGTGCGTAGACTGGAGTAATGGCTGTTGAAAATTCTGACATTTTAAAATGTATTAAAATAGAAAACAGTTCTTTTAAATAGTAGCATTTCATGTAATATTTGTGATCAAGTAGCAGCCTTGGTGAGCATGAGGCTACTTTACAATACATTTCAAAAATCTTGCCAAGCCAAACTTTCAAATACCTAATAAAACGAATTGATTGTGAATTCATCGGACAGGCAAAAGCACAAAACAGTGCGGGTCACAGCTGGTGCTGCGAAGAGAGCGAGGAAGGGAGGGAGGGAGGCTTGTTTGTGATTGTGTTGCTCAGAGATTTCGTCCACCCTAATGACCCTGATCATCAGGCACCATCAGATATCCTAAATTAGGTTAGGTCGAGGGTCGTCTAGACAATGTCTGGTGGGCTTCCAGGCAATGCTCTGTGTCAGCGCGCCCATTCCCGGCCAGTTTATTCCCCTCTCTGGTTTACCTGCTATAGACTGCTGCTGGTTTCAGCGTTGGAGTCTATTCATTGTCGGCGTATTTGCCAGAACTCAATGCACTTAGCGCAGTCCGAGATTTCTGGTTACTGCTGCCAGGCAGATGCGGTAATGAGAGGTGGGGATGCTTACAGTAATAGGATGAGGTCGGCTCACATTAAAGCCATCATTCTATTTCCCTTCATTACATCCACCACTTCTCCCTCTGTGGTTTAGTTTGCGTAACACACGAAGCCTTTGTCAGAAACACCATCAACAGCATAATCTGATTATTTGCAGCGTTGCCAAATGTTGCGACTTGATAGTGTTCTATAATGAAGAAAACATTAGCATTTACTCAATTAGCAGATGCTTTGTCCAAAGGGACTTAAAATGAGCAACAAGCAACCTGACGAAACAAAAAAGACAATAGCATAGCATAATATAACAATGTAAAATGTCTTTTTAGAAAGTGCTAAAGTTGTGGGAGACTTGTGAGTTGACTCAACATAATCAAAGAAGACTTGAGACTCGACTTACACTGCCGCTTAGAAGATTTTTAATGCTTTTTAAAGGAGACTTTTCTGCCCAGCAAGGCTGTTTAATTGATTAAAAATACAGAAAAAAACTGTAATATTGTGAAATGTTAATGCAATTTAAAATAGTTGGTTTGTATTTTAATATACTTTAAAATATAATTTATTCCTGTGATGCAAAGCTGAATTTTCAGCATCATTACTCCAGTCTTAAGTGTCACATGATCCTTCAGAAATATACTGATTTATTATCAGTTTTGGAAACAGTTGTGCTGCTTAATATTTTTTTGGAACCTGTGATACTTTTTTCAGGATTCTTTGATGAATAAAAAAATAAAAAGAACAGCATTTCTTCAAAATAGAAATCTTTTTTAACAATATAAGTCTTTACTATCACTTTTTATCAATTTAACACATCCTTGCTGAATAAAAGTATTAATTTCTTTCAAAGAGAAAAAAAAATGGCCCCAAACTTTAAACGAGGTGTTTATTGTTGCAAAAGTTTTCTATTTTAAATAAATGCTGTTCTTTTTAACGTTTTATTTATCAAAGAATCCTGAAAAAAGTATCACAGGTTCCATATATATATATATATATATATATATATATATATATATATTAAGCAGCACAACAGTTTCCAAAACTGATAATAAATCAGTATATCAGAATGATTTCTGAAGGATCATGTGACACTGAAGACTGGAGTAATGATGCTGAAAATTCAGCTTTGCATCACAGGAATAAATTATATTTTAAAGTATATTAAAATAGAAAACAACTATTTTAAATTGCATTAATATATCACAATATTACAGTTTTTTTCTGTATTTTTAATCAAATAAACACAGCCTTGAGGAGCAGAAAAGTCTCCTTTAAAAAGCATTAAAAATCTTACTGATCCCAAACTTTTGAGCGGCAGTGTAGACTTTGACAGCAATGACTCCAGACTTGACTTGGACTTGAACCCTGTGACTCGGCAAGTCTTTATGGCAATATCTTCTAATATCTTTTGATGGATATAGTTTGGTTACTGAAGCGTATGATTACAATGGTATGATTAGCGCAGCTTTGGCACTCACTAAGTGAGCACTTGTATTGTTTTTATCCACATAATTAGGCTGACCATGCATCCTCTTTTTGGACTTAAAAAATGCATCTGGCCAGGATTCCTAAATCGCCCTAAAATGTCCGGGATTTGGCTTTTGCTTTAGACAGTCTCCATTCATTGTGTGCGTTTTTGTATTAAAGCTTTGTGCGGGTTTTCTTATCCTGCTTCCGCAAAAATATTGAATATCATTTTCATGCATCACAGAGTATTTAAACCGCTTTGGATGCAGCTGGTGTTGGATGTTGGGTTGCCAAATCCGCATTTTTTCCACAGAATTGGGCTGATTTTAAACTCTTGCGGGTTGATTTTCTCACGTGGGTTAAAAGTTTGAAATATTGCATAACTTCCATTTGACTGAAATGCTCTTATTGAAACATTTTACATTCTACTTATGTTAAAACTGTGGTATATAATAGTTTTGTGGATGGCCATTGTGGTAGGAAGCTTTTTAGCTGTGTTTATGATCAATCTGCATAGCGGTGACTGTAAAATATACAGTTTTGGTATGGAAATGTCATATTTTGATACCAAAACTAGGACCCCAGCTGATTAAATTGATTCATTCAAATCTCTGAATCCTAAACAAATATAACAATGGACTTAACCCTTTAATTGTCACTCCCATTTTTGAGCACAGACATGAAAATGCAGTATTTAAACTTAATTTTTTACAATTCCTGAACAAAAACATTTTGTGATATGATTTTGATGTACATTTTCCATCATAGCAATGTCTGATTTTAAAATGCTTTTCAAAGGATGAATTTTGAGATTTTAAGTTTTCAAGTGATATATAATTTCTTATGAAATTAGGCAATGAAGAAAGTCTTTTTGTGACAAAGGTCAGAACTCCTGTTATGAAGCAGATTTATGAGGTGCACTCTTGTCATAAATTAATCTATTACTTTTCCTATATAATTTGTAACACAAAAAAAATGGTAAGATATCTATTTAGGAGTCTTAGACCTTTCCAGTGATATATTTTGTCATGATTAAATTAGGATTTATTTGTAAAAAGGTGAAGTAAGTGACAATTAAAGGGTTAAAATTAATTTTTCATTCAATTATTCCTATATTTGTTCACAAACAATAATTAATACCTCAATGAAACACCACTAATTATTGTATCTTTGCAATTATTCTTACTATAGACTATTATCAAGTTTAAATTTACTGTAGTAATTAATACAGAGATGCTAATTTGGGCAAACGGCACTAATGACTTGTTTAGGACTTGCAACTCGACTTGGACTTGAATACAAAGATTGAGACTTGCAAAACAATGACTTGGAAAGTACTATTAAAGTTAGTTCTAATCTACACTGTAAAAAATGACCATGAATTTAACAGTAAAAAACTGTAAAAATGATACAGATCAAAACTGTTAAATGGTTAACGGTAAAAGACTGTAAAATGTACAGTGAATAACCGTAAATTGACATTCCCAGAATTACGTTTTTCAAAATTGGATGTGTTTTTGTTGAAATAACAAGCTGTTTTGTACATTAGGGTTGTATGTTACATCTAATGTTGTTAAATAAATTTTTATTGCATTATTTTGGTTTCATGTGTGTAACCATGATGGTGTTTAGTGTTTGAGTGAATGACACTGTGCACCTTTTATATATGTTAATATTTAAAAGCTGCTTGTGATGGGCTTTTCTTTATCTTGTGATTTTCTCATCACCACCTGGTTTATCAGTGTATTACAAAGGTATAAAACATATTTTAGTACTTTAATAGGTTGGTACATTACAGTTATATCACTTCATGAAATTACGGTATTTACTTAACTGAAAACCGTAAACTGTAAAACGTTGCTACCGTATTTTTTACGGTACAATTCCGGCAACCACAGCTGCTGGTTTTCTACCGTAAATTGTACGGAATTTTTGTTACAGTGTAACACAGTTTATAATTTCTTCAGTTCAAGCATTCATCTGTTTATTTTCCTTCTCTCTCTCTCTCTCTGCTCTCCCATGGAGTGTGAGTGTGTTTGGCAGCTGCAGTGAGGGCAAATTAGAGAGGTGAAGTCTCTCCCTCTCTGGCACTGAGGCGCTGGCTGGCATGCGGGACAGGGCAGGGGTAAACTGGACAGGTTGCAAACTGGCAACCGAGGCCAAACTCCCAATGTCAGCTTGGAGCGGAGCGGACGGGCCCCGGTGACATCTGTTCAGTGGGTAAAATAGGCCATTTCTGAATGCCAAGGCACTGTGTGTCCTAACAGAATAACCTTTAGATGGCTGCACACATGCAGACACAAGACAATTACAGACACTCAGCAGTTCTCACTAACCGTCAAGTACCAAACAGTTTCACTGGTAAACTTGGACAGAGAAATACCATGCTTTTTTTTAACTTTCCAATTACTATGGCATTCTTTCAAGTATCTGTGGAGATATTATACTTGATCCCCTGCTGATTTTGTATGTTTGCCCAGCAGTGTTGGGGAAAGCTACTTTTAAAAGTAATACGTTACAATATTGCGTTACCCCCTTAAAAAGTGACTAATTACGTTACTTAGTTACTTTTTATGGAAAGTAATGCGTTACAATACTTGTGTGGTACTTTTTGTTACTTTTTAAATCCGGGCAGGGCTTGCTTGTTTGTTTTTAATATAAAAATGTTTGATTCTTAGCTAATGTAAAAGCCCTTTCACACCAAAATGAAATGAAGTGAATAAGGCTAAGGCTGAAGGAAAATTAAATTCACACCTGTACAGTAGAGCTGTAGGAAAAGAAAGTTCAACACTTCAGCAATGAGAAAAAAGCACAAATGTTAGTTCATCTAAAGTAAGTTTTGCTTATTAGTACACTGCAAAAAATGCTTTTCTTAAATTTTTTGTCGTTTCCACCCAAAATATCTAAAAACTCTTAAATCAGGAAGGATTTTTTAAATCCTACTAAAAGACTAAATAAATAAGACTAAGTAAAAATTAGTCTTGTTTTTTTCTGAAAGCAAGTCAAAATTAAGTGTGTTTTTGCTTGAAACAAGCAAAATAATCTCCCAATGGGGTAAGCTAAATATTCTTGTTTTCTGTTTAATTTTTTTCTTACCCCATTGGCAGATTATTTTGCTTGTTCTAAGCAAAAAGTCACTTAATTTTGACTTTTTTTTTTTTTTTTCTGAAAACAAGAAAATGATTATTTACTTGTCTAGAAAATCCTTCTTGATTTAATTTTTTTTTTTTAATATTTGGCTGGAAACAAGACAAAAAAATGTAAGTAAGAACAGTATTTTTGCAGTGTACGGTTGAATTGGATCAAAGGTCAGCAGCAAAGTCATTGGTTAATAAAATGGGATTAAAAACATAAAGAAAACAAAAAGTAAATGGCATACTTTTTTGAAAAAGTAACTCAGATGTTTTCTTGTAAATTAAAAAGTAATGCGTTACTTTACTAGTTACTTGAAAAAAGTCATATTATTACGTAACTTGTGTTACTTGTAATGCGTTTCCCCCAACACTGATGCCCACTGACAAGAAATGATCAGTCTATAATTTTAATGGTAGGTTTATTTGAACAGTGAGAAACAGAATAACAATAACAATAACAAAAAAATAAATAAATAAAGTTTTTGCATTTTAATGAGTGAAATAAGTATTTGACCCCTTCGCAAATCACAACTTAGTGCTTGGTGGCAAAAGCCTTGTTGTCAGTCACAGAGGTCAGACGTTTCTTGTAGTTGTCCACCAGGTTTGCACACATCTCGGGATATTGCCCCACTCCTCTTTGCAGATCTTCTCCAAGTCTTTAAGGTTTTGAGGCTGACACTTGGCAACTCGAACCTTCAGCTCCACAGATTTTCTTCTTGAGCCACTCCTTTGTTGCCTTGGCTGTGTGTTTTGGGTCATTGTCATGCTGGAATACCCATCCACGGCCCATCTTCAATGCCCCGGCTTTGATACATGGCCCATCCAGCATCCTCTGATGCGGTGCAGTTGTCCTGTCCCCTTAGCAGAAAAACACCCCCAAAGCATAAGGTTTCCACCTCCATGTTTGCATTGGGGATGGTGTTCTTGGGGCCATAGGCAGCATTCCTCCTCCTCCAAACACGGAGTTGAGTTGATGCCAAAGAGCTATGACTGAGCTGCTTGGCGCTGGCTCTGTAGCCCATTCCAGCCTTGTGTAGGTCTACAATCTTGTCCCTGACATCCTTGGACAGCTCTTTGGTCTTGGCCATGGTGGAGAGTTTGGAATCTGATTGATTGGACAGGTGTCTTTTATACAGGTAACAAGCTGAGATTACGAGCAATACCTCTGAGAGAGTGCTCATAATCTCAGCTCAATACCTGTATAAAACACACCTGGGAGCCAGAAACCTTGCTGATTGATAGGGGTCAAATACTTATTAAAATGAAAATCAATTTATAACTGTTTTGAAATGTGTTTTTCTGGATTTTTTTTTTTATTAACAACAATTACATAATATCACACATCAACTTAACTGCTCCCTTTCTGGATTGTTTTTTACTGCAAAAAATGCTTTTCTTACATAGATTTTTAGTCTTGTTTCCAGCCAAAATATCTGAAAATGCTTAAATCAAGAAGGATTTTCTAGACAAGTGCAAATTATTGTCTTGTTTTCAGAAAAAAAGAAGTCAAAATTAAGTTTTTGCTTAAAACAAGCAAAATAATCTGCCAATGGGGTAAGAAAAATAATCTTATTTCAAGCAGAAAGCTAGATTATTTTGCTTACCCCATTGGCAGATTATTTTGCTTGTTTCAAGCAAAGACTCACTTAATTTTAACATATTTTGTCTGAAAACAAGACAATCATTTTTACTTGTCTAGAAAATCCTTCTTGATTTAAGAAATTTTTAGATATTTTGTCTTGAAATCTAAAAAAAAAAATATTATTTGCATTATTTATTTTTTGCAGTGTTGTTGTTATTCTGTCTCTCCCTGTTAAAATCAACCTCTTATTACAATTATAGACTGATCATTTCTTTGTCAGTGGGCAAACGTACAAAATCAGCAGGGGATCAAATAATTTTTTCCCTCACTGTATATATATTTCTTATCATAATCAATGTTGAAAACAGTTTGAACAACATTTATTTGAAACAGTTGTTTTTTTTTTGTGACATTATAAATATTTTTACTGTTACTTTTGATCAATTTAATGCATCCTTTCTGAATGCAAATATTAATTATTTGAAAAAAAATTTTATTAACCCTACACTTTTGTTAGTGTATATAAAAACTAAAATATAAGAATATTTTTTTCAAATTATACATACATACATACATATATATATATATATATATATATATATTTTTTTTTCCCTTTATATAGTATGTTGGAAATCTATTTAATATATTTTGTGTGGGTTTAAGCCATTCAGCATCAGATTTCAAAACAATGACAAATGATCAGAAAGTGTCCCACTTTACCTGTATTCATTACAGGGGTGTTTTCTTTAAGGACGCAAGGGAGGGATGAGTAGTACAAAAATAAAACAACGCCAATATTGTAAAATATAACATTAAAAAGTGTATAAATCACTCGTTTTTCTACAAAAAGGACAATTCCAGGGGCCCGATGATAGAGGGGGGCAATTGCAATTTCTACCAAGGTGGACAAAAAGTTTTTTTCTGAGACATAAAAGTATTTCAGAACACCACGTCATTTCGGTTGCGACCAAAATTTGATGTCAATTCAACATCTAATGTCAGCATTTATTTGATGTCAATACTGACGTCAGCTGACATTGATATTTTGTTGTTTATAGATTGTGTAACCAAAATCCAACATAACATACCATCAAAGATACCGTCACTGCACTATGGTGCTACCACAAGACTGTCTCTATGAAATTTAACATCGATTAAATGAATCATCTAAGTGCACTTCCTCTTTTTATTGTAAAAAAAAAACACACACTAACAGCATTCCGAGAGGCATCTATGATTTATGGATTATGCACTTATTTCATTCTCCTTTCTGAGCATTTGTGATCTCTCTCTCTCCCACCTTTCTCTACTCCCACACAGAGACGCATCACATTTTAATTGAGAAATTTAGACGGTGAAGGACAGTCCATGAATTAATCATGTTCAAAACTCAATAGGAGGTCTTGCTTGCGCTTGCCCCCTAAGATCTGAACTCCGAAATGCAAAATCACCCAAAGCTATATTTAAGAACATATTCAGATTCTCTTTCTCACAAACACTCTCAGACCTGATCGGTGAGCGTGAAAACGAAGAGCTCCAGATCAATCCATGCAGAAGAACAGATCATGGCCACATATGACTTTCTACTTTCTACTGTATAAATATTCGTGGATCACCTGGAGATTTGTCATTTTGAGAAATGTGGTCTTTTTTTCTTCTCTTTTTTAATTTAAAAGAATATTTTGAGTTAAATATTTTAGTATATACCACTACTCTGTACTGTCCATACCTCCTGAATACTGGGAAGAGATTATTCCCATTTCAGGTGCAGTGGGAAGGAGAAGCTCCCGAGGAGACAGAGCAACAAATCCCATTCCCTCGCCATTCCAACAGAACATGCAATAGCAGCAATTGCTTTTACGGTGAATGACTGTAATAATACACTCCTGTTACCAGTCAATAGCTTCTTTGAGCTAGAACACCAAATCCTCAGACGCAAGGCTGCTATCAGTCTGATGGACTTAGTCAGCTTTACGCTGTTACTGACAGGAGATTATTACTCAGATGGAGGGATGGAAACAGAGGCGTTAGGAAAGGTTATCAAACCGGGCTGACCTCTGTTCCAGTGTTATGGAGAAATGACACGAGAGGAAATCACTACATTGAGCCGCTTGGTGTCACATATAACAGCTGCACACAATGGAGCTCAAATAAAGAGACTCACTGCTCAGTGATTAATGCTGAAAAACATTATTAATGGGTATTTTTGTCTTGTTTTCTAGGACAAATAGAATTTTAAAAAACAAATGTGGCTTTTTAGAGAATATACAGCATGTTGAATTAAGCATATTCGGCAAATTATTTTAAGAAGCAAATCTTTCTCATATTGTATTATCTATAAATTTATATATATTTTTTTTATTAAATATACATTTACATAAATTATATATCTATTTGAATATTCTCTAAAAATCTATCTATCTATCTATCTATCTATCTATCTATCTATCTATCTATCTATCTATCTATCTATCTATCAGTCTATCAACATTTTGATTAAATATACATTTAAACAATTATATATCTATTTAAATATTCTAAAAATCTATCTATCTATCTATCTATATATCATCTATCAGTCTATCTATCAAAATTTTGATTAAATATACATTTAAACAATTATATATCTATTTAAATATTCAAGATCAAATCTATCTATCTATATATCTATCTATCTATCTATCTAAAATTTTGACATTTAAACAATTATATATCTATTTAAATATTCTAAAAATCTATCTATCTATCTATCTATCTATCTATCTATCTATCTATCTATCTATCTATCAAAATTTTGATTAAATATACATTTAAACAATTATATACCTATTTAAATATTCTTAAAATCTATCTATCTATCTATCTATCTATCTATCTATCTATCTATCTATCTATATATCATCTATCTATCAGTCTATCAAAATTTTGATTAAATATACATTTAAACAATTATATATCTATTTAAATATTCAAGATCAAATCTATCTATCTATCTATCTATCTATCTATCTATCTATCTATCTATCTATCTATCTATCTAAAATTTTGACATTTAAACAATTATATATCTATTTAAATATTCTAAAAATCTATCTCTATCTATCTATCTATCTATCTATCAAAATTTTGATGAAATATACATTTAAACAATTATATACCTATTTAAATATTCTTAAAATCTATCTATCTATCTATCTATCTATCTATCTATCTATCTATCTATCTATCTATCTATATATCATCTATCTATCAGTCTATCAAAATTTTGATGAAATATACATTTAAACAATTATATACCTATTTAAATATTCTAAAAATCTATCTATCATGGGTGTAGAAATTATATTAAAATTTAAATTACGCAAATTGATTAATTTCTATCTATGTAGCTATCTACAGGTATCTATTAATGTAGAAATTATATTAACATTTATTATACATAAATTGTATTTGAAAAGCAGAAAATTATCTATGATCTTTTCAAGTAAAAAGATTAAAATGATAAACAAGGGTGAGAAACGAATGCCAGTGTTATATAGTCTATACATGCATCTGAGATGCGAATGCAGTTATATGCATTTATGTGTGTGTGGCATATTATTATTGTTCTTGTCTGAGCTGTTAAATGCTAATAATATTCTTTTTACAAGCCAGATTTATTATTTTTCTGCCACGTCTTTCTTCGCCCGTGTTTTTTGTCTCCTTGCCTTCCCCTTATCAGTTCTTCTTTGTTCAGAAATCCGAATGCTTTTTAAATAATTCAGACAAAAATACAGACCTGAAAACTGCACTTCATTAATGCATTCATTCGTTCCCTTTTTGTGTGTTGTTCTATTATGATCTATTATTTCATTGTCCCTTTTTATTCATATAGACACCACCCCACTTTTTTGCAGACAATAACTCATTATCCGTCGTTTGCTGAGTTAATAATGGACATAAGCTAGATTCCTATCATGCACCGATCCATTTCCCAGCGCACTAATCTGTGCATGAAGATTTCTCTTCTTTGTAGCTCTGCTCATCTGCTGGCGGATGGCTAGAGAACCCGCACAACCCTTATATATGAATACAGACACTAAATGGAAATCATGTCTGCCATCCATCATATGTAGATGTCAGGCCGCTGGCACTGCCTACCAAAGCTGTCAATTTAATCGTATCTGTTTTTTTAGATACTCCAGCCCAACGCTGTTAATTCTATTAGCTATCCCACACAACAGTGTGTGTATGGAAGTATGATTGAAGAGTGTGTGCATGCTCTCAGTAATACAGACATGTGCATATTTTAGGAAAATGGGTCTGACAGACAGTGCCTGAGACTTTTAAAGCAATAATAATGTCCTTCTAATATTAAACTCAACATGAAGCATTTTAATGAGCAGCATCTCATTTTCATTTATCTCATTTAATCCCAGATGTTTCCCAGTCATGAAAATATCCAAATGATGTGTCATTAGTAACCCTTTGAAATAATCAATAACTATTTTTTTTTCTTTGGAAAAGTGTGTGAAAAATTGTGCTTTATGGTCGGTGAAATAATGTGTATACTGAATTAACATATTTCTGCAGTCAAAAAAAAAAAAAAGTTAAGTGTTTAGCCCTGCTATTTTAAGCTGTTTGATCACATTCTATGGTAACTATTATGCATAAAAAACTCATAGGGTTACTTATATAAAAGACAACAAATACAACCAACAACATATTTCAAATTTGTTTTATATTGTAAAATATACCATAAAATTGTTATATTAGTGCAACTAGTATTACAACATCAATATTGCAACTTATTTGTAGCATTTGAACTTTCAATTTCGTGCAATATTTTGTCATTGCAACATTTTAGTGTGATTTTCACAAACAACTGAAATTGGATTTATAGTGTAAACCTAAATTCACTGTTACTCATTCTATAACAACACTCAACAAATATGAATACAGGTCCTTCTCAAAAAATTAGCATATTGTGATAAAGTTCATTATTTTCTGTAATGTACTGATAAACATTAATCACAACCACAATCATGGGTAAGACTGCCGACCTGACTGCTGTCCAGAAGGCCATCATTGACACCCTCAAGCAAGAGGGTAAGACACAGAAAGAAATTTCTGAACGAATAGGCTGTTCCCAGAGTGCTGTATCAAGGCACCTCAGTGGGAAGTCTGTGGGAAGGAAAAAGTGTGGCAGAAAACGCTGCACAACGAGAAGAGGTGACCGGACCCTGAGGAAGATTGTGGAGAAGGACCGATTCCAGACCTTGGGGGACCTGCGGAAGCAGTGGACTGAGTCTGGAGTAGAAACATCCAGAGCCACCGTGTACAGGCGTGTGCAGGAAATGGGCTACAGGTGCCGCATTCCCCAGGTCAAGCCACTTTTGAACCAGAAACGGCGGCAGAAGCGCCTGACCTGGGCTACAGAGAAGCGGCACTGGACTGTTGCTCAGTGGTCCAAAGTACTTTTTTCGGATGAAAGCAAATTTTGCATGTCGTTCGGAAATCAAGGTGCCAGAGTCTGGAGGAAGACTGGGGAGAGGGAAATGCCAAAATGCCTGAATCCAGTGTCAAGTACCCACAGTCAGTGATGGTCTGGGGTGCCATGTCAGCTGCTGGTGTTGGTCCACTGTGTTTTATCAAGGGCAGGGTCAATGCAGCTAGCTATCAGGAGATTTTGGAGCACTTCATGCTTCCATCTGCTGAAAAGCTTTATGGAGATGAAGATTTCACTTTTCAGCACGACCTGGCACCTGCTCACAGTGCCAAAACCACTGGTAAATGGTTTACTGACCATGGTATTACTGTGCTCAATTGGCCTGCCAACTCTCCTGACCTGAACCCCATAGAGAATCTGTGGGATATTGTGAAGAGAAAGTTGAGAGAAGCAAGACCCAACACTCTGGATGAGCTTAAGGCCGCTATCGAAGCATCCTGGGCCTCCATAACACCTCAGCAGTGCCACAGGCTGATTGCCTCCATGCCACGCCGCATTGAAGCAGTCATTTCTGCAAAAGGATTCCCGACCAAGTATTGAGTGCATAACTGAACATAATTGTTTGAAGGTTGACTTTTTTTGTATTAAAAACACTTTTCTTTTATTGGTCGGATGAAATATGCTAATTTTTTGAGATAGGAATTTTGGGTTTTCATGAGCTGTACGCCAAAATCATCAATATTAAAACAATAAAAGGCTTGAACTACTTCAGTTGTGTGTAATGAATCTAAAATATATGAAAGTCTAATGTTTATCAGTACATTACAGAAAATAATGAACTTTATCACAATATGCTAAGTTTTTGAGAAGGACCTGTATGTCAATTGATATATTAATAGTAGACACCTTAGAGATAATGTGTACCAAAAATCTTTGTCATATCTTTATGTTAACATACATTACTAGCCTTTTGTTTTCGAGCTTTGATGCAGCCATCATCTTCTCATGGTGCAAACAGAAAATAAACTGCTCTGGTCATGTGACAATTTGCACTAATCATGTGAAACTGCGCTAACCCTTGATTTTTCCATATTTGCAGAAAGTGCACAAAAACATCAATCAGTAAGGTTTTTAGAGCTTTATCAATAAAAAAAACTTTTTTTTTTTTTTTTTTTTTTTACAAGTGGGATTAATGAGCTATACTAAAGTTATTGTGAGCTACTTAAAAAAACTATATATATATATATATATATATTCAGTTTAATTTATTTTTCTTAATCCAGTGACATTTCATTTAAGTGTAAGCCTCACTAAATACTCTGTGCTTCCGTGTATGCATGTATGACAGTTAGCGGAAGATAGAGATTACATTTACAGTTTATAAAGTTTTAAATATTTCTATTTTTCTTACACAAATGCATCGATTCAGAAGGCCTTTTTTAACCCCCTGGAGCTGTGTGGAGTACTTTTTATGATGGATGGATGCACTTTATTGGGCTTCAGAATCTCAAATGCCATTCACTGCCATTAAAGAGCTTGGAAAAGTCAGGACATTTTTTAATATAACTCTGATTGTATTGGTCTGAAAGAAGGGAGTCATATACACCTAGGATGGCTTGAAGGTGAGTTAGTCATGGGTTAATTTTCATTTTTGTGTGAACTATTCCTTTAAGAGCTTCTCAATCAATCAAATTAGCAGACCAGAACTAACAGTTCAAAAAACAAACAAAAAAAAAAAAAAAAACAAGCTGAATTTCAGTAAAAGAGATTCGTCTGAAAGGTAAATGTCTTGTATTACTTATATACAGGCTTTTGACTATATACAGTACATTTTATTGGCCTAAACTTTGTAAATGTGAAGATATACCCTAATAGCAACACAATGAGTTCAAATTTAATTTGATTAATGATTATTAAGATGTCTGAAATGTAGGCCTACACCTCATGTAATTATTGAATAATAAATGAATTACAAAAAGTACACTAGCAACAACATGCCACTCGGGCCATCTAACACCAGATATCTCATTTTATCTTTTCACTTCTCCACAAATCTAAAAACATTACGGTGTCACTGACACAAACACCTAGATTAATTAACCTCAAATCTGCCATGACTGGCTAAATCTCAATTATGTTGATATTCAGATGAAATAGTCACCATTCATTAACGGTGTTCAAGGCCTCATTGTATGCAAAAGCCATTGTTTGGATGCCGGAGCAGGAGTAGACAAGAATGTCTCCTAAGCTACTGAGGTGTTTTGTTGTTGAATGTAATAATGATCTGAGCCACTGAAGACAGAGGATTACTTTTATTTTTGAAGGGAATGCGTCTCTCAATCTACCTAAATGTGTCTGTTCATGTAAATTATTCATGATCCAGCTTAACCTACAGATAAAGGGAGTTTTTTTTTTTTTCAATGCATCTTTGCAAATCGCCTTTCTTAAAAATATGCTAGTTAGCAAGTTCCACAACAAATGCTTGTCACCCCACGGAAAAGAGGGACGGGGTGAGCAGAGCTCATTAATATTTAAAGGGACATGCATCGAAACGTGCTGTTTTACACTACCATTGAGAAATTTGAACCAAAGTATGTTATAGACTTTTTTTTATTAAGACCCTAAGGAATCATATCAGCTTCTTGGAAAATGGGCATCTGATTACCCTTAATATTAGATTTTGTGCCATCTGTGGTTGAGGAAAAACAGTGCAGGGCAGTGTTAATTTCGGTGATGATGAATGACAAAAATCTACTGGCATTTTCGTCAACGAATAAAAGCAAAACAAAAATGTTAGGGAGGGACGATTTGGAAAGAGATTCATTCAGAAAAATCTGTTGCGTAGTAGGAGGTTAGATGCGTACAAACCAGCGGGACACAAGCTGAAATACACTTGCTGCACGTCTAATAAAACACTCAAAGATTGTCAATATGTGGGAGAAGTGCAGACATATGGATACATTTGATGAAGCAAGAGAGAACTCAATTGGGTCTTGTTTTCTGAGCGCAGACACTGAAGCAAACACACAGAAAACACACCTCACACTCTTTAGCGTTGCATGAACTGAGAAATACACACAAAATGATCTTGAATTGTCCGTTTTGATGAGTATTCACGTAAACACAATGTCTTATATGAATGTAAACAGTAGGGAGAAAGTGCGTCAGTGCATTGCATCCATTGCATTTGGATTTAAAGGGACAGCAGCCACATTTAGTGTCTATTGTCCGAGTCACTGATGTTCAAGCAACAAAAGAAAAACAGAAAACCTGAGAAGACTGAATTACTTATGTAGCCCTAAAGATGAATCTAAATTCATTTATAGAAATAAACATGTCTGTTTAAATAATAAAGAATATGGTAAACAAGTGACTATAAAGAATGCATCATTAACCATTGGAATTTCATTCAAAAGATGACCATGTTCTTTATGAGAAGTGATTTTATATAATTGTAATATTAAGGCATGTTGTGTATCACCGCAGTTAAATTGTGTTTATCATGATAAAACCTAAATATCAAACCTATAGAATGAGTTTGGAAATTTTAGGGAAATGCTTAATAAATGCATTGCACTGTAACTAAACCCAATACATTTTAGCCGACTAAATTTACTGTAGATTTAGTCGACTAAAATCTTATGATATTTATACTAAAACTAAAAACAATTCAGATGACTAAAATATGACTAAATAGCATTTTAGTCAAAAGACTATGACTAGTCTCACAAAACCAGTCTGAAGTCGCTGGGGTATATTTGTAGCAATAGCCAAAAATACATTGTATGGGTCAAAATTATAGATTTTTCTTTTATGCCCAAAATCATTAGGATATTAAGTAAAGATCATGTTCCATGAAGATATTTTGTACATTTCCTACTGTAAATATATAAAACTTAATTTTTGATAAGTATAATGCTTTGCTAAGAACTTCATTTGGACGACTTTAAAGGCAATTTTCTCAATATTTGTATTTTTTTGCACCCTCAGATTCTAGATTTCAAATAGTTGCATCTCGGCCAAATATTGTCCTATCATAACAAACCATACATTAATGGAAAGCTTATTTATTCTCCTTTCAGATGATGTATAAATCTCAATTTTGAAAAAATTAGTGGTCCAGGGTCACTGGGTCAGAGTGGCATCTTACCAAATAAACTATATTGTATCTTATTGTTTGATCTATTATAATATATAAATATTACCAGTGACTGTTAAAACTCAATACAATGTCAAGGCATGAGTTTGCATGTTTACGAGATAAACTCTCCATACTATTTACTACTCCCCCTGCAACACACACATAAAACAAGCCTTGACTTTGGAAAAGGACAGCAGAGGGCGTTTCCATTGCACCTGGGATGATCTTCCTGTGCCCGATCTTGTCTTGAGAAGCTTTCGCATGCCCTCCAGTGCCAAAATACTTCCTCTCACCCAAACGCTCACACAGTCCCACCCTTTAGACACATTTCACCTCTCTGTTTCTAGTACTGGCAGAGTTTACAGTAACTCCTGACAGGCGCACTCCTCCCCGTCGGCTCGCTTGGCAGGTGAGCACCCTCCTCTGTGAGATGTTGTCCTCTGAGAGTCTCTCCTTCGCTGATGTGCCCTCTCCACTGTTTCCTAATCACAAGGACACTCACCTGGCTTTGTTCTGCGGGGAGCCATTACCATAATCGGGCCGCACAAGACAGCTATTCAATTAGAGCCGGAGAGCCGGGAAACACAAAGCATGCAAGTTTCCGCTTATGCGGAGAGCTGCTTTATCTCATGCGGCCGTCCATCTATCATATCACTAATGGGCTCACGCTCACTCCATCACACAGGCACGCACTTTTTTTTCTTTTCGTCCAGCAGAGGTGTGAGGAGGTTGTGTGTATGAGCTATAGTCACATACACATGCAGCATCACGTGCCAGAGGCAGATGGCAGAGGGTTTTATGGTGTATGTGTGTTTGGCATGCCAAGCTGCGATTGCACAGACACTCGGGTGAATATTCGACATACACTGCTCAATCTCAACCTATGCATGATTTCAGAATAAAACCGCTTTAGTGACAACCAACGGCCCTTTTAGGCTGAGGAAGGTTTGAGATCAAGTAAAGCATAGTAGATTCAAATTTTAAAACACACTGAAATCAAAAAAAATATTTATTCAAGCACTGGTCAATTTTGATATTTTGGGCTATTTGGCTTTCCATGTTAAAAAACATTCAAAATCTTATTATTAATCTTATTAGCTACAGCTGAAGTCAAAAGTTTACAGACACCTTGCAGAATCTGCAAAATGTTAATTATCATACAAAATGCATGTTATTTTTTATTTAGTACTGAGTCAAAGTCAAAAGTTTTCAGTCCCCTTGTATGATCCCTCTTATTTTAGTAAAATAATTACTGAACTTTTGACTTTGAGGGTTTTGCAGAAAGCTTTGTTCAACATTGTATTCCTTAAAATTTTATTGCAGCTAGAAACATTTCTCATTTTCATTTAGTTTAACTCGATGTAAAAAAAAAAAAAAAAAAAACTACAATAGTATCTTAATTAGGGCTGGGTAAAAATATTAATTTCTTGATTTTAATCAATTCTCGTTTTTATGAAACAATATTGATTCTTATTGTATATATATATATATATATATATATATATATATATATATATATTCAACATTGATTAGTCTACCCTGTTTTTTTTTTATAAAAAATTTAGTGACCTTAAATTTGTTAGTCAGCTAGAAAAATGTATTCTAGAGAGAAGCATTTTGCTAAATATAATATATGGACCATGTAACCTATTCATTTTTGCCATTCTTCAATATTTAAGTCTGAATAAATCCATCAAGTTTTTATGATAGACACCATTTAAATTTTTATATTTCAAAAAACAAATTGGAGAACAAATATAATTATGTAATTTAAAGCTAAAATTAACTTTTAGTTTAGTTTTGTATTATAATTTAACCTTTAATAATATAATAAATAATAATGCACCTGATATATGTAAAAAAAAAAAAAAAAAGGAAGAAAGAAAAGGCATTAATATACCAACAAAATTAATTTTGATACTAGCTTTATATAAAGTTCAGATTTCTGTTCTGAAAATGTATGCAATACATATTTAATTAGTGACTCATTTGCATATTTGAACTTGTAATGCAAATTTGTTTTGCAATTCTTAATGTAATGAATCCACTGGGGAAGTATGGTAATTTCAGTTACACCAGGGGTGTCTTGCTTTAAGTGATCGAAGAAAATTCAATTTTTCATGATATGATCCTGTTGAAGCATATAAGGCCATTCTGAGTTCATGGATGTATGGAGTGTCCTACATTCTTCAATGCTACAGATTAAACAGCGCACCAGCCCCCACCTGTCAGGTCAGAGCCAATTCACACACATAAAACACACAACCCCCCATCACTGTCATGTCAGACCCATATATAGAAGTGCGGAGACAGATTGCTTAACCCACCCACTCACACACACACACTCACACACACTCACACCCACTCACACACACACTCACACACACACTCACACACACACACTCACACCCACTCACACACACACACGCACACACAGTCCCCACCCCCAATATTCCATTATCAATTTGACTGTTACCCACCACATAGAGATCATATGTTGGCCAGCACCAGCAGCCACTAACCAGAAAGCAGTGAGAGGATTAGTAACTGGAGTCTTCATGCATGTCACTGATGCATCCACAAGCTGCACATCAGATACACACTGGAAGGACATGCTCATAGCACTGTGAGCCAAAAGATTAGCACCTTGCTTGATATGTGCTGTGGTACTAGGCATCACTGCACAGCAATTTAAACTGAATTTTATCCAGAATGCACCTGGACTATTAGACAGTCAGAAAGATGAACATTATTAAAAGACAGTTTATAAGTGAATAAAAGAAGAAATGCATGTGTTACATTAAAGTCAGCATGAACAGATGAATGGATGACTGGATGGACGGACGGATGGATGAAAGGATGGATGGATGGATGGATGAATGCATGGACGGACGGATGGATGGACGGATGGATGGATGGATGGATGGATGGATGGATGGATGGATGAAAGGATGGATGTATGGATGGATGAAAGGATGGATGTATGGATGGATGGATGGATGGACGGACAGATGGATGGTTGGATGAATAGATGGATGGATGGATGGATGGATGGTTGGATGGATGGATGGATGGATGGTTGGATGAATAGATGGATGGATGGATGGATGGATGGATGGATGGATGGATGGATGGATGGATGGACGGATGGATGGTTGGATGAATAGATGGATGGATGGATGGATGAATAGATGGATGGATGGACTGATGGATGGTTGGATGAATAGATGGATGGTTGGATGAATAGATGGATGGATGGATGGATGGTTGGATGAATAGATGGATGGATGGATGGACGGACGGATGGATGGTTGGATGGATGGATGGTTGGATGAATAGATGGATGGATGGATGGTTGGATGAATAGATGGATGGATGGATGGATGGATGGATGGATGGTTGGATGAATAGATGGATGGATGGATGGATGGATGGATGGATGGATGGATGGTTGGATGAATAGATGGATGGATGGATGGTTGGATGAATAGATGGATGGATGGATGGATGGATGGATGGTTGGATGAATAGATGGATAGATGGATGGATGGATGGATGGATGGATGGATGGATGGATGGATGGATGGATGGACGGACGGATGGATGGTTGGATGGATGGATGGTTGGATGAATAGATGGATGGTTGGATGAATAGATGGATGGATGAATAGATGGATGGATGGTTGGATGAATAGATGGATGGATGGATGGACGGACGGATGGATGGTTGGATGGATGGATGGTTGGATGAATAGATGGATGGATGGATGGTTGGATGAATAGATGGATGGATGGATGGATGGATGGATGGATGGATGGTTGGATGAATAGATGGATAGATGGATGGATGGATGGATGGATGGATGGATGGATGGATGGATGGATGGATGGTTGGATGAATAGATGGATGGATGGATGGTTGGATGAATAGATGGATGGATGGATGGATGGATGGATGGTTGGATGAATAGATGGATAGATGGATGGATGGATGGATGGATGGATGGATGGATGGATGGATGGATGGACGGACGGATGGATGGTTGGATGGATGGATGGTTGGATGAATAGATGGATGGTTGGATGAATAGATGGATGGATGAATAGATGGATGGATGGTTGGATGAATAGATGGATGGTTGGATGGATGGATGGATGGATGGATGGATGGACGGATGGATGGATGGATGGATGGATGGATGGATGGATGGATGGATGGATGGATGGATGGTTGGATGAATAGATGGATGGATGGATGGATGGTTGGATGAATAGATGGATGGATGGATGGATGGATGGTTGGATGAATAGATGGATGGTTGGATGAATAGATGGATGGATGAATAGATGGATGGATGGTTGGATGAATAGATGGATGGTTGGATGGATGGATGGATGGATGGATGGATGGATGGATGGACGGATGGATGGATGGATGGATGGATGGATGGTTGGATGAATAGATGGATGGATGGATGGATGGATGGTTGGATGGAGGGATGGATGGATCACCGGACGGATTGGATGATGGATGGTTAGACAGAAGTACATGTTGGCAACAAAGCCTTGTTTGGATTTTTTATGGACAGACAGATAGAAGGAACGATGCACGTAGAAAGATATAATAATAGATAGAATGACAGAAAAATAAAAAGAATGAAAGAATGATAGAACAAATAGAACAACAAAGACAGATAGATAGACATGGAACAATTGACAACAATAGATAGAATTATAGAACAATAAATAGAATGACAGAACGATAGAACAATAGATGGAAAGATATATAGAAAGATATATAGATAGATAGATAGATTCTAGTGCAGAACTACATGAGCAGAACAGCACTAACCTCTTGTACCACCAGAGTACATCAAAGTGAAAAACCTTTAAATGCACAGAGACGTGTGGGAAAAAAGAACCCCAGAGTTAATTTGACAGCGTAATCCTGCATGTGACACCGGGGTCCAGCACACCTGCGGAGACGAGACGAGGGCGTTAGGGGGTGGCCCCCTCTCCCAGGTGACGGCAAGGACATTCTCTCATCTCAAGCAAACAGACGAGATGATAAAAAAAGCAGGAAAAGAGAGAGGAAAGGCGAGAGTGAGTGCCTTTATCTTCAGAGAGCCACTTCAAAGGCGTTAAAGAAGGTAAGAGGGAGATCATTAGTGCTCGGGCTCCAGCGGACAAGCCGCCCACCGTGGGAGAGGCTGACCCCAACGATCGCATTTTCATGTGGAGCAGCTTTAACTGTGTGTACATGACTCCACAGCCCTGAACACAACAATATTCAAGTAATGGACTAGAACCAAATATGCACATAGAAAAAAGTGTAGAAATTAATTTAACCCAGAAATTGCTATAATGCACATAATGCATGAGGTCATGCATTTGTGGTTAAAAAGTATATAAATTGTTTATTTTTTAGAAAAACACCCAGCCCTCATCACAAAATTCTGTCTGTGTTTGTTTAATGCAAGAAATAATGTCATATAAATAAAAATTTGCAGTGACCTAATGAAGTATGCAAATAGAGAAATTTATTTTACGCCATAACATTTCTGATTAAAAATGTATAGACTTAAATGAAAGAAAAAAAAGTTGTTTCAAAAAACTGTTGTTTCAAATAACCAGCACAAGTAATAAAGCAAGGAAATAGATTTGTAAAGGACAACAGACACAGATAATAAAGAGATTGTATCTCTCTCAAGCTATCTGTCTGTCACAATCTGCCTTTTCATTTACATCAGGATGTTTTATTCTCCTCTGTAAATGAGCAGATTTTACATGGCTGATTACAGTACACAAGACTCATTAGTGCCTCATTAAGACATCAACACACACACACACACACACACACACACACACACACACACACACACACACACACACACACACACACACACACAGAGCACAGTGAAGGACAGCATGCAAAAAAAGCAACAATGGATGCAAAGCATTCAAATGTATGAGCATGTTTGTTCATTCTCTTACACTCTTCAACAGACATCTGTCAGATAATTGCTATGTACCACAAAAAAAACAGTACTAACGAGTTTCTATGTAGATCCAGAGGAAGATCTGCATGTGTGAGCATGTGATTCATGTCTATGTTTGAGTGTGTTTATGCCATTTTAAAAGGACACAGTGATATAAAACTGTGCAACAGGGAAATTGTTTATATGACAACACGCAAGGTCATTTTCACTAATACACTGCAAAAAGCTGTTGGCTCATCTTTGCTCGGCCCTATTCTGTCCGCTAAACAAAGCATGCATTCATGGTGGAAAACTTTGGTACATTGTTGCGGCGCCAAGATATTTGCTGTCACATTTCATTCATTATTACATTTCTTTAACATTCTTACACGAATTCAAACCAAGCAAATCAAGTGTCTTTCTGAAGGGCACAATGGTGGCTACACATCTATCTTCAACCACTAAGCCAAACACCGCAGCTCTGATTAAAAGCTTAAAATTGTTGCTTAATGAGAGCTGTAAATTCATAAGCCAGGTGGTGCAAGGACAGAGCATGTTTCCTCATGTCTCCTGTAAGAGCTCACTGCTGTGATTATATTCAGAGAGGATAATCAGTGATGGTGAATCTCTGCTCTCTGCATGGGCTGAACAGACTCTTTTAAGCTTTTAACCTTAACCCTGCGTCCACTGGCATGGAAGAAATCCACTCAATACCGCTCAAAATCACAGTGTGTGTGTGTGTGTGTGTGTGTGTGTGTGAAATGTAGAGCAAGAGTGGTCTACAAAATGATCTGTGATTGCTATGATCATATATATGCACAATTGCCTAAAGCTATTAAGCTAACAAATGATAAAGTATACATTCTGTGTCATTATAATAATTTGTTAACCCAGCTAAAGTCTAGGCACAGAGAAAGAGTGCACCTGAACCTTAAACTGTGGTTTTTAGGTTACGCTCAGGGAGTTAAATTTGGACAGAAAGATCCTAAATAGCAAACTGTTGTTTTAAAAAATAATAATAATAATTTAAAGGGATAGTTCACCCAAAAATGAAAATGATCCCATGATTTAGCCTCAAGCCATCCTACAGTATATGACTTTCCTCTTTCAGATGAATGCAATCTGAGTTGCATTAAAAAATGTCCTGACTCTTTCAAGCTTTAAAATGGCAGTGTATGGGTTTTGAGATTTTAAAGCCCAAAATAGTGCATCCATCCATCATAAAAAGTACTCCACATGGCTCCAGGGGGCCTTCTGAAGCAAATCGAATGATAAAGCTTGGAAGAACCAAGACATGTTATAATATAACTCTGATTGTACTCACCTTAAAGAAGAAAGTCATGTACACTCAGGAAAGCTTGAGGATGAGTAAATCATGGGCTAATTCTTGGGTGACCTATACCTTTAAGCGTCAGAACATTAAAGGTGCCATAGAATGCATTGATAAAATATTTTAATTTGTTCTCTGATATCTACATAGAAGGTTTTACATGTCCATTTACAACCCTAGGATTTCTCCCTAGAATGAAATGGTCTGTTATTAGCTTATTTGGAAGGGTCATGAATAATTATGAGCCCTGCTCTGATTGCTTTCAGGGCAAACAGGGAGGAAAATATGTGAAGAGTTCAGATGCAAAACCAGCTAAAAGCCATCACAGTCAAAAATGAGTTAATGATACTGAATCAATGCTCTGGACATATATACATCCATCAAATACTTTTACTTCAAACTCGCTAAAATCCCAGCCTCAGCCCAATCAGAAGTACCAGTACTTACATAGAAACCTATATATCGGAGCCTGATAAAAATGCATTTTTTAAAGAAAGATGTCAGATGGATTTAGAGGCTTTTGCATCTGAACTCTTCATGTATTTCCATACTTTATCTCGCAGTTATATCGTTGGGTAATTATGCTACATAAATTGTGGGCATCAAGGAGACACTATTAATATGCGGGGCATTTTACTTTCACTTTTGAGATTTGTGATCGCACATGCTCTGCGTATACTAGAGCAACAGTTCTAACCACACATTTTACATTATCAGATGCTTGTTGAATCATTCACCATCATCCTCAGCCATCTCTTCTTACTCTGTTTATGCGGTAAGTGAAATCTTACTGTGATCAAAGAGTATAGAATACCCGAGACGTGTCGCTCGTATAGTTTTGAAAGGGGAAAAATGCAACGCTCATTATGCCCTGCTGAAAAAAACAGTTAAAACCAGCCTAGGCTGGTTGGCTGGTTTAAGCTGGAAGTAGCTGGTTTAAGCTGGTCTCCCAGCCTGACAAGCTGAGCAAAACCCCTCTAAAACCAGCCTGCTGACCAGCTATGACCAGCTTAAACCAGCCTGGTTGACAGTAGTCTTTTTCAGCAGGGTGGCCGCGAAGCCCCGCCTTCTTAATGAAGAAGCCAATCATTGATTAGTAAAGTCAGCGCGTCACTGCATCTGCCATTAGAAGCATAGATATATATACCTAGATGCCTCATTAGCGACTGCTTCTATGGGCTACTATACATGAGCTGTCCGCCATACTGCGGTCAACTTCACGTCATTCACAGTCATTCACTATAGTAATAACTGAATATCCGAAATGTCACAGTCCTGCACATCTGTTGGTCTGCAAACCTATAGTATGGTGAATGACATCAAGTTGACCGTTAAAAAATGGCTAACGCATCTAAGTGCTTGGAGTGATCCAATAGGGCTTCTGCGTATATCTATGTTTAGAAGTCCCGGTTGCTATAGAAACAGTCAGTGTTCTAAGAAGTGTATGCGCACTGGCTGATCTAGCCTGAAAAATAAGCGTTTTTTAATGCTATTAATGATCCCGACTACAACATCATAGTCATATGTTGGGATTCATGTCTTTTTCAGTGGTCTTTTGCAAACACAAGATTTACATAAGAAGGGGGAAACAGTGGTGTTTGAGGCTTACATAAATGTCATTTCCATGTACAGAATGGTTATTTTTCAACTATGCCAAGGTAAATACAGTTTTCCATTCTACGGCACTTTTAAAGGTCCACTGAAGTGCCTTGAAACACGCAGCGTTATTCTATGTGGTGAAGTAAATGCAACTGAAATAAGAAAACAGGGCGAGCAGCCCCACCCACTTTTTAAAGTAGCCAATAGCGTTCCATTTATATCTGCTTGGGCCAGAGCCGTTGAGCTCGGTAAAGTCGCATTTGACAGCTTACGACAGCCACAGTCTATAGATTACCCCCTAGATTCAATATGAAACTCTTACTAAAACAAAATAGTGACCATAATCACAACATGATTATGATTCGCAACACACAACACGAAACCTGACCTCATTTGCCCCAACGGAAAGCATATATACACTGTCTGATTTGTTCCCTATCAGAAAGTACTACTAACTCTGTGAACAAGTGACCGATCCACAGCTTCAGCGTCTATTTATAGTGTAGGGGGCGGGGCGCTACGGATTCTACAGAGCATTTGATTGGACAGAAGGTTTAATGAGAAGCTGAAGTGCAGTGTGATGTCATCAAAATCATTGAGACTGTAAGTTTTGAATGCTCATATCTTGACTTTAAGATAATGTAGCGTAATAATACCAAAATCAGTTAGTCTAAATCTTGTCACTTAATTTGGCTCAAAATTAGTCAGACCTACTGAAATAAGTCTGGCTTACTTGGCAAACTTGTTTTATGGAACACCCCCCCAAATCCCCTGTTTATTTTGGACACCTTTATTTTTCCCTTTGGACATTTTATGTTTATTTTATGTTTAATAAAAGACACCATGTGACTGTGTCTGTTGTTTGCTCTTCTCACCACACAATACATTACAAAAAAACTATTATCAAGCAATACCCAATAAAGTACAGATACATTGCACATTTCTAATCGAGACTATTCAGAATGCAAACAGATTCTTTCTCAAGGTATTAAAAATTTCCTTGATCTGGACTAGTGCTGCACGATTAATCGTATCGCAATCGCAATGTCAGCCTGTACAAATATATGATGGGAAAATGTGCAATTATATTAAATAAGTGTGTGGACTTGAACACATGCTTTCTGAGAACAAGAAGCAGACTTTCCGGTAACAACACAAAATAATAAAAAAAAAAGATTTATTGGTTTGAGTTTGAACGACAATTTTATATCCAGTTTTTTTTTTCAAAAGAGTTTATAGAGAGTATCCTGCATAAATGTCCCCGCTTGTGACAAAATGTTTAAAATATCCTATTTTTATGAAAATGTGTTTTTATTTGTTTTATTTAATTTAGTTATACATTAATGCAAATGTTATTTAATTTAGTAAAATGTATGCATTTATTTTAAAATGTACACATTTCAGCATTACTACTAACCTGTGTGTGCATTTTCCTTAAAAACCATCAAGTCGACTAACAATACCATTTATTATAACTGCAATCGCGTATCGCAATATTGACCTCAATAATCGCAATATGAACATATTTCTCAAATCGTACTAGGACTGCATTCATGACAGACCGCTAAACAGGCCTCAGATCAGCACAGCGAGAAACTTGTAAAACACAGTGTTGTGGAATACAAGACATAATGATTACATCAGGTGAAGGCTGGCCTATGTGTTGGTATGCGAGTGTGTTTAGGCCTGTTTTTGCTGAATAAAAGCAGAACAAATTCAGGCTACTGCGGTAAGCTCGCCATTCATCATCTTTCATCGACAAGGTGAGAGAACGGCGGAGAGGCAGAGAGAGTACAGCTCCATGAATAATGGAGAGAGTGTGGTGTGGTCCCAGGGCTCAGAGAATTACTTTCACTTTGCAGCATTTAATCAATGGCTTCTCCGCTGCTTTTTTTTTTTAACATCTCGTTCTCTCTCGCTCACCATGTGGTCGGCGGCACATCGCGTATAGAGCATTACCAGCCTCGCAGATAAATCCCGGTGGGATATCTCCAAACTTTCCTTGTACCTTTCCCTCTAAACTCTTTCTTGGACTCTGAAATCGCAATGGGAAATTGAAAAAGGCGCAGTCTTAACAGCTTACGGTAATCCATTGCCCACTTACTTTCTGCGAAGATAGCCATTATGCTTCAAAATACAAGAACTCATTTCTTCTTTACAATTGTTGTAGGCTATTCTTGCTTTCCTGGGGTAAACAAATGTGACATTTCACTAATA
Source organism: Cirrhinus molitorella (assembly GCA_033026305.1). NCBI lineage: Eukaryota > Metazoa > Chordata > Actinopteri > Cypriniformes > Cyprinidae > Cirrhinus > Cirrhinus molitorella. Next base: position 554,227 of record CM065131.1, read on the forward strand.
GCCAGCTGTTCTCAAGCTTGCATCACCTATTTGAAATGATGGCACACGTTCTTACTTAGATTTTTTGTCTTATTTCAAGACAAAATATCTACAATTTCTTAAATCAAGAAGGATTTTCTAGACAAGTAAAAATGTTTGTCTTGTTTTCAGACAAAATATGTTAAAATTGAGTCTTTGCTTGAAACAAGCAAAATAATCTGCCAATGGGGTTAGCAAAATAATCTAGCTTTCTGCTTGAAATGAGATTATTTTTCTTACCCCATTGGCAGATTATTTTGCTTGCTTTAAGCAAAAACTCACTTAATTTTGACTTCTTTTTTCTGAAAACAAGACTTCTTGATTTAAGCATTTTCAGATATTTTGGCTGGAAACAAGACTAAAAATCTATGTGAGAAAAGCATTTTTTTGCAGTGCAAGAAGATTGAATAGACACTAAGCAAAACAGATGCCATTTTCCCTAAGAAATGATGAATTCACTTTACGGTTAAGACAAAAACGTATCCATGACAACTGAAGCACCGCTGTAGACCTTATAAAAATACATCGGCGCCCAGTAAAATGTTCCCGCTTTGTTTGTTTCTTTTCCACAGCACTTGTGAGTTCAGGAGTTTCAGAGCAGACAATCCAGAGCCTGAGGAAAGGGGCAGCTGGATCACATCTTTGTTTTGGACGTCTGGCTTGAGATGGAAAAAAAAAAAGCTCAGTGCCCACAGGGTAAACTGACTTCCAGTCCAGCACTGAAAACATTGGTATGGAGTGTAAATTGGTCATGGAAGTGCCATGTCTACTCAAACTGAAGGGCATGTGCCTCCCAAATGTTTCTGAGCCAAATGGGTTTTAAATGCAACTTCCAAAATGATTTGTATCTTTGTTCAGATAGGCAGAGTAAATACATTTTTTAGCAAGTCTGAATCAAATATATATGGAAGCTTGTTTTTGCCACAGGGAAAATGCTGGATTTGCAACTTTTTTACCACAGTTATGTCTTTTTTCTTGGAAAATCTGAATTGTGACAGAATTTAAAAAATTCATTCTTTTTTTTTTTTCCTGGCATAGAATATAAATTTAAAAAGGTAATTGTAACTACCACAACTTTTCTTCTTAGAATTCAGACTTCATATATTTTAGGATTTTTATGAAAATAAGTTTATGAAAGGAATCTTGTAAGCTAATCAAAGCTGCATTTATTTGATCACAATTAAAAACGGTAATATTGTAAAATATTATTTAACATTATTTTAGGAGACATCAGGCGTCAGCCTTTATTAGAAATCATTCTAATACCACAAAACCAGTCATAAGGGTCCATTTTTGGAAACTGAGATTAATTATAAATAAGCTTTGCACTGATGTATGGTTTGTTAGAATAGAACAATATTTGAGATACAACTATTTTAAAATCTGAAACCTGAGGGTGCAATCGCCTTTAAAGTTGTCCAAATGAAGTTCTAGCAATATCAAAAATTAAGTTTTGATACATTTATGGTAGGAAATGGACAAAATATATTCATGGAACATGATCTTTACTTAATATCCTAATGATTTTTGGCATAAAAGAAAAATCTATCATTTTGACCCATACAATGCATTATTGGCTATTGCTACAAATATACCCCAGCGAATTAAGACTGGTTTTGTGCTCCAGGGTCACATATGATGATTTGGAAACATTTATTATTATTTTCATATAGTTAGAAAAAAAAAAAAAAAAAAAAGAAAAGAAAGAAAAAAAAACAGCATTTATTTGAAATAGAATCTTTTATAATTCTACAAGTGTTTACTGTCACTTTTGAGCAACTTAATGAATCTTGGCTTCATTAAAGTATTAATTTCTTTAAAAAAAAAAAAAAACACTTTTTTATTCTCCCCAAACTTCAAACAACAGTGCTTTTGAGCAAAGAAAAAACTAATGTTTACATTTCCAGATTATGTGAAAACTATACAAAACTGCAATATTTTCAGGTGCTGTATCTGAACACGCTCATTTTCTCTCTCATTCCTCATGTGGCGAAATATGTGACACTATTAGGCGAATGATTGTCAGTGGCATTGGACACGGTTTATGCATGAATGTGTAAAATGCCTTGCTTATGCCGTCTCATGCACCACAGCGAGACGTCTTGAAGGACATGAGCAGAGGCAAATATTCCTGTTTCCCATCCTCTCTTTTCACACTGACAGCTCCTCTCAGCTGTTGTACTGTATGAGAAAGTCTCTTGGCATCGTGCAGATGTTACATCATTCCTACAGTAGATACACCTGATGCAGCCCATGCTGTCTCTACAAACAAATCAGTTGCATCACTTGTAACTTAGACAGTCAGTCCTAAAGATTCACTTTGAAAACCAAATCAGATTTGTGCGCAGCGTAAACAAAGCCTGAGTTGCATGATTTTTATAGGTTAAAAATAGTTTATGTCTAAAATAATAATCATTTGATAATTTTTGCCTTAAATTGTAAATACTGTCATAATCTACCCTCCAACATCACTCAAAACTACTGTTTAAGAGAATATACAGAACTATGGAAGAATTTCTCAGAATTTTGAGATATGAACCTGAAATTGAGAGTTATAAAGTCAGAATTGTGAGACATAAACATACAATTCTGAGAAATAAAGTCAGAATTGTGTGATATAAACTTGCAATTGTGAGTTATAAAGTCAGAATTACAAGACATAAACTTGAGAAATCAAGTCAGAATTGTGAGAGTTCATATCTTGCAATTGTAACTTTCTTAGCATTGCGACTTGATATCTTGAAATTTTGACTTTATAACATGCAATTTCGAGTTAAGATATAAATTTGCAATTCTGAGAATGTATCAGTCTTTTTTTTCACTCAAAATTGAAACTGCAAGTTTATATCTCGCAATTCTGAGAGAAAAATTCACAACTGCGAGAAAAAAAGGTCAGAATTGTGAGATAAAAACTTGCATTTGTGAGAAAAATCTCCCAATTCTGAGTTTATATCATGCAATTCTGACCTTATAACTTGCAAAAGTGAATTTATATCTCACAATTCTGAGAAAAAAAGTCAGAATTGTAAGTTTATATCATGCAATTCTGACCTTATAACTTGCAAAAGTGAATTTATATCTCACAATTCTGAGAAAAAAAGTCAGAATTGTAAGTTTATATCATGTAATTCTGACCATATAATTCACAATAGCGAGTTTATATTTCATAATTCTGAAAAAAATTCAGAATTGCAATTACTGTATGTCACGCAATTCTGACTTTATAACTCTCAGTTGAGAGTTTATATCTTTCAATTCTGAGAAAAATGTCTGAATTTCAAGTTTAATGCAATTCTGAGAAAGGATTGCAAATTTTATTTTGCAATTCTTATTTTATTTCTCACAATTGTGAGTTTATCTGATTTTAAAAGAAGTCTGAATTATGAGTTTATATCTCGCAATTCTAAGAAATTGTAAGTTTATATATTTTATATCTTTCATTTATACCAAAAAAACACTTTTTTGAGCAAGAATGCTGAAATGCATTGCACTGATCAAAAGTGACAGTAAAGTTACAAAAGTTTTCTATTTCAAATAAATGCTGCTATTTTAAACTTTATCCTGAAAGAAACACCTCAGTGTTTTGACATTAAGCAGCACAAATATTTTCCACATTGTTAATAACAAGAATTTGTTAAGCACCACATCAGCATATTAGAATTATTTTTAAATTGAGTCAGGACTGGAAAAAAAAAACAAAAAAAAGCTCCCAGATAAGGTCACACTGACATGCACAAATACAAAACAACCTCTAAACTGAAACAATGGTTAAATTGGCAAATGGCAAAACCAGCTAAAAGCCATCTCGATCAAAAATGAGATAATGATACTGAGTGAATGCTCTGGACACATATTATACATCCATCAAATACTTTAACTTCAAACTTGATAAAATCCCAGCCAGAGCCCAATCAGAAAGACCAGTACTTACACAGAAACCTATACATCAGAGCCTGATAAAAATGCATTTTTTAAAGAAAGATGTCAGATGGATTTAGAGGTTTTTGTATCTGAACTCTTCATATATAATTATTAAATGGATTTGGATAAATATTCCAATTCTGTATGACTGACTTTCTTCTGTGGAACACAAAAGAAGATATTTTGAAAAATGTTTTAGTTTTTTTTTTGTTGTTGTTGTTGTTGTTGTTTTTGGACCCCATTGACTTTCACACTTTGGACAAAACTAGCAGAAACATTCTTTAAAACATCTTCTTTTGTAATCCACATAAGTAAGCCAAACAGGTTTTAAACAACACAAAGATAATTTTGGAATGCAATATCCCTTTAAAATTTCCAGAACTAGCAGACGACTTTAATACATTAAGCATAAGCAACATTAATAAGGGACGTGACACCAGCAGATTGAGGAGCGATTAGCACAGCGGTTGATGTCCTTGCGTGGGTGTGACATACATTACCTGTACAGACACATAAAGTGCTTTCAATTACTGCCAGCGTGACATTTTATCAGTTCATTATCTTCCTGTTAGATTACAGCTATCAAAAATGAGCTTAGTTTCGAGTACATCTGAATTCAGTGAGGAATTTACTGTATCAGCGATCATTTGCACAGTCTGATCCTGGATCAGTTTGAAAACTCGTCTAGGTGACTTCGCTTGTGTTAAACTAATTAGCCGTGTCTCTTTATTTGTCTTTGGGAGATGCTAACCCCTTCAATCCTCAACAGACTCCATTATGGCAAGCCAATTTGGCTTTTATTCGTTCGCGGATATAAATTCTTGATATCAACAATTTAATTTCACTAGTTAAAATTATAATTCTTGATATCAGAAATTGGATTTTTACTAGTGACAATGGCAATTTTTGATATCAGCAATTACATTTCCACTAGTAAAAAGGTTAATTCTTGATATCAACAATTGAATTTCAACTAGTAAAAACTATAATTGTTGATATGAAGAATTGTATTTCCACTAGTTAAATGTCACCATAGACTCCCATTCAGATTTAATTGATGATATCAAGAATTGATTTCTTACTAGTTAAAATGTCAATTTCACATGAGAAATGCAATTCTCACTAGTAAAAACTTTTATTTCTGATATCAATAATTACATTGTTACTAGTGCAAATGTCCATTCTTGATATCAACAATTCAGTTGCTACTAGTGACAATGTTCATTTCTGATATCATGAATGCGATTGTTACTAGTAAGAATGCATTTTAGATATCTGAAATTACTCTCCTAATTATTGATAACACAAATACATTTTCAGATATCAGAAATAATAAATGTAACATGCTGAAATACATTTACAGATACCAATTAACATTCCAACTAGTGACAATTCAGTTCTTAAAATCAGGAATTGGCATTTTTACTAGTAACAATGTAATTTTTGATAGGAAAAATTGTATTTCTACTAGTAAGAAATACAAAGCTGATATGTGAAATTGACATTTAACTAGTAAGAAATCAATTATTGATATCAACAGTTAAATTTGAATCGGAGTCTATGCTGACATTTAGTGAAAATACAATTCTTCATATCAACAATTATAGTTTTTACTAGTTGAAATTCAACTGTTGATATCAATAATTAACCTTTTTACTAGTGGAAATGTAATTCCTGTTATCAAAAATTTTCATTGTCACTAGTAAAAATCCAATTTGATATCAAGAATTATAATTTTAACTAGTGAAAACTGAATTGTTGATATCAAGAATTCATATCCTGCGAATGAATAAAAGTCAAAATGGCTTGCCATATTTTAACATGTTACCTTTCTTATTTCTGATATCTGAAAATGTATTTGTGTTATCAATAATTAGGAGAGTAATTTCAGATATCTAAAATGCATTCTTACTAGTAACAATCGCATTCATGATATCAGAAATGAACATTGTCACTAGCAGCAATTGAATTGTTGATATCAAGAAAGGACATCTGCACTAGTTACAGTGTAATTATTGATATCAGAAATAAAAGTTTTTACTAGTGAGAATTATTTCTGATGTGAAATTGACATTTGAACTAGTAAGAAATCGATTCTTGATATCAACAATTAAATTTGAATGGGAGTCTATGGTGACATTTAACTAGTGAAAATACAGTTCCTGATATCAACAATTATAGTATTTACTAGTTGAAATTCAGTTCTTGATACTAATAATTAACCTTTTTACTAGTGGAAATGTAATTCCTGATATCAAACATTGCCATTGTTACTAGTAAAAATCCAATTTGATATCAAGAATTATAATTTTAACTAGTAAAAACTGAATTGTTGATATCAAGAATTCATATCTGCGAATGAATAAAAGTCAAAACGGCTTGCCATATTAAGAAATCAACTCTTGATATCAACAGTTAAATTTGAATGGGAGTCTATGGTGACATTTAACTAGTGAAAATACAATTCTTGATATCAACAATTATAGTTTTTACTAGTTGAAATTCAATTCTTAATATCAATAATTCAATTTCTGCGAGTGATGACGTCATTGTTGATATCAACAATTAACCTTTTTACTAGTGGAAATATCATTCCTGATATCAAAAATTGCCATTGTCACTAGTAAAAATCCAATTTGATATCAAGAATTAGCATTTTAACTAGTGAAAATTCAATTGTTATCAAGAATTCATATCCCGCGAATGAATAAAAGTCAAAACGGCTTGCCATACTCCTCAGGTTTAAGATCAGTACACACATTTACAAACACACACACAATCCAAAGGCTTGAACTGTCATCGATGCCGAGCACGGCGAATTGTCGCACTGACAGAGATGTCAATTTATCGTCGAGCAAAAATACAAAGAAAGCCGTCTCTCAGATCATAATAAAAACATGTAAATGCATGACAGATTGGAAAACAGACACGCATATTGAGGTTGCAAAACCCTTGACTAATGACATGCCTTACACATTTGGGCTCGGATCTGGACGCGTGCGGGATTCTCTGGCGTCTGTCATCTTCCACATCTCTTTTCCGTCTTGTATATTCATCTCTGCGGTGATGGGAAAACACAAAGCCACTGATCCATGTCCACAGCTGACAGAAATGGAACAGCCTCGTGGCATTATCCTCTTGAAGAAAACTTCAAGAAAAAAAAATCACTGGTAAAAGTGGAGGAAAAAAGAGGGAGATTTAGGGCTTTAGGATGAGGAAAGAAAGGGAGAGAGGCTGAATAAAATAAAATGGCTTTAAAATAACTCCACTGAATTGTTATATATTATACAGCATTGCATTTTGTATATGTAGCATTCAGAATATGGCATATAATTCCACATGAAGAATTACCTGGAAGAGCATATGTCTTCACAAGCAGCGCACAGTGACTGTAAAACCTGCAGTGATAAAAAGCATAGGCATATCAAAGATACATCATAACTGCCTTATTTACGCTTTATCTCCATTTTTTCGAGCATTTACTGTTGAGTCAGACTGGAAATGTTAAAATGACAGAGCAGCTGTTTTCAAACTAGGTTCCTGAGGTATTTTTATGTGTGAGAAAATAAAAATATTTGACAAAAATGTAGTTTTTAGGCCTGTCGACTTATTAAAACAACATGATACTCTACTACACTGCAAAAAATGCTTTTCTTACTTAGATTTTGTGTCTTATTTCAAGACAAATTATCTAAAATTTCTTAGATCAAGAAGGATTTTCTAGACAAGCAAAAATGATTGTCTTGTTTTCAGACAAAATGTGTTAAAATTAAGTGAGTTTTTGCTTGAAACAAGCAAAATAATCTGCCAATGGGGAAAGCAAAATAATCTAGCTTTCTGCTTGAAATAAGATTATTTTTCTTACCCCATTGGCAGATTATTTTGCTTGTTTTAAGCAAAAACTCACTTAATTTTGACTTCTTTTTTCTGAAAACAAGACAATAATTTGCACTTGTCTAGAAAATCCTTCTTGATTTAAGAATTTTCAGATATTTTGGCTGGAAACAAGACAAAGAATCTATGTAAGGAAAGCATTTTTTGCAGTGTATTCAAAGGTTTGGGATATTATTCTGCTCACCAAAGGCTGTATTTGTTTAATCAAAAATATACAATACTATTAACTGTTTTCTATTTGAATATATTTAAAAATATAATTTATTCCTGTGATGCAAAGTTGAATTTACAGCATCATTACTCCAGTCTTCAGAGTCACATGATCCTTCAGAAATCATTCTGCAGGGTTCCTACTTTAAGCCAAATGTCAAATTTCCTGACATTTACTGACTAAAAAGCTGAATTTCCATGACCTATAATGAATGGATCATCATTTGCAAGCTTTATTTACTTGTTCACAGACGTTTTCAATACAAAACACACATATACAGTCATCGATTGCAATTCTGTCAGAAAATGCAACACTTCTCTCGGAAAACCATTCCAATTGCAAATGTGTTGGTATTCATGCGCTTATTGTTTTTGCTTGCATTGGAACAAAACAAAAAAACAGAGAAGAAAAGTCAAACTTTTTTAAAATTTTACATAAAACTCAAAAATGGACTGGACAAAATTATTGGCACCTTTTCAAAATTGCTTTTCAAGCATGTGATGCTCCTGTAATCTGTATTTAGACACACCTGTGGTTAATAACAGGTGTGGGCAATATAGCAAATCACACTTGCAACCAGTTAAAATTTTACAAATATTAAGTTAAGGGTGCCAAAAATTTTGTCCACTGCATTTTTTGGGTTCTGTGTGGAGTTGTATCAGATTTGACTTTCCTTTTTTTTTTTTTTCAAAAACAAACAAACAAAAATAAATAAATAAATAAAACATTTGCAACTGCAACTTATTTATTTTATTTTATTTTATTTTATTTTATTTTATTTATTTATTATTTTTTTTTTTTTTTTTTGCTTTTACCCGTTAAATGCACTTTTTACTATTTATACAGAAATTAATTTATGTTTTTTATGCGTTCTCAACCATAACAATAGGTAAAACATTTAAAGCAACAAACAAAAATCCCTCATATTCTATGATTAGCACAAAATAAATATAAAATTCCCTGACTTTCAATGTCTGGAATAGACTTTTTAAAATTCCATGATATTCCAGAAATTCCATGACCAAGGGAACCCTGATTCTTATATTGGTGCTGATTTGGTGCTTAAGAAACATTTCTAATTATTATCAATGAGGAAAACAGCTCAATAAAGTATTGGTTTCTTAAAAATATATATCTTACTGATTGGTAGTGTAGTTATTAAATTTTTCAACACAATATTTTTCACAATGCCACTTTGGAATTATATTTATTGTGAAAATTAAAACAAATGCAACTGATGTCAAAAGTTTACATACACATTGCAGAATCTGACTCATGCACAATTATTACTAAACAACAACAACAAACAAAAAATCAAGTGTATGTAAACTTTTGAAGAGTTTCATTTTTATACATTAAACTATTATTTTCTCTTGTGGACTATATGTAAACATGTTTTATGTTAAACATCTTTTCAGGTCAGTACTAAATTAAAAATAACACGCATCCCTGTTATTTTGGTAAAATAATGAACATTTTGCAGATTCTGCAAGGTGCATGTAAACTTTTGATTTCAACTGTATCTTGCTGTATTGCATTTTGTTGACAGTTTACATATAAATCTGGATTTAACTGTTTATATATTTCACAATTCCCAATTCTTTTAAAATCAGAACTGCATGATATAAACTTAAAAACAAAATAAAATTCGAAATTCAGACTTTTTTCTCAGAACTGAAAGATATAAACTCTCAACTCAGAGTTATAAAGTCAGAATTGCGTGACATAATTGCAGTTCTAACTTTTTTCAGAATTATGAAATATAAACTCGCTATTGTGAGTTATATGGTCAGAAATGCATGATATAAACTCACAATTGTGTGTTATAAAGTCAGAATTGTAAGATATAAACTCAGTTGAGAGTTATAAAGTCAGAATTGCATGACAACAACTAAATTGGGGAAAAACTAAATTGGGACAAACAATTTATTAATTTGGAACTATTGATTAATTTTTCTACTAAACCATCTACAATTGTTTATAGTTTCTTTTTGCATTATTGATATATTACCTTCCCATTTGATACTGTAAAGCTGCTTTGACACAATTTGTACTGTAAAAAGCGCTATATAAATAAATCTGACTTGACATAATTGCAATTCTAACTTTTCTCAGAATTGTGAGACATAAATTCACTTTTGCAAGTTATAAGGTCAGAATTGCATGATATAAACTCAGAATTGGGAGAATTTTCTCACAAATGCAAGTTTTTAGCTCACAATTCTGACCTTTTTTTCTCGCAATTGTGACTTTTAGCTGGTTTTGCGTCTGAACTCATTTATTTTCATGCTAAATGATCTAACATTAATAGTGTATACAAAAAAAACAAAACAAAATTATACTTGGGATCAAAAAAGTTTGAAAACATGTTCATCTTGCCGTTCTTGTATAAGATTTCAGGACACAGTACATAGATCATTTTAAATTGTTATTACACAAATACATCGTTTGGATACAAAGCTGTCGCTGATTCTGGTGATTAATTAAATAACTGACACAAATCTATACTTCTTCTCTCTCGCACCTCACAAAGACAGAACATTGGTCACACAAAAGTCCAATTTGTCAGCAAGGCGGGATTAGTCTGTCTGTGTGACAATTTACAAAGCGGCGTCGCTCTGTGCTCCTCTGATCCAGCGGTTCCACTCATCCATGGGATTACAGAGGAGCTGACGGGAAAGCAGAACGAGAGCTCAGACGCTGCCAAAGGCTGAAGAGACAAAAGACCCCAGAATAATAGATACACACACTGAAAGTTGGTAACTGAGGATTCTGCAACTACTGTAAACTCAGGGCAGCCGGAGTGCTTACAAACTCTTAACAGGGGTCATATTGTGAAAAACTGAATTTTTTGAGCTTTTCAGCATTTAAAAATTGAAAACTACACCTACAAGTAAAAAAAATTCTGTCAGCATTTACCCTCACGCTGTTTTAAATCTATTCAAATTATTCAAATTATGGTAACACTTTACAATAAGGTGTCATTAGTTCATGTATTAACATGAACAATACATTTATCTTTGTTAATGTTAGTTATTAATAAAATAGTCATTTATTGTTTGTTCGTGTTAGTTCACAGTGCATTAACTAATGTTAACAAACACAACTCGTAATTTTATTAATTCATGCATTAGTAAATGCTGAAATAAACTTTAACTAACATTAATAAATGCTGTAGACGTATTGTTCATGTTAATTAATAAACATTATTGTAGTGTTACCAAAATTGTTTCAGTAATTGAAATAAAGTGGACATTTACGTAAATATTACAGTGAATGAAAATGTAAAATTGCAAAGAGTGCCTTGTCATCTAAACTAATAAAAATGACAAAAGCGTGACAAAATTAATAAACCTAAAATTAAAATGATAACACATCACAATAAGGTTCATTAGTTAACTACTTTGTGATTTTATTGTGAAAAATATTGACAGACAATTTACTCTCTTTTGGAAATATGTATTGTTTGGCATGTTTGAGTACAGCAGAGAAAAGCACTATCACAATTATATGATAAATCTTATTCTTTTACAAGCAAAATTTCATATTCACAGATGTAAATTCTCAGGCAAAAAACCTTGTTTTATTTTGTTTAAGAAAGAAATGGAGCATTATATACAAACTATATATTTTTCTGTCAAACAAAAGGCAATGAAAACAGTCAAAGTCTGTAAACGCTTTAATATTTTTGTTTAAATTTGTAAACAACCCCCCTAGTGTAAATTTGCTATGTAATGTTTACATGTTTACTTGTATGTTGATTTGTTCTTGTTTCTTTTTTTTTTTTTTTAATTAAAAAAAAAAAAAAAAAAAAAAAAGATTTTATTAAGTGAATCGTCACAAATTTTCAAGATTTTACTTGAGTTTCTTAAGGTCACAAAATTAATTAAAAGAATTTAAGAAAAAAAAAAATTAGTTAACTACTTTAGTTGCTACTTTTACTTTTACACTGTAAAAAAAAAAAAAAAAAACTTTAAAAAAGTTGTTTCAATTAAAAAAAGTGTTTGTGCTGTCTTAAAATTTTAAGTTTACTCAAGTCAAATACCTGTTTTCAAGTAGTACAACTTAACATTTCATGTTGACTTAACTTAAAAAACACTTACTTTTTTAAGTTGAAACAACTTTTTTTTTTTTTTTTAACAGTGTACAGCATTATTAATCTTGGTTAATGTTCATTCAAGCATTTACTAATGCATTATTAAAGTCATATGTTGTGTTTGTAACATTAGTTAATGCACTGTGAACTAACATGATACATTTTTATTAACTAACATTAACAAAGATTAATAAATAGTATAATAAATGTAGTGTTCATTGTTCATTCATGTTACTTAATACATGAATACAGTAATACATTAATGAAGCACCTCAAGGTTCCTCCGTTACTAATTAGAAAACGTCACTTTAGAACTAGCAACGAAGAAACGTTAACATGCTTCATGAAGCTCATTGTATTACTGTATTCACTAATGTTAACAAGTGACACCTTAGTGTAAAGTCTTAGCATTAAAACAAAAAATAATAACATAATAGTATATAAATTATGCTAAAATAAAAGTCTTACAATAAGACTGTTCATCAATAGTTCTTTAAAAATGTACCAAACTAGGACTCAAACCATGGACTGCCGAAAGTGTAAAGGTGCAATAGCCCACAACTAAAATTATTTTTGAAGAAGCATGTAAAATCACCCCTATAAAGCTTTCATGGGAATTTCCAAAAAGGTAAAAAAACACTGGATGGCAGAAAAACGTGCCAAAAACATTTGCTTTTCAAGATACACGTGCAATTTTGGTTGATGCTTAACGCTTAAATGCTGTAGAAATGAGAATCGCTAAAATTCTTGAATATATCTTGAGACGAATGACTTCTTAATGATTTTTGTTTAAGATATTTAAAGGAACAGTTTTGAAAAACGAAAGAATATGTAAAAACATGCAATGTGTGACCCTGGAACACAAAACCAGTCATAAGGGGCAATTTTCGAAATCGAAATTGAGATTTATACATCATTTGAAACCTGAATAAATGACTTTTCCATTGATGCATGGTTTGTTATGATAGGACAATATTCGGCTGATATTCAACTATTTGAAAATCTGCAATCTGAAAGTGCAAAAAAATTAAAATCTTGAGAAAGTCTTTAAAATTGTCCAAATTAAGTTCTTAGCAATGCATATTACTTTTCAAAAATTAAGTTTTTACATATTTACAGTAGGACATTTACAAATATCTTCATGGAACATGATCTTTACTTAATATCCTAATGATTTTTGGCATAAAAGAGAAATCAATAATTTTGACCAATGTATTTTTGGCTATTGCTACAAATAAACCCCAGCGACTTATGATTGGTTTTGTGCTCCAGGGTCACATCTGGGGTAAAAAGCACCCCTGCTTTTGGGGCTAAAAGGCACAAGAATTTACATGATGATTAACAGAAGGCTGACTTTTCCATTTGTTGACATGACATTGTAGATTCAGATGATAAATATCATATATTATTTTGGCTGTCCATCTTAAAGATAATCACAATGTTTAGAAAGAAACCATCATATCTAAAAACATACTATTAATCATATCGCATAATAAAGTATAATTTCCTGTTACTACTGTAAATCTATATTAAATTACTATGGGATCTCCTTCAATGCTTTCAGAAGCTTTCCATTTTAAAATTATTTTGCTTCTGTATTTTAAAATGTATGTTTTATTTTAAAATGTGACCCTGGACCACAAAAACAGTCATAAGGGTAAATTTAGATTGCTTAAGCTGAATAAATATGCTTTCTATCAATGTATGGTTTGTTAGGATAAGACTGGCCAAGATACAACTATTTGAAAATCTGCAATCTGAGGGTGCCAAAAAATCAAAGTATTGAGAAAATTGCCTTTAAAGTTGTCCAAATGAAGTTTTTAGCAATGCATATTACTAATCATAAATTAAGTTTTGATATATTTACGGTAGGAAATTTACAAAATATCTTCATGGAACATGATCTTTACTTAATATCCTAATGATTTTTGGCATAAAAGGAAAATCTATCATTTTGACCAATGTATTTTTGGCTATTACTACAAATATACCCCAGCGACTTATGACTGGTTTTGTGCTCCAGGGTCACATTTGGGGTAAAAAGCAGCCTTGCTTTTGGGGCTAAAAGGCACAAGAATTTACATGATGATTAACAGAAGGCTGACTTTTCCAGTTATTGACATGACATTGTGAAATTCAGATGATAAATATCATATATTATGCTGGGTGTCCAAAGATAATCACTTATTTCAGAATGAAAACACATTTAAAAACATGCTATTAATCATATCACATAATAAATTATCATTTATTGTTACTACTGTAAATCTATATTAAATTATGAGATCTCCTTCAGTGCTTTCAGAATCTTTACATTTTAAAATTATTTTGCTTCTGTATTTTAAAATATATGTTTTATTTCAAAATGTGAAACTGGACCACAAAAACAGTCATAAGGGTAAATTTTTCGAAATTTAGATTACTTAAGCTGAATAAATATGCTTTCCATGAATGTATGGTTTGTTAGGATAAGACAGTATTTGGCCGAGATACAACTATTTGAAAATCTGGAATCTGAGGGTGCAAAAAAAATCTAAATATTGAGAAAATCACCTTTAAAGTTGTCCAAATTAAGTTTTTAGCAATGCATATTACTAATCAAAAATTACGTTTCGACATATTTACGGTAGGAAATTTACAAAATATCTTCATGGAACACGATCTTTAATTAATATCCTAATGATTTTTGGCATAAAAGAAAAATCTATAATTTTGACCCATGCAATGCATTTTTGGCTACAAATATACCTCTGCTGCTTAAGACTCCAGGGCCACGTATATTAATGACAGTATTCTATTATATTTAAACAAATATATATTTTTAACCTAAAGTATTTGTATCAATACTGTGCCACCTCATACATTCATGCGATTTTTAAACAAAATAAACCACTTGCATGATTTATTTTTTTACGCACAATCTGGTGCTCCATAAATGTTCAGTACAAACTTATGTATTACTTCTGCAATCATACACTTTGGGCACAGCGAAAAGCACATTTTTTCTTCGGGTGTGCAAAGTCGTGAACCTAAGCCTGGCAAGTGGATGCCTCTCTTGTGAATTTTGTCACAGAACACATTTGTTTACCCAAGCAGGTGAAGTCAAAGCCTCTGTCACAGCCTCTTAATACGGCTGAGGAGTGGCTTTATGAAAGCAGAGAGTCTGTCTCGTCCTTAAACCGCAAAGTTTTGCATTAATCCTCCTGCTGGTCCAAAGCTCTCTGGAGGGAAACAGAGAGGACATGAGACATATTGTTCTTGAAAAAGAGGGAAAGAACAGAGGAATCTAAAAAAATAAAAAAACGCCTCTGAAAAGAGATGTGTTCCGCCTATATAAATAGTTTTATCTTTTGTCTTCCGCCTCCCTTGACTTCTCCACGAACCCTGGGCATCTTTCGAGGCGTCTTCAAATCTTTTAAGAGCATTCGGGATATTCCCTGTATTTTGACACGTCCTCAGCCCGTTTGCTGGCTTTATCTCGTTAGTCCTCCTCTTTTTGTCCTTTTCCCCTCAGTACAGAAAATAAAACAAAAAATAAAGTACAAGGCCATCTGAATGCGCTCAAGTTTATTTGTCAGGCGTTTGGCGGCTCTGATCTTCCGCAAGGTCTCCTGCTCGTTTTCTCTGTTGATTTCCTGCCTCTCCGTGTGATGAATTCACGCAGCAAAGGGCCGATGAATAAATAAACAAGTCAACAATCCCTTTTGTTCAGGGACGGCTGGCTGGAGTCCTGTAAGAGGAGTGCGGTTTTATGGGGAGAAAATGTGCTGTTTCTAATGCTGCCTAAGCCCTTAAGCTGCTCATTTCAAGGCTATTGTTACCTTACCATTGTGTTTCTAGCGCTCTTGCCTCCGCTGAGGAATCAGGGCACTTCGTGGCTATGGGTTCGAGGTAAGGTGAAAGGCATGCTGGGATATCCCAGAGCGGCCGGTGTGATAGAGGATGATCTACTGAGTTTGAGCTTAAGATTCAATAAGAGTGCCTCTCGAGGTTCAGCGGCTTAACACAGACACATATGCACTCGCCTTTAATGTGCGCTTCCCTTGTTCTCTAGTATCCTCATACCGCATCAAAGCATGAAAGGAGAAAGAGAGAGAGAGAGACGGTCTGAAAAGCAGAGGTCCAAGGTAGGACATTAGCATGGAGAGGAGCGAACGCAGATTACGGGAAAGAGGAGGCTCTCTCGAGTCCTTTTGCCAGTTTCCTTTCCATCGCTTTCAGACAGCAATCGCTGCTGCTAATGTGTAAAAGGATATTCTGATTAACATCCACGTTACAGAATAAAAAAA
This sequence comes from Cirrhinus molitorella, assembly GCA_033026305.1. NCBI lineage: Eukaryota > Metazoa > Chordata > Actinopteri > Cypriniformes > Cyprinidae > Cirrhinus > Cirrhinus molitorella. Next base: position 570,656 of record CM065131.1, read on the forward strand.
TCTCTTATAGGATGTATTGCATTGATTAATAAGTGACAATAAAGACATTTATAAAGTTGCAAAATATTTCAGTTGCACTTGACTTAAAGCCTTTATGCATAACGCATTATAAAGGGTTATTAAAGGGTATAATGCATTATAATTATTCATTATATGTGACCCTGGATGACAAAACCAGTCTTAAGTTGCACGGTTACATTTGTAGCAAAAGCCAAAAATACATGGTACGGGTCAAAATTATCGATTTTACTTTTATGCCAAAAATCATTAGGATATTAAGTTATTTTTGATTAGTAATATGCATTGCTAAGGACTTAATTTGGACAACTTTAAAGGCAATTTTCTTAATATTTAGATTTTTTTGCACCCTCAGATTCGTATATCTCGATCAAATATTGTCCTATCATAACAAACCATACATCAATGAAAAGCTTATTTATTCGGCTTTCAGTTGATGTATAAATCTCAATTTCGAAAAACTGACACTTAAGACTGGTTTTGTGGTCCAGGGTCACAAATGTTGTCGTAAAAAATTTCAATGAAGTCTTATAATGTATTAACAGTGGTTACAATTATTCATGAAACTGGACAATGCATTATAAGGTGCATTACGAGGCATAATGAATGCATTAATGCATTATACATAAAGGCAAGTTTTAAGTAATTTTAAATCAGTACTGTTCTTTTGAACTTTCTATTTGTCAAACAATCATGAAATCCTGATGTATAACAGCTTTGTTTAAGACATTAAGCAGCACAGTTGTTTTCCATGCTTATAATAATAAGAAATGTTACTTGAGCACATATTAAAAATGATTTCTGAAGGATCATGTGACACTGAATACTGCTGAAAATTCAGCGTTGCCATCACAGTAATAAATTACATTTTTCAATATATTCAAATAGAAAAGAGTTATTTTAATGAACACTTTTAAATTAAAATAAATACATTTTAGTTATTGTAAATTAAAACATTTCACAATATGGCTGTTTTTACTGTAAAATCTCATAGAAACATAAACAAAAATACTTATTACTGCTATTTTTTTTTTTTATTTTTTTTTTTGTACAGTATAATCATTCATATATATAAAAATATGAGTTAAAAGCTTACCCAAAATACACTGCCATTCAAAAGATTTTTAATGTTTTTTAAAGAAGTCTTTTCTGCTCATCAGAAAAAAAAATAAAAAAAAAATAACAGTAATATTCTGAAATATTATTGCAATTTAAAATAGTGGTTTTCTATTTCAATATGCTTAAAATATTTTTTTTTCCTGTGTTTCTTTCATTGTTTCTTTTGAAAGACATTAATACTTTTATTCAAGTTGTGTTAAATTGTTAAAAAGTGATGGCAAAGATTTCTATTTTGAACAAATGCTGTTCTTTTTAACTTCAAATCAAATCAAACAATCCTGAAAAAGTATCACAGGTTTAAAAAAAAAAAAAAAAAAAAAAAAAAAAAAAAATAATAATAATAATAATAATAATAATAATAATAATAATAATAATAATAATAATTATATATATTTATATATATATATATATATATATATATATATATATATATATTATTGAACAGCATAACTGTTTCCAACACTGATAATAAATCAGCATATTAGAATGATTTCTGAATGATCTTGTGACACTTAAGACTGGAGTAATGATGCTGAAAAAATTCAGCTTTTTATCACAGAAAAAAAATGAGATTTTATTAAAATAGAAAACTGTTATTTACATTGCAATATTTCATAATATTACTTATTTCTCGATCAAAAAAACAAAAAAAATTTCTTTAAAAAACATTAAAAATCTTACTGATTCCAAACTTTTGAGTGCTATTGTATACATACCAGAAAATATATGGACCATATTCTAGTGCATATAAATGCAGTCAATCAATGACTGCATTTATATGCAGCAGAATATTCTACTATTAATTCAAATTTCTGATTTTGTAATTATCATTTAAACACATCAACCAATAATTATTATTAATCTGAACTGGATAGATTGGATTTGCGTACATTTTTCTAAATGTATGGGTCATTTACTATAAATATCCACTGTAAATGATAAAAAAATTTAATTATGGGCGTTATTAGATATGGACAGTTTTTACTAACATTTTACAATCATTACAAAAACATTATTTTGTAAATCTCATGACCTACTTTTTGTAATTCCTCATGTTTTTGTGTGTTATTGAAGGCACATGAATGAGATGATTAAATTAATGTCCGAAATGACCAATAAATGGCATAATAAATGGTAAACACGAACATTACTACAAGATAGTGAGCTGCTGGGGCTGAAAGATGATGCCACTGCAACCAATGAGCAGAGAAAAAGTGTGCGGCAGACAGAGAGGATGAGGGTTAGGGGTGAGCACCTCCTCCCACCAACAGCACCAACGAATTCACCACAGCGAGAAGCTCGCCTCAAAAGCTCTGCCAACTCCAGCGCAGAGGGGGGTGATTTAATACCGCTCTTCAGATTAAGATAACATGAAGCAGACACGAACGAGAATTGGAGCAGACAAGAATAGTGGTGAGGCTGATCATAGCTTAGTGGTTCTGCTAATCTGAACGTTGCTGGTTCAAACCTCGAGATGAATGAATAGCATATAGACAGATAATGAGCACACAGTATTGCTTTGCATCGACGTAAGTTCAGTAAACATTTACAGCTGAAGTCAAAAGTTTACATACACCTCGCAGGATCTGCAAAATGTTAATTCTTTTAGCAAAATAAGAGCGATCATACAAAATGCATGTTATTTTGTATTTAGTACTGACCTGAATAGTGTCCACAAGAGAAAATAACAGCTGAATTGATAAAAATGACCCTGTTCAAAAGTTTACATCCCCTTGATTCTTAAAACTGTGTTGTTTCCTGAATGATCCACAGCTGTTTTTTGTTTAGTGATAGTCTCTTGTTTGTCCTGAACAGTTAAACTGTCTGCTGTTCTTCAGAAAAATACTTCAGGAAAGACAAATTATTTGGTTTTCCAGCATTTTTGTGTATTTGAACCCTTTCCAACAATGACTGTATGATTTTGAGATCCATCTTTTCACACTGAGGACAACTGAGGGACTCATATGCAACTATTACAGAAGGTTCAAACACTCACTGATGCTCCAGAAGGAAAAAACATGCATTAAGAGCCGGGGGTGAAAACTTTTGAACAGAATGCAGTTGTGTGCATTTTTCTTATTTTGCCTAAATATCTTTTTTTTTCTTTTCATTTAGTACTGCACCTTAATAAGCTACAGAAGATACTTGTGTGTTTCCAAGAAGACAAAATTAGTTAAATTTACCATGATCTTCAAATTCCAAAAGTTTTCACCCCCGGCTCTTAATGCATGTTTTTTCCTTCTGGAGCATCAGTGAGTGTTTGAACCTTCTGTAATAGTTGCATATGAGTCCCTCAGTTGTTCTCAGTGTAATAAGTATTTTTGTTAATGTTTCTATGAGATTTTACAGTAAAATCTCATAGAAAAGACTTCTTTAAAAAACATTTAAAATCTTTTGAATGGCAGTGTATTTTGGGTAAGCTTTTAACTTATATTTTTACATATATGAATGATTATACTGTACAACAAAATAAATAAATAGCAGTAATAAATATTTATTATTTAAATAAGTATTTTTGTTTATGTTTCTATGAGATTTTACAGTAAAAACAGCCATATTGTGAAATGTTTTAATTTACAATAACTAAAATTAATTTATTTTAATTTAAAAGTGTTCATTAAAATAACTCTTTTCTATTTGAATAAATTGAAAAAACAAATAAACACAGCTGTGGATCATTCAGGAACAACACAGTATTAAGAATCAAGGGGATGTAAACTTTTGAATGTGGTCATTTTTATAAATTCAGCTATTATATTTTCTTGTGAACTGTATGTGAACATCTTGTATTTGAAAAATCTTATTCAGGTCAGATAAAAATAAAAAATAGCATGCATTTTGCATGATCCCTCTTATTTTACTAAAATAATTAACATTTTGCAAATTCTGCAAAGTGTATGCAAACGTTTGACTTCAACTGTCCAATCAGGCTGAGATCATATCCTTATTTATTTTGCATCTTTAGATCTAAATGCGAAGCAAACCAGCACTAAATGTATCATTTTCTTTTCGGTTTGGAGTAAAAGAACCGAGATACAGACTCTCAACCAATCCTTCAAAATCTACAGTACACCCTGTTTCCATAACAGTCAGAAATCCATCATTTTGCTGAAACAAAAGCAGAGGAACAGTACAAGTCGAAGTGACAATATAGAAACCCGCAAATGTCAGAACATCCACACGCTGAGCAGAACTTCATTAGTTCATGTCAATCTGTTCTCATGCTGAAACTCTTCTGTGACGCTAAAACCGTCAGGCCTCCCCTTGTGAAAAAGAAGTGTGCTTAATGGCAATAAAATAGTATTTTTGTGTACTTCAAATATTAAAAGTATAGTATACTTGCAGATAATAGAATATAATTTAAATTAAAGGGCACTTAAGTGTACCTAAAAAGAGTGCACTTTAATGACAATATTTCTTAATACACTTAAGTACACTTTTTAAAAATGCACTTTGTAATAATGTCTAAATAAATAGTACTTAAACATACATTTTACATAATTGTTAGTTAACTTTTTGAATTTTACTTTAAGGGATATAACAAAGTTTAATGTGCTAGTTGCAATTTTATAATTGTAAATATTATTTGATATTTTACTCCAAATTTCAACTTATATGTTTGTTTATTTATTTTATTTATGTTTTTGGGCTTATAAAAGTGCACATAAAGATATATTAAAGTTCTACTTAAGTGGTTTAAAAAAGCATTAAATGCATTTAATATAAACTTAATTTGTGATGCATTTGAAATCAGTTACATATAATAAGCATTTAGTATGTCAAAAAAATACATTTAATTATTATAAGTATTTTAAAATATAATTTAGTTCACATTAATTGCTTGTCAGCATACTGCACTTTAGCTGTATTTTAAAGACACTAGAAGTAATTCTGAATGTACATATAAAAATGTACTGAAGTTGTTTAAAAAAATCACTCAAAAGTTCTACAAATTGCATTTAATATGAATTTAATCTGTGATACATTTGAAATTAATTACAAATAAAATGCATTTAAACAGCGAAAATAATATTTAATTCATACTTATGTGTTTTCTTTTAAAGTACATTATATTGCAATAAGTACACTTTCTAAAAGTATACTTAAGTGCACTTCTTTTTCACAAGGGTCGACCTTTGTCACCTACACAGCAATGGAGTGTGTTGAAAAGCGTGTGATGTATGCAAGTATTAGTATGTTTGTGAACATGTGACGGCTCTCATATGGACATCTCGTGGCCGGCTAACAGCGAGCCCCCTGCTGCAACAGATGAACGCTGGGGCTAATTGCTGTAAATGTAGAGGAAGACGGATTGTGTTGCCATGTCACCGCTGCTGCAATTAGAGGCGTCAATAGCCATTAGAGCCAGCATGGGTTCCAGCCACTGTCAGTTCCACAGACAAAACAGCTTCCTGTCAAAACCTGTCACCCACCTTTCAGAATAGCTGTCGAGCAATGAGATGTGGACTCACGGAAAACCTTGGCAATGCGGCCTATGGGAAATTAAGACACGGGAAAGGTGTTAAGTGCAGTGATAAATGTGTCTTAAGTCGCTGGGGTATATTTGTAGCAATAGACAAAAATACATTGTATGAGTCAAAATTATTGTTTTTCTTTTATGCCAAAAATCATTAGGATTTTAATTAAAGATCATGTTCCATGAAGACATTTTGTACATTTCCTACCGTAAATATGTCAAAACTTAATTTTTGATTAGTAATATGCATTGCTAGAACTTCATTTGGACAACTTTAAAGGTGATTTTCTCAATATTTAAATTTTGTTGCACCCTCAGGTTCCAGATTTTAAAATAGTTGTATCTCGTCCAAATATTGTCCTATTGTAACAAACCATATATCAATGGAAAGCTCATTTATTCAGCTTTCAGATAATGTATACATCTCAATTTCCAAAAATGGACCCTTATGGACTGGTTTTGTGGTCCAGGGTCACAAAAGTAAGTTTTTCTTATTAGTATGGATGAATTGGATCAACAAAGGTCAGCAGCAAAAAAATTGGTTAATAAAATGGGATTAAATACATGAAGGAAACAAAAAGTAACTCAGATATTTTCTTGTAAATGAAAAAGTAATGCATTACTTTACTAGTTACTTGAAAAAGTAATCTGATTACGTAACTCGTATTACTTGTAACCAACACTGTTCATAAGTTCTCTTCCGGTTGATGCCACGGTGCACAGACTGCACACAAATGGTTTTAAATAGCTACCCCTTTTCTCTCTCATTATACATAATTCAATTTTTTATGGGATTTGTGAAGATGCCCATAGCATTAATTTTTGCTTGCTTTAGTTTACTGTTTGGGTTGAGAAAAGTTCTGCAATTGTATCACTTATAATATCTCATTAGGGAATGTGGACTGTCAACAGCTTTCATAGCAAATCATCTTCTAGAAGGCTATTTGGGTCAAAAGACATGTGTTATGACACATCCAGCTCTGAGCAGAAATGAACACATGCAACCACCATCACAGACACTATGAGGATGACGCTCATTTGTCACTGAGGGAAAAGAGCTACTGAAATATGACTACAATACGACTGAAATCAGACACAAAATAGAACAACAGTGTTAAATCTCCACAAAAGGTTTGGGGTAAGATTTTATTTTTAAAAGAAATCAATTCATACTTTTATTCCTCAAGGATGCACTACATTGCTCAAAACTGACAGTAAAGCGATTTGTAATGCTAAAAAAGATTTATTTTTTCAAATAAATGCTGTTCTTTTGAACTTTCTATTCATCAAATGCTTAAAAACGTATCCCAGTTAAAGTTTTTCAACATTGATAAAATAAGAAATGTTTTGAAGCATCAATCATGTGACACTAAAAACTAGATTAATGTTTTAACTTGATTAACTGCTGAAAATCAGCCAATTATATTTTACAATATAATTTAAATAAACTAGGGCTGTCAAATGATTAATCGCGATTAATCGCATCCAAAATAAAAGTTTATGTTTACATATTATATATTTGTGTACTGTGTATATTTATTATATACATATAAATACACACACATGCATGTATATATTAAGGAAAAATATTTAGATTTATATCTAAAATATTTATATTTATTTATAATCTAAATTGTATACAGGTATAAATATATATACATATAAATATTTAGTTGTAATATATAAATGTATGTGTGTATATTTATATGTACGTAATAAATATACGAAGTAAACACACATATAGTATGTAAACATAAACTTTTATTTTGGATGCGATTAATCACGATTAATCGTTTGACAGCCCTAAAATAAACCCATTTTTAATTATAATATTTAACAATTTTACTGTATCGAATAAATGCAGCAATGATAAGCATTATAAGAGACTTAATGACAATTCTGAATGGTGTATACATACATATTCGTACATGTATACATACATTTTTTTTTTTTTCAGATAATATACAACATGATCCACTCATATTAAAACTTTACCTGTCATGAACAAGTACACATAATGTGATTGTGCTCATCTTATTTTACTTTTGGTGGCATATTATGAGGAAAAATCCAAATATGTGACCCTAGAGCACAAAACCAGTCTCACGTCGGTGGGGAATATTTGTAGCAATAGCCAAAAACATATTGCATGGGTCAAAATTATTCATTTTTATGCCAAAAATCATTAGGATATTAAGTAAAGATCATGTTCCATTACTATATTTTGTACATTTCCTACCATAAATATATCAAAACTTAATTGTCGATTAGTAATATGCATTGCTAAGAAATTAATTTGGACAACTTTAAAGGCGATTCTCTCAATATTTTGATTTTTTGCACCCTCAGATTGCAGATTTTCAAATAGTTGCATCTCGGCCAAATACTGTCCTATTCTCACAAACCATGAACAGAAAGCTTATTTATTCAGCTTTCATATGATATATAAATCTCAATTTCGAAAAATTAACACTTATGACTGGTTTTGTGGTCCAGGGTCACATATTGTTCTGGAGAAGAAACAAAAAAACAATCAAGCATTCATGATCAACTTCCCAGCTGGCATTCGACCGACCTTAAACGTTTAAATGTGGTTGAAATAATGTCAGTTTATGAAAAAACATTCATTCAACGTCAAAACAACGTTGAATACCAAATGGTTGAAATGGTGTTGTTAACTAACTATGGATTCAACATAGAAATATAAATAAAATTTGAGTTGTACGTCAAATCAACATTATTTTTACAACCATGACTTTTAAACATTTTGTTGAAATATATCAGTAGAAAAATAACGTTGTTCCAACATTCAAACAATGCTGATCAATTAACTGTTGAAAAAGTGTTGATGCATGAATAATGATACAACAGTGAAAGATCAACTCTGAATTAAACGTTTGTTAAGTAACATTAATTCAACGTCAAAACAACGTTGAACACTAAATGGTTGAAGTGGTGTTGTTAACTCACTACGGATTCAACATAGAAATAAAAATAAATGTTTTAGTTGTACGTCAAATCAACATTATTTTTACAACCATGACTTTTAAACATTTTGTTGAAATATATCAGTAGAAAAATAACGTTCCAACATCCAAACAATGCTGATCAATTAACTGTTGAAAAAGTGTTGATACATGAATAATGATACAACGTTGAAAGGTCAACTCTGAATTAAACGTTTGTTGAGTCGTGATAAAAGCGCTTTCTCTGCAATAATGATATTTTGAATAGAAATAAGTCTTTATTTTTTTCATTATTGGTTTAGTAATGGGTTGTAAGTGAATCAGTTATTTAATAATGAAGGGAATTTATACATTTGCAGACTCAGTATAGGGTTAGGGTTTAGGTAAGGGTTAAAACTGAACTAAAATAATTCTAAGGTGCTTTAAGGCAATACCTAAAAGCAGTGTATCATCCACACTCTCTGTCTGTCCTCCTAGACTTGAACATACCTCTGTCGCCAATATCTGTTTCTCTGGGTTAAAGCCTAACAATTTTAAAATTAGATTGATGTTTTTAAGAGAGATTATTTTCTACTGGAACAATTTCTTTAATAATGTAAATTGGACTCAAGTTTGGTCATTACCTCAAAAAGTCCTCCTCATAAGGTTATCCTACAAAGGTATTCCTACACAAATTTAAAATTGATATTTAAAATGCTCTTTCTATGAATGCTCCACTGAAACAATTTCTCATTTTTGGTCTTACCAATATACCCAGCATTTTTGGAATAATGTGAAGATTTTCATTGCTGATAATATTTTAAAAACATTTTCTTTATCTTACAAACATGTGATTTGGGTTTTTTTGTATTAAAGGATCGCTCTTTAAAAGAGATTTCTATGTAAATTTCACATTCATAAATGCAAGTTAAAGCTCTCTTTTTATGGTGTTTTAAATTAGAATGTATGTAGATGTGATGTCAAAATCAAAAAATACACTCAAAAAAATATTTAACCTCAAAACATAAAACTTATGTATTTCAATTGCATGTAAATTTTCCATCCATTTCAATTACGTAAATCTAATGTAAATTTAACATTTTTGTTTAAGTTTTACCATCACATTCAGTTTACGTGAACAAATTAAATAAACTATATGTGAATTGATTAAGTTTGATTTAATATTGTGCAATACATAATCTTTACTCTTTTCAATTGATTTATTGTTACTTGTTTTGTTTTATATGACTAAATAAAAAAAAATCAAAAACATAATATAATTAACAAGCATTTATTGTGTTGCAATTGCTCCAGAAGTCAAAGTAACATCCAATCTTAATACAAGCATTAAGGCAACTGTTTACTTCAGTTTCATTCCATAAACTGGACCTTCTAGTTATGTTTGTTATAAACCTGTGGTGCTTTGTCACCTGTCACTTAAACAAAATGTAAGAAAAAATGTATAATAAATATCTATTTTTTTATTTATTTTTTTATGTTCTTCTTGTTGAGGCATGTGAATATTTTTTTTTTATATGAGATATGGCACATAGCCTACTGATGTTGACAATATAAAAGCATAAAAAAGCCCTTTTTTACTGAGAGCAATACAAGGACTTGATTGGAGGACGGCGGTTGTCCATCACACAATGGCGGTGACTAGAACTGGATTCTATTGGCTCTGACGGTCCCAGACAATTGCGCATGCGCGAAGTGGGTCTGATTCTCTGACAGTGGACCGTTTTGGACGCAATCTGGCGGTAACAGCTCAAACGGTAAGCCACATTTCATAACTAGAAAATTCCTAAATACATTTTGAGTGTGCCTGACTCTGGCCCACATATTAATACGTATTAACCGCCAACCGAACGTTCTGTGTGTGTGTGTGCACGTGCATGTGGGCAGAAGTTAATTTAACCGCGAAGCGCTGTGTGCGTATGTGTGACTTAACTATATGTTGGGGAGAAATTTGTACCCAAAAGTGAGATAAACCTGAAAAAAACTGACACAAACTCCCTTTGGGGACGTCCTCATTTGTAAAACAGGTTTAAAAATAAACAGTTTTTTTTTTTATTGTAAAAATGCAGAAAGTTTTCTGTAAGGGTTAGGTGTAGAGTTGGGGTAGGGGAATAGAATATATATTTTCTACAGTATGAAAACCATTACGCCTATGGAATGTCCCCATTTAGATAGCTAGGTAAACGTGTGTGTGTGTACAGGCAGAATAGTTTGACCACAAAGTGGCGAACCGCCGTTCTGTGTACGGGCAGACTAACAGTTAACCACTAACCGTCGGTGCGTCTGTTTGTGTGTATAGGCAGACACGACTAGTTTAACTGGCGAACCGCCGTTCTGTGTGTGAGTGTGTGTGTGCGTGCGTGCGTGCGTGCGTGCTAGGGTGTTAGAGATGTCTCTGTTGGTTGAACGTGGCACATTGACACACTTTTCTTACACAAACTTTAAAAATAATGTTGTTGAGATTTCATTCTTCTTCCTTATCTTTTACAGATATTTTATGAAGAACAGGACCTGAAAGTCCCCTTCAAAGGTGAGTTGTCCCCATACCTAACCCAACCATCAATTTGAATCTGAAAGTAACTGTTATAAAACTAAAATCATTTAAATTTTTGTAAAATTTAAATACAGGTTGATGTGGAAGATATTTAAAAAAAAATGATGAGCACAGCTTGATTTAATGTTTTATTGTTATTTTTTTTTAATTGAATGATTTTCTTTATAAAACATTTATGCTTAAAAATATTTAGTTTTTATATCTTCAATCCCAGATGTATCACAAAAAATGGAGACGACAAACTGCACAATTACGGGCATTGGTGGAGTCTAGTGATTCAGATGAGAATCCAGGTCCCTCAAATGAGAATGATAATCCTGGCCTCTCTTTTGCTGATAGTCCAACAGACATACAGACACAAGAGCAGTCTGATACAGGAGAAGACGAGTATCGAGATGATCATCACCCGCCAGACAGTGATGGTGAAAGTGATTCAGAAATTGGAATTTTGTCTGAGGCGGAATCAAGTGATCTGAGAAGTGATTTGGCAAAATGGGCTGTAAAAAATAAGGCAACGCGCACATCGGTTGATGAGCTGCTCTTGGTGTTACGTAAACATGGCCACCGGCTGCCAAAAGATGCCAGAACCCTTTTAGGAACCCCACATGAAATAGAAGTCAGGGATCTATGTGGTGGCCAATTCCTTTACTTCGGTGTGGAGACGGGACTTTTGAAAATGTGCTCACAGTATCCCGATTTCTTTTCATCAGAAAATGAGATGCTGCTAAATTTCAGTGTAGATGGTGTGCCATTGTTTAAATCATCCAATGTACAAATGTGGCCCATTCTATGTAGTGTGAAAAAGTTTGATCCGTTTATCGTTGCACTATTTTGTGGAACTGCAAAGCCAAACAGCGTTACTGATTACACGTCTAGTTTTTTAACAGAACTGAAGGCACTCCAACAACATGGGGTTGAGTTCCAAAATGGAACATTAAATATAAAAGTGAATGCTTTTATTTGTGATGCCCCAGCGAGAGCATTCCTAAAATGCATCAAGTCCCACAATGCCTACAGCAGCTGTGAGCGGTGCACCATTGAAGGACATTATGTAAGTCACAGAGTTGTATTCAACTACCAGTCGCAGGAGAAGATTGATGCAAGAACAGAAGATGACTTCATTAAACAGGCATATCCCATCCACCAAACTGGTTGCTCACCCCTGATCGCTGCAGGCTTGCAGTGCATACAACCGTTTGTGCTAGACTATATGCATGTTGTCTGTCTAGGGGTTGTCAGACGATTGCTGAACTTTCTAAAACAGGGACCTAGAGAGTGTAGGCTGTCCTCAAGGCAAATTGGAGAAATTTCAGCAAAACTCTTGTCCCTCAGTGGAAAGCTGCCAAGAGAATTTGCCCGACAGCCACGAAGTCTAACTGATCTGGACAGATGGAAAGCGACGGAATTCAGGCAGTTTTTACTCTATACTGGACCGGTTGTTCTCAGAGGCATTCTGCAAGACAATTTTTACCATCACTTTTTGACACTGTCAGTTGCCATGTCCATACTGTTGGACTCCAATGGCATTACACGAATGTCATCCATTGGCTACGCTGAAGAGCTTTTAGTATATTTTTATAGAACATCTACCAAGCTCTACAGCCCGATCTTTCCATCCTATAATGTCCATGCCCTGATCCACTTGTCTGAAGATGCAAGGCACTTTGAAACATCTTTGAATGACATTTCTGCCTTTCAGTTTGAAAACCACCTGCAAAAACTAAAAAAATGTGTCAGAAATGCGAAAAACCCAATTGCACAACTATCGAAGAGGATAGCAGAAATGGACAATTCAAAAATTCCCATCTCACCAGCAGCACATGGGACATTTGTGTCAACTAAGAAGAAGGACTCCTGTTTTTTTTTGGGACATGCCTTTGCCTTGGTAAAGGAAAGAAGGCCAGAAAAGACATGTGTGTGTGATGTGTACAGTCTCAACACTTTGGACAGTTTTTTCACCAGTCCATGCGACTCAAAACTGATTAACATTGCTGTACTGCGTGATGAAAGAGGGAACCAAAAACGAGAGCTGATTGAGGAGAAAAAACTGAAGCACAAGGCAGTTTGTCTACCATACAAAAGTGGCTACGTATTTATGCCATTGCTTCATGGCATTGAAAGGAACTAACCAGCCTAGGATAAGTGACAGAAGAAAATGAGAGTCCACTAATAGCTGTTCATCTTTTAATGTTAGAAGTTTTTAGTTACAAATGATGGTCATTCACTTGTTCGGAGTTGTCTCATTTGTTTTTTCTATAGACCAGAACAATGTGGACTAGAGCGGTGTGGAGAGAGGAGACTATGGAGATGGAGGAAGTGATACCATCATGTTGGGTTAAGAATGGTGGTGTATTGTGGCCTACACAAGGAGCTGCGAGAGCGTTGAAGGCCTGCAAAGAACCAGAAGAGTCATGGACAAAATTCCCGTTAATAAAAATGAAGATTCAGTCAGGTATGCGTTTTGTAAGGCAAAGACTTATGTCATATGAATGTAAGGCAAATTTCAAATCGTCAACGCATACATATGGACATTTCTTATTTTTTTCTCTTTTACATGAACATTAAAGTGCATCTATCTATCTCTTATGTATGTTTTGTCATTTCTAGCCTGCTATAATGTCAGTTTTACTTGTTTATTTTGGTGAGACTCTTATTGTTTTATTTTAACTCAAACAACAACAAATAGCCATAACTAAACCAGAAGCACAACACAAACGGTCTCATCCAGAAAAAAACAACAAAATGAGAGGAAGCAAAAAGCTTATTTAGTCCTGCCCCTTCCTCACAAAATCGTATCATGCAATAAAAGGTCATTCAATAGCCCGTTTATTGTTGACTGTTGGCATGCAAGATGATATCCGCTTATAGAAATGAAACAAGTATTTTATAATAGCCAAACTTGCATTTTTGCCCAGTTGCTTTTGTATATTAAGATTTACTCATTTGTATGCATTTTACCATTGCTGTATGTACTTTCAGATGACAAGAATGAATGCGAGAAGTATGATTTTACTACAACTGCTGAATTAAGTGGCTCAGAAGAGGAGTTACCGACGAAGAGGAGGCCAAAAAAAAAAATTTATCCCGGCTACCAAATTGGTATGTAGTGCACTTTTACTAATTTGATCATTTGTAAGACTTTTTTTTCCTTTTTTTTTCAATGTTGCAGAATTTGTAATTGTCTATTAAATATTTGACTTTTTTTCCTTTAAGATGAACCATCTGTCAATGAAGACAGTCAAAAAGAATCTTCTCCAGGTCTTATGATAAAGAGTACAGGTATGTAATAAAAAAAAAAATTAGGTTTTCACATTTATTGTCATACCTCTGTCACAACAATGAGGTTGGAGTAGGGTTTTATAACCTTTTTCAATTCAATTAATGTCAATTCAAACTAAGACAGTCAAGACAGGTATGCCTAATTGTTTGAAAGATGACCACTGTCTTACAGAATGCTTATTACTAATTTTAGGTGAAAAGGCTACCAAGAAGATTCGAACATTTATTCCTTGTGAAGGTAGGTGTTAATTTACAGGAACCAATGCACTGAAGGCAATGTCTACATGGCCCCAAGGGCTACATCATTGTAACATTGTATTTTTAGAGTAAACCAACAAAAGGATCTCCTTGTGCACAGCTAGTGTGATCGTCAGGTGCAGGTTGGTAGCAGGAACATTTAAAGTAAAACAGTGAAATAAACCACTGCATGCTGAAAAATGTACAGAATCTTTGTGAACACGTTTCGCCTGTAGCTCCCTCTGATTGTTGCTCACTCAGAACAAAGATTCAGTGAAGTTTTTTTTAGTGTGCGGTGGTCAAATTTATCTGTTTTGCTTTCATTGTATTTTTACAGTTTGTAATAACAAAAGTGTTTGTTGGAGTGAAAAGGGGGTCAAAAGGGGGCAGTGACACCGTGGTGGTGGGTCATGTCACACAATCATGTCATATGAAGATGGGGCTGGGCTCAGTGTTTGAATCATAGTAGAGATGTAATGGTTCTTACTGCAAACTCACAAAGTCACACTATTCGGTAAATATTGCACAACTACTAACACAACAAAAAAAAGCCACATTTGGCAAATACAAGTAATGAGAATCAAGCCAAGAAAAGAATAACAAAAGTTATGCGCATTAAGTACACATCATTGTAGCATTTTAATCACCGCCGTGGCTATGTATCGGACCAATTAGTCACTACAGTTTTGAAAGTACTTTATGACTGTTGACTTTATTACAGACGACTTTGTTCTTCCAACTCCTCCCAAAATGAACAATGCACAGTCTGGTAAATATGGCACAACTACCAACACAATGAAAAGACGCCGCATCCCGCATCCTGCAAATACAAGTAATGGGAATCAAGCCAAGAAAAGACTAACAAAAGGTATGCACATCCAGAGCACATTGTAGCATTTGAATCACCACCGTGGCTGTGTCAGTATCGGGTCAGTTAGTCACTACAGTTACTAGTTAAGGTTTTTTTTTTTTTTTTTAATGACTGTCGTTTATTACAGATGACTTTGTTCTTCCAACTCCTCCCAAAATGACAGATGGACAGTTTGGTAGGTGGTTGTGTGAAACCAATTTTGTCTTTGATTGGATGAAATATTTTGAAGTTTAGTATGCCAGAACTGAAAGGTTACAACTTGAATTGAATGCCACAAAATATAATTTTCAATTGTCTTTTATATTAATTTAAACTGTTAATGTTTCTTATGTTGACTAACCAAATACGTGTAAAGTAATTTTGAATTATTGACATTTAACCATTCCCAGTGTCTAAAAACACAGAAAGAACCCAAATGGACATCCCCTCAAGACCTCAATCCTTGGCACACAGTGGTAGCAGCAGTCCCTCTGAGTCTCTTTGTAATGATCGAAGGTATTTAATTTAAATATGATCAAAAGTGCAATATTGTCAGTATAAACAAAGCACTGTTATTATTATTATTCCTAACTTATCGGGCTTATGCTACTCAGATCAATACCTGAACTTCATATTTTGAACACTTCTTGCGTTGTTTTTTGCCTCTTCACGATGACTCGCTTAATGTAGTCCTAAATTTGTAAGTCGCTTTGGATAAAAGCGTCTGCTAAATGACTAAATGTAAATGGTATTAGATTTTATTTGGTACGGACATCACAATTAAACTGGACGAACCAAATGCACTGATTGAGTGCTTTAGCACTTCCAAATGTAAGAAAATGTTTGATGTACTGACCCAGTAAAAATAAAATTGCAACACAAAATAATTCCCACTACTTAGAATTATACTTCGTTTGCAATACCTGCTGTAGCAATTTCCAAAAAAATTTACAGATCATTCAGCCCTAGGCCTGGCCAAGAGAGTCAGTCCAGATCCCTTTCTCAGAGACGGCGTGGGGGTTCCTCAGGGTCTTCCACTCATAGATTTAATTTAAATATGATCAAAAGTACAACATTTTCACTATAAATGAAGCACTGTAAAGCTGCAGTCTGAACTACACATCTTCCACATGTAGTTTGGCACAGACCTCAACAAATGTCATATGTTCATAATATTACTTATATATATAAATTGCGACAAAATTATAATTCCAACTACTTAGAATTATACTTCATTTGCAATAACTGCTGTAGCAATTTCCCTTCTTTATTTTTTATTTTTTAAACCAGATCATTCAGCCCTAGGCCTGGCCAAGAGAGTCGGCCCAGATCCCTTTCTCAGAGACGGCGTGGGGGTTCCTCAGGGTCTTCCACTCATGGACGGAGGTATTTCATTTTAAATATATATACGTAAATTGCGACACAAAATTATAATTCCAACTACTTAGAATTATACTTCATTTGCAATAACTGCTGTAGCAATTTCCCTTCTTTATTTTTTATTTTTTAAACCAGATCATTCAGCCCTAGGCCTGGCCAAGAGAGTCGGCCCAGATCCCTTTCTCAGAGACGGCATGGGGGTTCCTCAGGGTCTTCCACTCATGGACGGAGGTATTTAATTTTAAATATATATACGTAAATTGCGACACAAAATTATAATTCCAACTACTTAGAATTATACTTCATTTGCAATAACTGCTGTAGCAATTTCCCTTCTTTATTTTTTATTTTTTAAACCAGATCATTCAGCCCTAGGCCTGGCCAAGAGAGTCGGCCCAGATCCCTTTCTCAGAGACGGCATGGGGGTTCCTCAGGGTCTTCCACTCATGGACGGAGGTATTTAATTTTAAATATATATACGTAAATTGCGACACAAAATTATAATTCCAACTACTTAGAATTATACTTCAGTTGCAATTACTGCTGTAGCAATTTCCCTCCTTTATTTTATTTTTTTAAACCAGATCATTCAGCCCTAGGCCTGGCCAAGAGAGTCGGTCCAGATCCCTTTCTCAGAGACGGCATGAGGCTTCCTCAGGGTCAAGCAAATTGAGGAGGGAAGACTTCCCTATGTCTGAAAAAAGTAAAGTTATTCTCTTAATTTTGCTGACGAATAATTAGGAGTCTTCCAGTGTCCCTAGCTGTCCCCAAAGTTTTAGTTGAATCAGACTAAGCAGTTCAATATGACTCTTTGCTGATTCTTCAAACTAACCTGATTTTTTCCACATGAGCACATTGTAACACAAGTTTTTCTTTTTTTTCCCACTAGCAGATTTTTCTATTTATTTTATGTGAATTTGTTTTCAAGTGAAAATTGTCTAGTAAATACAAGTTACTTTTAAGGTGTCATATTTTAAGTGTTTAGATTTATTTTGAATAGAAATTAGACATTTGACTAGAAATATCACAAATATTCTTGGTAAAATTGAGTTTTTGCAGTGCGTTTTTTTTTTTTTTTTTTTTTTTTTTTTTTTTTATTGTTCAAATGAAAACTGATTTTGTGGTGTAGAGCATACTCACTACATTATAAAAATAATAATCGGTCGCTTCTTTTTTGGCTAGAATTTCAGAAGAGAGTTCTTCAGCTCCTTGTTGATATCAAGGATACAGTTCGCGTTGCCACCTCTGCTGGAACAGCATATGAATTAAATCCTGCAAACACTTTAGAAGAGCTCAAAGCTTTAGAGAATCGCCTGGAGGACATTAATGAGGGAGCAGAACTGGTAAGTTTTAACCCTCAGGTGGTATTGGGGTCTGAGTATCAGGCTAGTGAAACATGGTTTCACAACTCTAATGTACATGGGGCTCAGTGCTAAAGATTTGCAGAGATATTATTATGCCTCTCCCTGATTGGGTGCAAGACAAACACTCAAACTCATCTAATAAGTACAGCTTCATGGGGCATTTCACATTTTGATTAATAGACAACAGCAGAGACAGAAAAGACAGAGCGGCCTGTAGAGCGTGCACAGCATGTTTTGATCTGGGTAATGTCTTTACAGCAGGAAGTGCCTCTGGCTTCATGCACTTCTGAGGTGTGTGTGTGTGTGTGTGTGTGTGTTATGCTAGTAGCAGCTAATGTACCACTCTAGTAGTAATGTAGCAGGACAAGTGCTAAAAAAAACGCAACAAAAGGGTTACATAAGTGCTGGCAGTTCCATTATGACAATTGGCTTGTTCAAGGTATAGTTCAAAATTATGTTTTAGCTTACCTCAAGGGCATCCAAGATGTAGGTGTCTTTGGCTACGTTCACACTGCAGGGCTTAATGCTCAATTCCGATTTTTTGAAAAAAAAAAAAATTTTTGCAAGGCCGTTCAAATTTCCAATTAAATGCGACCTTTTGTGATCTCCTGTGTGAACGTGAAATGACCCAGAAGTCACCCGTATGCGCAGAAGAGTACTCAACGGTCAACAACGTCACTTGTTGTTTGCGGAAGTAGCTAAACAATGACATGCGGGTCAGATACATGCGACCTGGCCGTTCAGACTGAAGTTGCATTGCAAAAGATCGGATGCGTATCAGATTTGGACCACATACCCAAGTGGCTTGGGTCGCATTTGAAAAGATCAGATATGTGTCGTTCAGACTGTCATGAAAAGATCAGATACAGGTCGCATAGGGGCAAAAAAATCGGAATTGGGTCGTTTTAGCCTGCAGTGTGAACGTAGCCTTTGTTTCCGCAGTAGTTTCAATTTTTATATTTTTAGGTCAAACCATTCAGTTTTCAGTCATATAATGCAGGTCTATGGGACCTAAAAATATCTAAATTGAAACTACTGTAGAAACAAAGATACCTACTTCTTGGATGCCCTTGAGGTAAGCTAAAACATACCAAAATTTTATTTCAAAGTGAACTATACCTTTCACCTTGGTGACCTTGTCCTCATGTGCCTGCTTTAAGTCTGGACTCTACTGACCACTTTTTCTGGTTTTAATTTCTTGTTGTTCCTTTTCAGAGTAAACATCTGAAGAGGTTAGGAGGGGTTGATGCTGCAGACCATGTAAAGAAGTCAATGGCTGCGTAAGTATCTTTGTTCCGTTTAGTGTGTAGTTGGGGTGTAAGGGTCCGTGTATTCGTATTGAACCGTTCGGGACAAGGCTTTCGGTTCGGTGTTAGGTACGCATTTTCAAACCGAACAGTTATTTCAAATAGCGCGTCGTGATCTCGCTCATAATGTAAGAGATGCTGGCGTGACCATAACATCAAATGGCAAACGTAATGTAAGCAGAACGAAACTGAGCTACTCGTGACGGATCGTTTATCAGTTTGGACCAAAGCAGCGCGAGCCGATCTTGTACTACACAGCGCTAAGAGATCCAGTAAAGAAACCACTCTCATTTGAATTCGCCACTTAAGTAATAACATTGTTGCGAGATAGAGTAAGAAACAGACACATTTCTCTGTTTTTAACGGATCAAACAGAGCTGACGTGGAAACCAGAAAGAAACATTGTGCCATGGATTTACTGTAGTAAAACTAACAGTAACTTTGGAAGTTTGGCAGGAATAGTAGGCTACAATGCTTTCAAGTAACGTTACGTCAGTTTTATGAATAACATTGCTGCCCTCAAATGCTGATCTGAACTAAAATAAACATTTGTTTATAAGTACAAAATATTAAATTTCATTTTTTACAAGCAGCTGTTTTGTTTTATATGCTCCTAAGAGTCAATTATTTACATTTACATTCAATTGCGCCATTGCTCAAAGTAAAAAATATCATACTTTATGATGTTAGTTTTAATAATAAAAAAAAAAAATCAAGGACAATTCTCTGGCATTTATTTTTGCTGTATCAAAAACGTACCGAACTGTGACAAGTGTATCGTTTTGAACCGAACCGTGAATTTTGTGAACCGTTAAACCCCATAGTGATGTTCCCTGTCATATACTGTCATGCGCTACATTTTCATAATGAACTTGATTGCAATATAATACTCTAATATAAATCTGTTTTACCATGGCAGAACTATGACAAATAAAATGATGGCTATAATGAGCCTCAGAGGAAGGAGTGGGAAGGTGTCCTTTATGAAGACCCATCTTTACAAGCTCATCTGTGGTGAGTTTGCTTTAACATAGTAGTTTTGTAACAATGTTTTAAATAATATAGAATATAGTAAGCAGAATAATAATTCATAAGAAATCATTTTAGTTGGAGGACTCTACAGAGCATACTGTAATATTATATATAATACTCCATTCTGGGCTCTAGACTAACTTCTGTACTGGCAGTACTGGTTACTACCAACTGCGTTTTCTTGCTCACCCAAGCATGTTAGTAAATACTAATTTATATAGTTGAAACATTGGCAGTGCCACAAGTTGATATGTGCAAAATATTGGATATTAGCGTTTGCTAATACTGATCTTTTTTTTTTTTTTTTTTCATCAGACGCGGTGTTCAGCTCATTTGATACAACAACAACAAAAATAAATGAACACATGGCCAAATATTTAAAATATGCACCAGAGAGGATGGGTGGCGGTGGCAGAAAAAAGGAAAGATAACCAGCCATGTTCAATGTGGCCCAGTGTTTGGGCTGTTCTAGTTCAACACGTGTTCGTGTGAAATGTTGAATGACACACTTTCCGTAATAAAACATGTTTCTTTAATCAGCGAAATGTCTTTATTAATCTTCTTCCTGGTCTTGCTTTTACCAATTGGCTTCGTCCTAGCTGACTATGCATGTCCACAAACTTGTTTATGTATCCATTTCAAGGTGTTTGTTCTTGCTGTTGAAAACATCAATACTTTAGTGAAAACAGTTTAACAAAATAAACTGTTGAAAAGCAGGACTTTAGTGACGTTGAAATTTTAACGTTGATTGGATTTGCAAAATCTAAACTAAAATCAATATTGATTCAATGTTGGCAAATTCACCTATGTTGAGAAACGTGACGTTGGAATGACGTTGCTATTTCAACGTTGATTAGATTTGCAAAATCTAAACAAAATCCAACGGTTATCCAACACTGACACCTGACGTTGATTCAACGCTGACTCCACGTTAAAATGCCAGCTGGGTTACAATGGTGAAAGATCTGTCACAAAAGCTGTTGTCTATAATAGACGGTTGGCTTTCTTTTATTCCAATCGCTTACACGAACAGGATCCAATTATCATCCTTGCATAGCAATTTAATAAAGTTATGGCCAACTGGAGTGCACCTCTTTTATTTGAGTACTTGCTATAGACCTTTTTTTTGTTTTTACTACATTTGGGCCCTGTGTACAGCTGTACAGACCAAACGCTTCTATACACACATATATATTTAACGTCTTTATTGCTATCTTTATTTATTTATATGCTTTATTGCCAGCTGCTGCCTTGTGCATTCTGTATGAGCTCTGCCATAATCACAGCGATGCATGGGCCTGCAGAGAAACTGCCAGGATGCTAGAGAGCGACTGTGCTGTGCCAGGTGTTGCTGTGATTAAAGGCTGAAACAGCAGGTCCAGCACTAGGGCTATTTCAGGCAACTCCAGATTGAATTAAATCCGGGATTAATCGAATGAGAAATTGTATAACTCTCCTGAGCAACACAAAGACAAAAATCAAATTATTTCGTCTTCTTCCCATGCCCTGCTTTTTGGGAGCCTGATTCAATCTCATGTCTGAACAACGTAAGGCTAATTTGTCATTATCTGGGGAGAAGGAGCGACCCGAGGTTGAAGCAAACCGGGTTTGGTTTAGACGTAAAGTTCGGAAGCAAATGAAGAGGGAGTGAGATAATCTGGAATAGTCTAATCTGAAGCGGCTGTAATCTCTGTAATCTCGTCTTGATCTGGTAATGAGAATTCGCATGACGGCTTTGCTAAACTCAAAACACACCAATGCCATGTCAGAGACAACGCGGCGTATATTTAGATCACCCTTTCTGTGCCTTTTGACACGTCAGTCTGGAGGGAGAAGGGAGAGAACTGGGAAAAAATAGAATTTTATATTACTATTTTTTGCATCACAGAATGCAGTTTTAGGAGTTTTTGTTTTTTTAGGTGAGAACAGGCCAAGAATTTTATATTACTATTTTTTTTGCGTCACGGAATTCAGTTTTAGGAGTTTTTTTTTAGGTGAGAACAGGCCAAGAGTTTTATAACACTATTTTTTGTGTCACAGAATGCAGTTTTAGGAGTTTTTTTTTAGGTGAGAACAGGCCAAGAATTTTATATTACTATTTTTTGTGTCACAGAATGCAGTTTTAGGAGTTTTTTTTTAGGTGAGAACAGGCCAAGAATTTTATATTACTATTTTTTGTGTCACAGAATGCAGTTTTAGGAGTTTTTTTTAGGTGAGAACAAGCCAATAATTTTATATTACTATTTTTTGTGTCACAGAATGCAGTTTTAGGAGTTTTTTTTTAGGTGAGAACAAGCCAAGAATTTTATATTACTATTTTTTGTGTCACAGAATGCAGTTTTAGGAGTTTTTTTTTAGGTGAGAACAAGCCAAGAATTTTATATTACTATTTTTTGTGTCACAGAATGCAGTTTTAGGAGTTTTTTTTTAGGTGAGAACAAGCCAAGAATTTTATATTACTATTTTTTGTGTCACAGAATGCAGTTTTAGGAGTTTTTTTTAGGTGAGAACAGGCCAAGAATTTTATATTACTATTTTTTTTGCGTCACGGAATTCAGTTTTAGGAGTTTTTTTTTAGGTGAGAACAGGCCAAGAGTTTTATAACACTATTTTTTGTGTCACAGAATGCAGTTTTAGGAGTTTTTTTTTAGGTGAGAACAGGCCAAGAATTTTATATTACTATTTTTTGTGTCACAGAATGCAGTTTTAGGAGTTTTTTTTTAGGTGAGAACAGGCCAAGAATTTTATATTACTATTTTTTGTGTCACAGAATGCAGTTTTAGGAGTTTTTTTTAGGTGAGAACAAGCCAATAATTTTATATTACTATTTTTTGTGTCACAGAATGCAGTTTTAGGAGTTTTTTTTTAGGTGAGAACAAGCCAAGAATTTTATATTACTATTTTTTGTGTCACAGAATGCAGTTTTAGGAGTTTTTTTTTAGGTGAGAACAAGCCAAGAATTTTATATTACTATTTTTTGTGTCACAGAATGCAGTTTTAGGAGTTTTTTTTTAGGTGAGAACAAGCCAAGAATTTTATATTACTATTTTTTGTGTCACAGAATGCAGTTTTAGGAGTTTTTTTTAGGTGAGAACAGGCCAAGAATTTTATATTACTATTTTTTTTGCGTCACGGAATTCAGTTTTAGGAGTTTTTTTTTAGGTGAGAACAGGCCAAGAGTTTTATAACACTATTTTTTGTGTCACAGAATGCAGTTTTAGGAGTTTTTTTTTAGGTGAGAACAGGCCAAGAATTTTATATTACTATTTTTTGTGTCACAGAATGCAGTTTTAGGAGTTTTTTTTTAGGTGAGAACAGGCCAAGAATTTTATATTACTATTTTTTGTGTCACAGAATGCAGTTTTAGGAGTTTTTTTTTAGGTGAGAACAAGCCAAGAATTTTATATTACTATTTTTTGTGTCACAGAATGCAGTTTTAGGAGTTTTTTTTTAGGTGAGAACAAGCCAAGAATTTTATATTACTATTTTTTGTGTCACAGAATGCAGTTTTAGGAGTTTTTTTTAGGTGAGAACAAGCCAATAATTTTATATTACTATTTTTTGTGTCACAGAATGCAGTTTTAGGAGTTTTTTTTTAGGTGAGAACAAGCCAAGAATTTTATATTACTATTTTTTGTGTCACAGAATGCAGTTTTAGGAGTTTTTTTTTAGGTGAGAACAAGCCAAGAATTTTATATTACTATTTTTTGTGTCACAGAATGCAGTTTTAGGAGTTTTTTTTTGGGTGAGAACAGGCAAAGAATTTTATATTACTATTTTTTGTGTCACAGAATGCAGTTTTAGGGTTTTTTTTTTTAGGTGAGAACAGGCCAAGAATTTTATATTACTATTTTTTTTGCGTCACGGAATTCAGTTTTAGGAGTTTTTTTTTAGGTGAGAACAGGCCAAGAGTTTTATAACACTATTTTTTGTGTCACAGAATGCAGTTTTAGGAGTTTTTTTTTAGGTGAGAACAGGCCAAGAATTTTATATTACTATTTTTTGTGTCACAGAATGCAGTTTTAGGAGTTTTTTTTTAGGTGAGAACAGGCCAAGAATTTTATATTACTATTTTTTTGTGTCACAGAATGCAGTTTTAGGAGTTTTTTTTAGGTGAGAACAAGCCAAGAATTTTATAATACTATTTTTTGTGTTACAGAATGCAGTTTTAGGAGTTTTTTTTAGGTGAGAACAAGCCAAGAATTTTATAATACTATTTTTTGTGTTACAGAATGCAGTTTTAGGAGTTTTTTTTAGGTGAGAACAAGCCAAGAATTTTATAATACTATTTTTTGTGTCACAGAATGCAGTTTTAGGGGTTTTTTTTTTAGGGGAGAACAGGCCAAGAGTTTTATATTACTTTTTTTGTGTCACAGAATGCAGTTTTAGGAGTTTTTTTTTAGGTGAGAACAGGCCAATAATTTTATATTACTATTTTTTTGTGTCACAGAATGCAGTTTTAGGAGTTTTTTTTAGGTGAGAACAGGCCAAGAATTTTATATTACTATTTTTTGTGTCACAGAATGCAGTTTTAGGAGTTTTTTTTTAGGTGAGAACAAGCCAAGAATTTTATAATACTATTTTTTGTGTCACAGAATGCAGTTTTAGGGGTTTTTTTTAGGTGAGAACAGGCCAATAATTTTATATTACTATTTTTTGTGTCACAGAATGCAGTTTTAGGAGTTTTTTTTTAGGTGAGAACAGGCCAATAATTTTATATTACTATTTTTTTGTGTCACAGAATGCAGTTTTAGGAGTTTTTTTTAGGTGAGAACAGGCCAAGAATTTTATATTACTATTTTTTTGTGTCACAGAATGCAGTTTTAGGAGTTTTTTTTAGGTGAGAACAGGCCAAGAATTTTATATTACTATTTTTTGTGTCACAGAATGCAGTTTTAGGAGTTTTTGTTTTTTTAGGTGAGAACAGGCCAAGAATTTTATATTACTATTTTTTTTGCGTCACGGAATTCAGTTTTAGGAGGGTTTTTTTTAGGTGAGAACAGGCCAAGAGTTTTATATTACTATTTTTTGTGTCACAGAATGCAGTTTTAGGAGTTTTTTTTTAGGTGAGAACAGGCCAATAATTTTATATTACTATTTTTTTGTGTCACAGAATGCAGTTTTAGGAGTTTTTTTTAGGTGAGAACAAGCCAAGAATTTTATATTACTATTTTTTGTGTCACAGAATGCAGTTTTAGGGGTTTTTTTTAGGTGAGAACAGGCCAAGAATTTTATATTACTATTTTTTGTGTCACAGAATGCAGTTTTAGGAGTTTTTTTTTAGGTGAGAACAGGCCAATAATTTTATATTACTATTTTTTTTGTGTCACAGAATGCAGTTTTAGGAGTTTTTTTTTTAGGTGAGAACAAGCCAAGAATTTTATATTACTATTTTTTGTGTCACAGAATGCAGTTTTAGGAGTTTTTTTTTAGGTGAGAACAGGCCAATAATTTTATATTACTATTTTTTGTGTCACAGAATGCAGTTTTAGGAGTTTTTGTTTTTTTAGGTGAGAACAAGCCAATAATTTTATATTACTATTTTTTGTGTCACAGAATGCAGTTTTAAGAGTTTTTTTTTAGGTGAGAACAGGCCAAGAATTTTATATTACTATTTTTTGTGTCACAGAATGCAGTTTTAGGGGTTTTTTTTTTTGGGTGAGAACAAGCCAAGAATTTTATATTACTATTTTTTGTGTCACAGAATGCAGTTTTAGGAGTTTTTTTTGGGGTGAGAACAGGCAAAGAATTTTATATTACTATTTTTTGTGTCACAGAATGCAGTTTTAGGAGTTTTTGTTTTTTTAGGTGAGAACAGGCCAAGAATTTTATATTACTATTTTTTTTGCGTCACGGAATTCAGTTTTAGGAGTTTTTTTTTAGGTGAGAACAGGCCAAGAGTTTTATAACACTATTTTTTGTGTCACAGAATGCAGTTTTAGGAGTTTTTTTTTAGGTGAGAACAGGCCAAGAATTTTATATTACTATTTTTTGTGTCACAGAATGCAGTTTTAGGAGTTTTTTTTTTAGGTGAGAACAAGCCAAGAATTTTATATTACTATTTTTTGTGTCACAGAATGCAGTTTTAGGAGTTTTTTTTAGGTGAGAACAAGCCAAGAATTTTATAATACTATTTTTTGTGTTACAGAATGCAGTTTTAGGGGTTTTTTTTTTAGGGGAGAACAGGCCAAGAGTTTTATATTACTTTTTTTGTGTCACAGAATGCAGTTTTAGGAGTTTTTTTTTAGGTGAGAACAGGCCAATAATTTTATATTACTATTTTTTTGTGTCACAGAATGCAGTTTTAGGAGTTTTTTTTAGGTGAGAACAGGCCAAGAATTTTATATTACTATTTTTTGTGTCACAGAATGCAGTTTTAGGGTTTTTTTTTAGGTGAGAACAAGCCAATAATTTTATATTACTATTTTTTGTGTCACAGAATGCAGTTTTAGGAGTTTTTTTTTAGGTGAGAACAGGCCAATAATTTTATATTACTATTTTTTTGTGTCACAGAATGCAGTTTTAGGAGTTTTTTTTAGGTGAGAACAGGCCAAGAATTTTATATTACTATTTTTTGTGTCACAGAATCCAGTTTTAGGAGTTTTTGTTTTTTTAGGTGAGAACAGGCCAAGAATTTTATATTACTATTTTTTTTGCGTCACGGAATTCAGTTTTAGGAGGGTTTTTTTTAGGTGAGAACAGGCCAAGAGTTTTATATTACTATTTTTTGTGTCACAGAATGCAGTTTTAGGAGTTTTTTTTTAGGTGAGAACAGGCCAATAATTTTATATTACTATTTTTTTGTGTCACAGAATGCAGTTTTAGGAGTTTTTTTTAGGTGAGAACAAGCCAAGAATTTTATATTACTATTTTTTGTGTCACAGAATGCAGTTTTAGGGGTTTTTTTTAGGTGAGAACAGGCCAAGAATTTTATATTACTATTTTTTGTGTCACAGAATGCAGTTTTAGGAGTTTTTTTTTAGGTGAGAACAGGCCAATAATTTTATATTACTATTTTTTTTGTGTCACAGAATGCAGTTTTAGGAGGTTTTTTTAGGTGAGAACAAGCCAAGAATTTTATATTACTATTTTTTGTGTCACAGAATGCAGTTTTAGGGGTTTTTTTTTTAGGTGAGAACAGGCCAAGAGTTTTATATTACTATTTTTTGTGTCACAGAATGCAGTTTTAGGAGTTTTTTTTTAGGTGAGAACAGGCCAATAATTTTATATTACTATTTTTTGTGTCACAGAATGCAGTTTTAGGAGGTTTTTTTTAGGTGAGAACAGGCCAATAATTTTATATTACTATTTTTTTGTGTCACAGAATGCAGTTTTAGGAGTTTTTTTTAAGGTGAGAACAGGCCAAGAATTTTATATTACTATTTTTTGTGTCACAGAATGCAGTTTTAGGAGTTTTTTTAGGTGAGAATGTAATTTTTTAGACTTCAGATATGCTTTTTTTTTTTTTTTTTTTTTATAAAAATAACATTTGAAAATTTACTTTGATGTTTCGGAGATGTGAGCTCTTATTAGTAGCAATGACTCTTAAAGTAAATAAATTAACTTTTTTTGCACCAAACTTGAAACCATTTTAATGAAAGTATTAAAGTCTCCCTTCTGAATAAAAACAGGCCTAATTAATACAATGCCATGTCAGAGAGAACGCGGCGTATATTTAGATCACCCTTTCTGTGCCGTTTGACACATCAATCTGGAGCGATAAGGGAGAGAGATGATGTGGCAGATGATGTGATAGAAGAAAACGAGTCAAAGTGCCAACAATGTGCCCCCATCACAACGACAGACAACATATAGATGATAACAACCATCACATCAAACTGATCCGCTCAGAAAGAGACAGCAGTGAAACACCAACTCGTCCTCCAGTGACTCACACTCTTTAGAAAGTCAAGAAAAATGAACTGATATGAACTGAAAAATGACTTTTTGATGATTATATTATGATTAACAGTTCTTTCTCCAACTCTAACCATTTCACCATATCACTCCGCTTGAGGCATTTCTCACAGCATGTGAGACACTAGAAGCCTGCACTGCAAAAAATGCTTTTCTTGTCTTGTTTCCAGCCAAAATATCTAAAAAGTCTTAAATCAAGGATTTTTTTAGACAAGCAAAACATATTGTCTTGTTTTAAAAAAAAAAAAAAAAAGTCAAAATTAAGTGAGTTTTTGCTTAAAACAAGCAAAATAATCTACCAATGGTAAGCAAAATAATCTTATTTCAAGCAGAAAACTAGATTATTTTGCTTACTCCACTGGCAGATAGTTTTGCTTGTTGCAAGTAAAAATTCACTTAATTTTTGACATATTTTGTCTGAAAATAAGACAATAATTTTTACTTGTCTAGAAAATCCTTCTTGATTTAAGAATTTGTAGATATTTTGGCTGGAAACAAGACAAAAAAAAATGTAAGTAAGAAAAGCATTTTTTGCAGTGTGCATTTCAGCCCGAGCCTGATGGGCCCCGACTTTTTTACGCCCCTAGGGCCGGGCATCGGGCAAATTTTCAGATGTTCAGATGCTTCTCCTTATTTTTTTGATTGTATACATCCATCAATTTTGGTGATGAAAAAAATTCAGCACTGGTGGACACAACACGAGACTTCACTTTCGCTTTTACTTTTGAGACCGGCTCAGCATTTATGGTAAATAGGCATTTATTTCAATAGGCTGAAATTTGCCACAAAACAATGAATGTGTCAGAGAGAAATATTAAGGAGATATTTAGTCCTGACTCGCAATCTGCTCTTTGACCGCACCTTTAGAGAGAAATGCATCTTTACGGATACGTTGCTAAGAGTTTTTATTTTCGATTTATTTTATTTCGTTAAGTATAATTTAAAGCTTTCTATATATATATAGCATACACTGCCATTCAAAAGTTCGGGATCAGTAAGATTTTTAATGGTTTTTAAAGAAGTCTCTTATGCTCATCAAGGCTGCATTTATTTGATCAAAAAAACAGAAAAAAACAGTAATATTGCAAAATGTTATTACAATGTAAAATAATGTTTTTTACTTCAATATACTTCAAAATATAATTTATTCCTTTGATGCAAAGCTGAATTTTCATCAGCCATTACTCCAGTCTTAAGCGTCACATGATTCTTCAGAAATCATTCTAAAATGCTGATTTATTATTATTATTATCAGTGTTGTGCTGCCAAATATTTTTTGGAACCTGTGAATCTTTTTTTCAGGATTGTTTGAAGAATAACAAGTTAAAAAAAGCATTTATTCAAAATACAACAATGTAAATCTATGCTATCATTTTTTGTTTTTTATTAATTTAACATATCCTTGGTGAATAAAAGTATTAATTAAAAAAAAAAAAGAAAGAATAAAAATTTACTGACCCCAAACTTTTGAACGGTAGTGTGTATATATATATATATATATATATATATATAGGATGGCAGAAAGCGCATTATGTTTGTTTTCTTTATTTTATAAAAGCACTGTTTGTAACGTTTTGTTGATATTGTGAGTGCACACAAATAAAAGTAGACTCTTTACTGTTCCGAATGATGTATTTACTCTTACCTTTGTGAGCAAAAAAGATGGGTAATTTTAAATAGTTTCCACTGAAAAAAAATGCAAGTGATCGCTCCAATACCTGCAAAGCGGCTTTAGCTTCCACTCACAAACAATCGGATATGCGCCTAATAGCATATTTAACATTTAAACTAATATTATTTTATACTTGAACTGTTTTATATCTATAGATTTTATTTTAGACAAGTCATGAT
Organism: Cirrhinus molitorella; assembly: GCA_033026305.1. Lineage (NCBI taxonomy): Eukaryota > Metazoa > Chordata > Actinopteri > Cypriniformes > Cyprinidae > Cirrhinus > Cirrhinus molitorella. The sequence goes on from CM065131.1 coordinate 601,004, forward strand.
GATTTGAGAAGGCAAACTGGTCAAACAGACTATTAACTTCCGTTGGCCGCTGTTTGTTACTTAAAAAATAACAACAACAAAAAAAACCCATATATTTAATGAACAAAAAATGCTCCAAAGGTTTTTATTTTTTATTAACTTAATAAAAAAACAAAACAAAATATAATCATTTTGTCATTGCGTACAAAACTGAAGTATTTTATTAGCTGAAACAGTAGTATGAGCTAATTTTTTTTTTACTTCAAATATGCAGTTTTTTTTTTTTATATATATATAAAAATAACATTTGAAAATGTACTTTGATGTTTCGGAGATGTGAGCTCTTATTAGTAACAATGACTCTTAAAATAGTAAGAACAAGTTATTTGAGTAAATAAATTCACTTTCTTTGCAAACCATTTTAACGAAAGTATTCAAGTCTACCTTCTGAAAAAAAAAATAGGCCTAATTAATACATTTCATTAAAAATAAAAAAATAAATAAAGCTAAAAGCCTCATGTATATATATATCACACTTCAACGTTTTAATGAATGTTTTAAAATGTTATCAAATGAAAAGTTAAAACATGGACAAACATGACATTCCTTACAAATAATGTTTAAATAAATTCATGATTAAAGAATACTATTATTGTTGTTATTATAACTTTGAAACACATTGTACAATGCTAATATTTTTCTGTCATAACAAGTTAAATCGAACTTTTATTTTGACGGGTTTGTAAAAAAAAATAGGAATTGCTTATTTAGGTTTTGTCTCAGAGCAGCTCTGGTGATGTTCATGTTTATGTAGACACTGAAAACACCATTACAATACATACACCCAAAATTTAGGGCTTTAATGTTCACCAAGTCTGCATTTTATCAAAAATACAGTAAATACAGTAATATCGTGTGACATCTTATTAAAACGAAAAGTAGCTTTTTGTATTTTTACATTACATCTGATACATTTCCTTCAGGATTCTTGAAAGTTCTTGAATAGAAAGTTCAAAAGACATTTAAAAGACATCTAAAAGTTCAAAAGACATCTAAATCAAATGATTCGCAATACGCATTTTGAAGTCCCGCTCTGAATCATGATTCGCGCTTCGAAACAGTGAATCATTTTGCGACGCAGTGGTTTACTGATTCTGAGTTTTAAAAAGCTTCATTGATACTGTGTTCTTTGCTCGCTTTCTCTATATAATTTATTTATTGTTTGAAATGAAACCATTACAATTAATAGGCCTTGCAATGTTTTTATTACGTAAGCTTTCAAAAGGATGTCTTTTCACAAATTGCACTCTGTTTATACATATAGTTTTACTTTCTGTTGTGAAAATTTGAACTAAAGACCATTATGAAGAGTTGAAGTCAAACAGTAAAAAAAAACCTTTGAATAGTGTTTTTTTTTTTTTTTTTTTTGGCTTCAACTCTTCATAACACTTTTTAGTCTTAATTTCCACAAGTGACCTTCACAAAGCCAGTAATGATCTCCATGTTTTTATCCAGAAAATGCACAAGTTGTTTTAATGATTCACAGTTGCCAATTCAAAAGCAATTGAGCTTGTTAGTGCAATTGTTGTTTATGTGGGTAAATTTAGAGCTTTAATAATTAGCTTTTTAACTACATTTTCTGTATAACACATTGGTATCACGATTAAAAATATCCTAGAAATGTGCTTGTTGATCACACTCTACATAGCAGTTCAAGTATACAACTACCCACCTAATTACTAGTAATGAGCAGCATCTATATAGTATGTCATTAATACAGTATACAGCAACCAGCAATTACTCACAGCTATTGGCGGATTGTAATTAGCTTATAAAGGTCGTGTGGACTCGGTAAAGTGTTACCAAACTGGTTAAGGGACTTAGGTGTGTGTGTGTGTGTGTGTGTGTGTGTGTGTGTTAGAAAGGTGATGGTGAGAGAAAAAATAGAAAGGAAAACAGAAAAAACAAGGAGGGGGAGGATGAGAGCACATGTGAGTTTGCAGGTGCATGTACATAAATATCCTGCACATGAGAGCTGATTGGTTGTGTCTAACAGAGTGTGCACGCATGTTCATTTAAACAAATGCACATCTGGAGCACTCCGGATTCACCTAATGACATTTCATAAATGCATGAGTGAGTTAGTTCATGCATTTATGAGCTCTGGGCTGGATTATTGTAATGCATTGCTAGGTGGTTGTCCTGCATCTAGAGGTGAGCGAGATGTAAAATGTGCTATCGATCCGATACCAAGTAAATACAGGGCCAATATCGCCGATATCAATACCGATACCAATACCGATACCGATATTTTTTTTAAAAAACAACACACCATATAAATTACATTTACTTTCTTGTATAGTGGATATCAGTGTGTTACAATTTATGAAGTGATTGCATATGTTATTATTATTATTATTTTTATTATTATGCTAAATCTGAATACATTTTCATAACCACTAAAAGATGTTGTGATTTGCTCTTAGTGCACCTGTAATTATTCATGTGTCATGTAAAAAAAACAAAAAAAAAACAGGACCTATTTCAAATATGAATATACAGTATATATATATATATATATATATATATATATATATATATTTTTTTTTTTTTTTACATTTGCAAAAATTACATTACACTAAACCCCATTCTCTGAACCAAATTCCCAATAGCCTAAACCAATTTGTCAAATAAATCACTCTTTTTGCAAAACCTTAAGTAGTTTGGGTAGTTTAGAGACTGTTTGCAGATCTCATGCACTCTTTTTGCAAACTCTAAACACATTCTCACTCACTAAGACACTATTTGCTCTGTGATGAATTTGTGATGCAAAACATTAAAAACAAGAAAGCAAAAGTTAAGCACGACTGCAACAAGGCTGTCATCGTTAACACACAATAAATCAAAATTCTTCACACTTGTTTCTAAATATTTATTTATATATATACAAATATAAGCCAGTTTAAAGTGCACAATATTTGTGTGTGTATACTTTTTGGTATATTCATCAAACTTAGGTGTGATTTCTTTTGAGTGTGTTTATGTTTTTTTTTTATTGCAAAATAATTACTATATACAGTAAACATTCTTTTTTATGTAACTGCATGCACTGGACACTGTGTTCTCCATTTTTTGATGTAGTGTCTAATGAATGATATGTAGCTTTGTTTGATTTTGAGTGCAGGGGAAATGGTTTTGAAGAGATTATTTGATTTTGCCAGAAGAGTCAGAGGTTCTGTGAAATTAGTTTGAACATTTGGAATTGTGTTTAAGGTTTTGAGGAAATGAGTGGTGGTTTTAAAAAAGGTGTTTTAGCAATTCAGAAAAACTGTAAGAAATGCTAAAGCAACACAAAGAAAAAATATTTAGCTGTTTATTTGCATAATGATAACACTTATTACCGACTGAATTTATTACATAATTATTGCATTAATAGTATGGAACTGCATTTTTGCCTCTGAATTTTTTTTTAAAGGCAATTGCCAGTTTTTATCTCACAATTCTGACTTTTGTTGTTGCAACTGTGAGTTTACAGCTCACAATTGTTTTTTTTGTTTTTTTCTCAGAATTGGGAGATAAAAACTCACAACTCAGACTTTTTCTCTTTTCTCAGATAAGCAACACTTATTGCCAATTGAATTTATTTCACCAGTGTGTAAGACCATGTTGTAGTGTGTGTTTTTGAGGGCTTGCATGTGATATCTGACAGCAGAGTTTGGTTTTTCAGCAAGAAACACATTTAGCATATTTTATCAATAAATTAAAATAAATAATATTAAAAAAAAAAATTATTTTTTTTTTTTTGGTTTCCTCTTACACAGATTTAATTTCTAATTCAACATGCTGGAGCATGAGGTCAGTTCAATTCATACTCTGGAAATTCAAAAAATGTTTTTTTTTTTTTTTTTTTACTAGTATGGAAGTGCATTTTTGCCACTGAATTTTTTTAAAGGCAATTGCAGGTTTTTATCTCACAATTCTGACTTTTGTTGTTGCAACTGTGAGTTTACAGCTCACAATTTTTTTTTTTTCTCAGAATTGGGAGATAAAAGACTTTTTCTCTTATCTCAGATTATAAATTTTTTGTGTTCATCATGTTATTTTTTTATTAATTTTTTTTGGCGTAAGCAACACTTTTTACTGATTGAATTTATTGCACCAGTGTGTAAGACCATGTTGTAGTGTGTGTTTTTGAGGGCTTGCATGTGATATCTGACAGCAGAGTTTGGTTTTTCAGCAAGAAAAACATTTTGCATATTTTATCAATAAATTAAAATAAATAATATAAAAAATATATATGTATATATATATATATATATATATATATGTATATATTTTTTTTTTTTGTTTCCTCTTACACAGATTTAATTTCTAATTCAACATGCTGGAGCATGAGGTCAGTTCAATTCATACTGCAAAAAGTTTTTTTTTTTTTTCTTTAATAGTATAGAAGCACATTTTAGAAGCAATTGCAAGTTTTTAATCTCACAATTCCGACTTTTGCTCTTGCAACTGCGAGTTTACACCTCACATTTTTTTTTTTTTACTTTTTCTCTCATCTCAGATAAGCTCACAATTGCAAGAAATAAAGTCAGAACTGCAGGACAAAAACATACAATTCTGACTTTTTTTTCTGTTGCTTGCAGCTGTATTTATTTTTGTTGTTTGTTGTTTTGTACTGTACTCTACAGTACAATAAAGTACATTAAATTAAGGAATAAAACACTTGCAAATGCATACATTTTTTGCTTTATCATTTTTTTGGCATAAACATAGTATTGTTTAGAATTTTTTGCACCAGTGTGCAAGACCATGTTGTAGTGTGTGTGTGTGTGTGTGTGTGTGTGTGTGTGTGTGTGTGTGTTTGAGGGCTTGTATTTGATGTTTGGTTTTTCAGCAAGAGTGAATGGTTTTGAGTGTAGAGCTTTATTTTGACCTGAAAATAGGATGTTTGGGGAATTTATTTTATTTTATTTTGACCTGAAAATAGGATGTTTGGGGAATTGTGTGAGACGTCATGCATTTGTGTTTACCGTTTTGAGAATACGAGGTATAGTTTAAGCAATCGAGAAAAACTGTACTACAGCTTTCAAAATTCACATTCAAGGCATGACTGTGCGTAACTTACGTTGTGAGATTAAATGTGAAAGTCTCTAAGTAATGCTCACCACAGACCTCATTTTGCTCATGAATTGAAAACTACTATTCCAAAAATCCATTAGGAAACTCCAGTGGGAATCCATGGTAAATTAGCCTCCCCATCCGGCCTACAAATGGACCTCATCATGAGGGAACAGCTCTGTTCTTAAACTCAGAAATTTGCCCAACCCTGTAGTGAAGAACTCAGAAGGACAGAGGACGAAACCAGCAGGATTCCTCATTGACCGAACTAAAGGATGCATATGAGTCACGCAAACCTGGAGCACCGAATTTCACATCCTTCCTCTGATCTCAGAAGGGAGAAATAAACCTAGAAATCTCTGTCTGACACCCCACGCCCCTCTAGCATCCCCTTCTCTGGCATCTTTGTCAACATATGAGAGATGAGAGAGAAAAACGAGAGGTAGAGGCAAAGCTGTCAACCTTTCCTCACAATGTGACGTGTTGCTCTCTTTCCAGGAGGTTAGCGCTAGGAGAACTGTTCAACATTCAGAAGAGTGCTCCACCTGTCCATCAGTCACTCCGAGCAGCAATCCACACCTCTGACCTCATTCCCGTCTTTTCACAGCTACATATGGAGAAATCCATTCCAAAGCGAGCAGCGCTGTGCCCTGCTCAGTCTGAAGGGTAGAAAACTATGAAGGGTGCAGGGCAGGACTGAAACACACAATGTGACACTGACATGTTATTGTCAGAATGATGCCAGAATGTGATCACAATAATAGTACTTCATTTAAAATAGACAGAGATGTAGACATCAATTCATATCTAAATAAATCATTAAATTAAAAAAAAGAATAATAATAATCATAAAACAACAAATGCAAGATATAAATTTTTGCCTTTTAGTATCTTTATTTATTTATTTATTTATTTGTATGTATATAGCTGTTTAATTAATACTTTTTAAAGTGTTCTCCAATAATCTTTTGGATCACTTTTCACAGTGTAGCAAATAGGATGCATAATTGCTATTAGAAAATAATAATAATAATAATAATAATTTAATGGAATGAAATAAACCTGCAGTCTACTTTTGATACATGTAAGACATTTTTTTTTCCATAATATTAACCATCTATATTGTATCAATATAAACTTAATATAAAAATATAAATAATAAAAAATAATACAAATAGAATAAAAAATGTAAATAATTATTTTGCCACAACATGGAGTTAAATATTTTATTGAATTAATAATGAATAAATAAAATGCCAATTCTAAAATGCCATGTAAATAGTGAATAAATAAAAAGAATAATTAGAAAAACATAAAAATGGCAAAAATTTATAATAAATATCTAAATAAAATGATAAAATAGATCATAAATAAATAATAATAAAAAATAATAATATGCTTGTGTCAAAATACTTCCTCTCTTTGTTTTTTTTTTTTGTTTTGTTTTTTCAAAATCATAAATTGCTTTTTCACAATTTTTTTCCTAAATTGCTGTTGCTAGCTTTTAAGATAACAAATGAAAAGCAAATAATATTTAATAAATAAAATGGAATATATATATATATATATATATATATAAATCATGTTTTTATTCAAATGTGCATTTTCGAGAAATAATAATAAAACAACAAATATATAAATAATATTTTTTTGCATCAGATATTACCCTTTTTTTTTTTTTTTTTTTTTTCCAAATTGGTATAATAGACAAATGATCAATTATTTAGATAAATATTATCAATACACAATAATAATACATTCTGTCAAATACTGACTCTTTACATTTTTATTAAAATTTATTTCAAACTGTGTATTGTCTACAGTGTTGGAGTTTATACTGTAGCTGTTATAATAAATAAAACAACACAATAAAAACCTTTAAATAAACTAAATAAATAAATAAACGTGTCAAATACTGCCTACGAACATCTTCAATTCAAATTTATTCCAAATTGCATACTGTACGTCTCTCTCTATGTTGGTAAACAAACATGTAAGGAATATTTTTGACTTGTAGGAATGAATGCACAAAGGCAGCTGAGATATTCTTAAATAAATGACCTTAGGTTATAAAAATAAGGAGCGAGAACCCAGCTGTGTGATTAGAAATGGCAAAATGTCTTCCTAAAGTGACTTTGGTGAAGGGTGAGAGGATTCAGTTGCTCAGTTTTGAAAATGCAAGTTGGAATTTGTCCATATTCACAGCGACTTCAGCCAAAGATACTTAGTTCTGAAGGTTCATCCAAAGACTCCTGTGAACTAATGCGGGGGAAAATGAAGAGAAGTCAGAATGATATTTTGCACCGTAAGATTCATAGCTTATTCCATTGAACCGCAGCATGAAAAGAGTCCGTTTAACATCAAAAGAGCAACACGGCGTTGACCACTCGAACACGCTCCCACTGCGAGCGGAGGATTTACAGACAAACTTCTTCAAAAAGAAAACAAGATGCGGCGAGCGGCGAGAGGCGGGATAAAAGTCTCGGTGCGGGACAGGAGGGGGATCGAGGGAGCTCTAGAGTTGGAAGGACAAATCAGCACACAATGTGGCTACTTTATAATTAGCTGACAAAACTGACAAGCAATTGCAGAGAGCGACTCAAGCATTAGATTAAAGTCTTTTCCATATTTAACACACAGCCCTATACGGCTGTCTGCGCTGAGTGCTAACCAGACTCACGCAATCCACACACACACACACACACACACTGACGGCTTCTCTAATTGGTAATTATCCCCAAACCCTCCTCATGGGAAAGTGGTACTAATGAAAGTCTTTTAGCGCTGGCTCAGTAGGCCTAGGCAGTTCTCCATCACTCCTCCATGAGACAACAGAGAAAACGAGCAGGGAACTCTGGATCTCACAGGACTGAAAACGAAGCACGACTAGACTTACTTCCGGAAGACACTACCACAAGATACTCTCACGTTTTTGATAATATACTGCTAACATTATCGATAGGGTCTCGATATCCACCTTTGCGACGACTGAGCTCCACCAGAATAGATTCTAATTCCCATTTGGCTGCTCATGTCTCCATAGAAATCCATGTTAAAAATGGGATAAAAAAGGTTGGAATTAATTAAACTGAAACTTTTTCAGTATAACTAAATATAAAAGGGTCGTTCTATAATTGTGGGTACATCTCATGTGCGTGAAGTTTATTTTTAATATGTTTTTATCAATATAAAGCCCCGATGCTTAATTTTCTAGTAGCTACACAATTATATATATATATATATATTTCCCAATCACACTACTATATGTTGAAAAAGCCACATTTTGTGTTAAAAATGTATGTTTATATCACATACAACCCTGGTATTCAGCTGATTTTATAAAGTTGCTCATTCTGCTCTGCATTTAAGCATGAAAATTACCTCAAATATACAGGTGCTGGTCATATAATTAGAATATCATCAATCACTAATTCCAATCAAAAAATGAAACTTGTAGATTATATTCATTCATTACACGCAGACTGATATATTTCAAATGTTTATTTCTTTTAATTTTGATGATTATAATTGACAACTAATGAAAACCCCAAATTCAGTATCTCAGAAAATCAGAATATTACTTAAGACCAATACAAAGAAAGGACTTTTTGGAAATCTTGGTCAACTGAAAAGTATGAGCATGTACAGCACTCAATACTTAGTTGGGGCTCCTTTTGCCTGAATTCCTGCAGCAGTGCGGCGTGGCATGGAGTGGATGGAGTGGCCTTCAGCTCTTCTGCATTGTTGGGTCTGGCATATCGCATCTTTCTCTTCACAATACCCCATAGATTTTCTATGGGGTTAAGGTCAGGCGAGTTTGCTGGCCAATGAAGAACAGGGATACCATGGTCCTCAAACCAGGTACTGGTAGCTTTGGCACTGTGTCCAGGTGCCAAGTCCTGTTGGAAAATGAAATCTGCATCTCCATAAAGTTGGTCAGCAGCAGGAAGCATGAAGTGCTCTAAAACTTCCTGGTATACGGCTGCATTGACCTTGGACCTCAGAAAACACAGCGGACCAACACCAGCAGATGACATGGCACCCCAAACCATCACTGACTGTGGAAACTTTACACTGGACCTCAAGCAACGTGGATTCTGTGCCTCTCCAGACTCTGGGACCCTGATTTCCAAAGAAAATGCAAAATTGACTTTCATCAGAGAACATAACTTTGGAGCACTCAGCAGCAGTCCAGTCCTTTTTGTCTTTAGCCCAGGCGAGATGCTTCTGGCGCCGTCTGTTGTTCAAGAGTGGCTTGACACAAGGAATGCGACAGCTGAAACCCATGTCTTGCATACGTCTGTGCGTAGTGGTTCTTGAAGCACTGACTCCAGCTGCAGTCCACTCTTTGTGAATTTTTGAATGGGTTTTGTTTCGCAATCCTCTCCAGGGTGCGGTTATCCTCTATTGCTTGTGCACTTTTTTCTACCACATCTTTTCCTTCCCTTCGCCTCTCTATTAATGTGCTTGGACACAGAGCTCTGTGAACAGCCAGCCTCTTTTGCAATGACCTTTTGTGTCTTGCCCTCCTTGTTCAAGGTGTCAATGGTCGTCTTTTGGACAACTGTCAAGTCAGCAGTCTTCCCCATGATTGTGTAGCCTGCAGAACTAGACTGAGAGACCATTTAAAGGCCTTTGCAGGTGTTTTGAGTTAATTAGCTGATTAGAGTGTGGTCTTCAGTATTGAACCTTTTCACAATATTCTACTTTTCTGAGATACTGAATTTGGGGTTTTTCATTAGTTGTCAGTTATAATCATCAAAATTAAAAGAAATAAACATTTGAAATATATCAGTCTGTGTGTAATGAATTAATATAATATACAAGTTTCACTTTTTGAATGGAATTTGTGAAATAAATCAACTTTTTGATGATATTCTAATTATATGACCAGCACCTGTACATTACTATCATAGTTTTGCTATGTGGCCTAAATCTCCAATCTGGTCCATTTAAAGCTGAATTTATAGATAACTCTAATTGTTGAGACATACACTTAATATGCTTATTTTGATATTTTATAATTGTTGTTTGTTTGTTTTACAGTCAAAATGAAATAGGATCACATGAGTTTTAAATCTTTTACATTTTTATCATAAGAATCACACTCTCAGGCCAAGCTGCCTTAATCTCCAGTCTGGTCATTTTAATGCTGAGATGGACTGTTGAGACCAGTGTTGGGGAAAGTTACTTTTAAAAGTAATGCATTACAATATTGCGTTACTCCCTAAAAAAGTAACTAATTACGTTACTTAGTTACTTTTTATGGAAAGTAATTTACATTACTTTTGCGTTACTTTTTAAATCTGGGTAGGGTTTGCTTGTTTGTTTTTAATATAAAAACTTTTTTTTTTGGGCAAATGTAAAAGCCTTTTCGCACCAAAATCCTCAGGCTTAGAGAAAAGTACATTTGCGTCTGTACAGTAGACCACAGAAGAAAAAAAATGTCAACTTTTCAGCAATAAAAAAAAACAAAAAAAACTACAAATGTTAGACTATCTTGAGTAATTTTTGATTATTAGTTTGGATGAATTGGATCATCGAAGGTCGATGGGATTAGGCACATAAAGGAAATTTGCATTAAATAACATTTAATTATTGCAGGTTTGCATCATATTCTGAGTTGAATTTCACTGTTGTTATTCATTTTGAGAAATACTGAATCTGTTTTTGTGTGAGTGAGATGAATTCATGCATGTTCATATTTATTCTAGAACTAAATTTTTTTCTTTTTTATTCCCGATTTCTTTTAACATGAGGACAGGAGAGCTTTTAACTAATATTAAATTAATATTAATAAGATTTTCTTGTCAATTAAAAAGTAATGCGTTACTTTACTAGTTACTTGGAAAAAGTAATATTATTACGTAACCCGCATTACTTGTAATGCATTACCCCAACACTGTTTGAGACACACTTATGTTAATATTCAAGAAGTATTTTCTAGACAAGTACACGTTAATGTCTTGTTTTCAGAAAAAAGAAGTTCAAATTAAGTGAGTTTTTGCTTGAAACAAGCAAAATAATCTGCCAATGGAGTAAGCAAAATAATCTAGTCTATTGCTTGAAATAAGATGATTTTCTTACCCCATTGGCAGATTATTTTGCTTGTTTCAAGCAAAACCTCACTTAATTTTGACTTCTTTTTTCTGAAAACAAGACATTAACGTGTACTTGTCTAGAAAATCCTTCTTGATTTAAGAATTTTTAGATATTTTGTCTAGAAACAAGACAAAAAACCTTTTTGCAGTGTAATGCTAAAATATTCTTCTAGTTAATTTGTGCTACTCAGACATTTTGGCCAAACTGTGCTGCCCTACAAACAAGCACAGCAAACCTTAGTGAATTTACAATTTTACAAAAAGGAAAAGGGCAATTAGTGTTTTTTTTTTTCCAAAATTATGCAGGCCTAATGTTCAATCCGATAGCTTTAAATCTGACATAGCTGGACTGCACAACAAACTATAATTGTTGAGACGCACTTGACATGCTTACAAATACAACACTCACACCGCTGACACATAGACCAATTATTAAATAAAAAAAAACAGCAGAACGCAAGAACGCAAGAACACATCCTGTAAATACACCCACTGATATCCCTGATTACCTACCGGAAGACTGACTCACTGTTTTCACTTAAAAGAGAGTTTGCACGAAGATGTGAAGATGTGAAAATGTGCAAGTACACAGGATCAGCACTGAATGTCAGTATTACGTCTTGTGTAATGCAAACGGAAAACAAATCAGCTGTTACACCTATGAGAAAGCATGTGATTCATGTTGATACACGCTTGATCTCCAGCCAGCCCTACAAGACAGATGCACAAACAGATGTGTCTGCGCTGCCCTGCAGTGTCATCGGACGTCTTCAGAGTTTGTTTAAGCACACACACACACGCATTCACGACACGCTAATCACAGCGCTGCGAGCCGACGGGCCTATCTCTCTGACACAGCTCAGAGCCGCGGCATCACTCTTTAATATATTTTTAACCAGACACAGACACATCCGAAGAGATTTCAAGCTATAGCAGATTATTTCTCATCTTCTCTTGCCTTAGACCCCTCTCACTTTCCATGGCTCTCAAACTATCCCTCCCCTTGTTCCTCCAGCAGAGGGGGGATTGATGCAGTTAGGGTTCACAGAAAGGGCAGCGAGAGCCAACAAACAGGCAGAAAGTTTCGCCCCGTCTCGCCTCGACATCTTAGTTTTGAAGAAAGTTCGTTTTGGACTTGTCAGTGGTGCCGCAGCGTACGCTGAGATAAAAGAGTGTGCTGCATATTGAATCAGATAGCGCTTGCCAATGCAATAAGATCCAATAACTCCACATTCCCCATGGTGTCTGGGAATTATTAAGAGCGATGTATTTTGTTCATCTTTTTCCAAGCCTGTAGGAGATTCATGTCCATGCAACTTTACAGCAGAAATTACATGTAAGAGTGTCTAGCATGTTAATCAGACAATAGTCTATCTGGGTTGCATCTTGTTTGGTTGTTGAGACCTCTGGGATGATTGATTTTAAGCCATGATTTAACCCTTTAACCGTCACCGTCCCATCACCGGGACACCTACGTTTACTTCAGCATATTTCAAATAAATCCTAATCTAATCATGATAAACTATATATCATTCCTAAATGGATATTTTACCACTGTTTTGTGTTACAAAATATGTAGAAAAAGTAATAGATTAATTTATGACAAGAGTGCACCTCAAAAAATCTACATCATAAGAGGGGTTCAGACCTTTTTCATAAAAAGACTTTCTTTGTTGCCTTTTTCCCACTTTATCATGCTTTAGAAGTCATAAGAAATTATATATCACTTGAAATCTCACTCATATATCACTTGAAATCTCATTGCATTATCATGGAAATTGTACATGAAATTCATATTACAAAATTTTTTCGTTTAAATTTGGATTTGCATTTTTTGCATTTTCACGCCTATGTTGAAAATTTAGGGTTAATCAAATTTAGCTCACTAACTCCCCTCACGCCACGTCCCAAACAAATGAAGCTCAAAAAAACAAGCAATGCAAACTTTTCCATGTTTGTTTTTGTGGCGAGACACCATCTATATTCTGATTTCTGTATTACTGGAAACCAGAGCTAGGTAGAGAAATTGAAAACTGCAATCCGTTACGGATTCCAAATGTCATGACAAAAATTTTAGTAATTCATTGCATTACACATTTTAGGTAATATAATCAATTACTTTTGGCCTAACATGTTGATTTCAATTGGATAATCTTGTAGCATATTGATCTAAAAATGCAAAGAGTAAGAAAATATATTACATTTGTTGTTCTTCACAAAATATGAGCATTAAACGTTGCATTACATAAAGGTTTCCTAAACTGGGGTTCATATAGGATCTGCAGGGGGTTCATAAATTCATTGAAAAGCTACTAATTAATTAACCCCTTAATTGTCACTGACCCACCAAGTTTACTTGACCATTTTACAAATAAATCCTAATTTAATCATGATAAACCATTTTTTTTTCCATTTTTTTTTGTGTTACATATTTTATAGGAAAAGTAATAGATTCATTTATGAAAAGAGTGCACCCTTAAAAATCTACTTCATAACAGGAGTTCTGACCTTTGTCACAAAAAGACTTTCTTCGTTGCCTTTTTCTCTATCACGCTTTAGAAATCATAAGAAATTATATAGCACTTGAAAACTTAAAATCTCAAAATTCATCCTTTGAAAAGCATTTTAAAATCAGACATTGCACTATGATGGAAAATGTACATCAAAATCATATCACAAAATGTTTTTGTTCATGAAATATAAAAATACAAGTTTAAGTAATGCATTTTTATGCATTCAAAAATGAAAGTGACAATTGAAGGGTTAAATCATAAAGATGTCAAATTAAAATAAATCATTTTAAAATAGCATCACTCAAAATAAAACAAAATTCAATATTTTATTTGTTTAATGTCATGTGACCATTAACCAATGTCACAGAAAATGCAAATGTTTAAATTAATTATCAATTTATTATTTTAAAATATCAGGGGGGAATTCAAATAAAAAGTTTGGGAATCATTGCATTGCATGTGAATAAGGATGAGTTAAATTACCTACTGAGTGATAATTCAAATAAAAATGAATGTTTTCATCAGTAGTTAATGCAATGTTGAAATGTTGAGAAAACACTTTTTATAATGGAAATGATTTCTGTAAATCCAGTGGTCAAACGCTGTGTCGCCACCTGACTAGTCTTTGTGTGAATGTCCATAAAACTGGAATTAGCGAGAATCAGAATCAGAAAGAGCTTTATTGCAAAGTATGCTTGTGCATAAAAGGAATTTGTTTTCGTGTCACTAGCTTCCAGTAACACAGAGACAACAACAACAACACACAGACAATAAAAATAAGATGAGAAAAAAATGCAAAAAAAAAATGCAAAACAAAAAAAGAAAGAAAAATAATGCACATATGTAAATATAAATAGACAAAAAATAAATAATAATAAATAAATAAACAGAAAAATAAATAAGTGGTGTGTTCAGTTGTGCTATAGATGATAGAACGGAATAGAAAGAGATGCAGGGATGTATTAGGATGGAGGTGGTGACAAATAAATATAAGGTTATTGCACATATTTTTATTGCATAATGTGGAGAACATTTAACTGTTCATAAGGTGGACTGCCTTTGGGAAGAAACTTGTGCCTGGTCATCCTGGTATTTGGGGCTCTGTAGCACTGATGGGATGCATCATTTATTGCTATAGTGTGAACAATATGCAATCATGTAATCAATAAAAAAACTGTAGTCTGATTATGAGTATTTTAAAAATGTAATCTAATCTAATTACAAGTATACATTTTTTTGAATCTGATTATGTAATGGAGATTACATGCAATCAGTTACTGCCCAGTAGGACAACTAATTGTCTTAGTCTTTTTGCATGTCATATGAAGTATCTGGGTTCATTAGAGACATTTACAATCTTACAGTCTTTCCCATGAGTCTCTAGTGTATGAGTCCAATGAGTCGCAGCTCTCAGTGTAAATGCAAATCGTCATTTTAATGCCATTCAAATGACAATACAGGAAGGATTGCATTATCTGAAACACTTCACAAACACATCAAATATGAAAAATAATGAAAGAAAATTATTTTCATAATTTCATGTGTTTTCTTTCTTTATGAAAACCGCACTGAAGCATGTTAATACGGATACAAATTGAAGAAAACTTGAAACGTTTTTTTAAAACCTTGGGGAACAAAAAGAAAAAATGAGATTCCAAACAGAAGCCAGTGAAAATATTTGATAATATTGCAGATAAAACTTGAGTTAAAAAAAGTTTATATATGTGACCCTGGACCACAAAACCAGTCTTAAGTGTAAATTTTTTGAAACTGAGATTTCTATATCACCTGAAAGCTGAGTAAATAAGCTTGTATGTTTTGTTACGATAGGGCTATATTTGGCCGAGATACAACAATTTGAAAATCTGGAATCTGAGGGCGCCAAAAAATCAAAATGTTGAGATAATCGCCTTTAAAGTTGTCCAAATGAAGTTCTTAGCAATGCATATTACTAATTAAAAATTAAGTTTTGATATACAGGTCCTTTTCAAAAAATTAGCATATTGTGATAAAGTTCATTATTTTCTGTAATGTACTGATAAACATTAGACTTTCATATATTTTAGATTCATTACACACAACTGAAGTAGTTCAAGCCTTTTTTTTAGTTTTAATATTGATGATTTTGGCATACAGCTCATGAAAACCCAAAATTCCTATCTCAAAAAATTAGCATATCATGAAAAGGTTCTCTAAACGAGCTATTAACCTAATCATCTGAATCAACTAATTAACTCTAAACACCTGCAAAAGATTCCTGAGGCTTTTAAAAACTCCCAGCCTGGTTCATTACTCAAAACCGCAATCATGGGTAAGACTGCCGACCTGACCGCTGTCCAGAAGGCCATCATTGACATCCTCAAGCAAGAGGGTAAGACACAGAAAGAAATTTCTGAACGAATAGGCTGTTCCCAGAGTGCTGTATCAAGGCACCTCAGTGGGAAGTCTGTGGGAAGGAAAAAGTGTGGCAGAAAACGCTGCACAACGAGAAGAGGTGACCGGACCCTGAGGAAGATTGTGGAGAAGGACCGATTCCAGACCTTGGGGGACCTGCGGAAGCAGCGGACTGAGTCTGGAGTAGAAACATCCAGAGCCACCGTGTACAGGCGTGTGCAGGAAATGGGCTACAGGTGCCGCATTCCCCAGGTCAAGCCACTTTTGAACCAGAAACGGCGGCAGAAGCGCCTGACCTGGGCTACAGAGAAGCGGCACTGGACTGTTGCTCAGTGGTCCAAAGTACTTTTTTCGGATGAAAGCAAATTTTGCACGTCGTTCGGAAATCAAGGTGCCAGAGTCTGGAGGAAGACTGGGGAGAGGGAAATGCCAAAATGCCTGAAGTCCAGTGTCAAGTACCCACAGTCAGTGATGGTCTGGGGTGCCATGTCAGCTGCTGGTGTTGGTCCACTGTGTTTTATCAAGGGCAGGGTCAATGCAGCTAGCTATCAGGAGATTTTGGAGCACTTCATGCTTCCATCTGCTGAAAAGCTTTATGGAGATGAAGATTTCATTTTTCAGCACGACCTGGCACCTGCTCACAGTGCCAAAACCACTGGTAAATGGTTTACTGACCATGGTATTACTGTGCTCAATTGGCCTGCCAACTCTCCTGACCTGAACCCCATAGAGAATCTGTGGGATATTGTGAAGAGAAAGTTGAGAGACGCAAGACCCAACACTCTGGATGAGCTTAAGGCCGCTATCGAAGCATCCTGGGCCTCCATAACACCTCAGCAGTGCCACAGGCTGATTGCCTCCATGCCACGCCGCATTGAAGCAGTCATTTCTGCAAAAGGATTCCCAACCAAGTATTGAGTGCATAACTGAACATAATTATTTGAAGGTTGACTTTTTTGTATTAAAAACACTTTTCTTTTATTGGTCGGATGAAATATGCTCATTTTTTGAGATAGGAATTTTGGGTTTTCATGAGCTGTATGCCAAAATCATCAATATTAAAACAAAAAAAGGCTTGAACTACTTCAGTTGTGTGTAATGAATCTAAAATATATGAAAGTCTAATGTTTATCAGTACATTACAGAAAATAATGAAGTTTATCACAATATGCTAATTTTTTGAGAAGGACCTGTATTTACGGTAGGAAATTTGCAAAATATCTTAATGGAACATGATCTTTACTTAATATCCTAATGATTTTTGGCATAACAGTAAAATCGATAATTTTTACCCATACAATGCATTTTTGGCTATTGCTACAAATATACCTCTGCAACATAAGACGGGTTTTGTCATCCAGGGTCACATATATGATTTGTATTATATATAAACATTACATAATGTGTATACATTATATATATATATATTTTTTTTTTAAGAAGTATCTTATTCTCACCAAGGGGGGTGAAAACTTTTGAACCGAATAAAGATGTGTACATTTTTCTTATTTTGCCTAAATATCTTTTTTTTCTATTAAGTACTACCCTTCAGAAGCTACAGATAATACTTTCCCAGAAGACAAAATAATTTAAATTTACTCTGATCTTCAGTTTTCCTTCCTGTTTTTTCCTTCTGGAGCATCAGTGAGTGTTTGAACCTTCTGTAATAGTTGCATATGAGTCTCTCAGTTGTCCTCAGTGTGAAAAGATGGATCTCAAAATCATACAGTCATTGTTGGAAAGGGTTCAAATACACAAAAATGCTGGAAAACCAAAGAATTTGTGGGAGCTGAAGGATTTTTCTGAAGAACAGCAGACAGTTTAACTGTTCAGGACAAACAAGGGACGCATGAAAATTCAAGTGTATATAAACTTTTGAATGCACCTTCTTAAGATTTGGTCAAAATCCATCCCAGAAAAATGATCTGATCACCAAACATGATCATAAAACATGTTTATGGTGTAAAGTAAGTGTAAATCTGGGCAGTGGGAGACAGAAGGAAGGTGTACTCCAGTCATCTTTGCTAAAGAAGAGCACTCTGTCTTATTGTAGAGTTCATTACTATAGTTACTGCTTTCATGATGGATGCCAGATCACTGGCAGAGCAAAGCGCTGTGTCTTTTTAAACACATATTACCTGACAGGATTCACTGCAGTTACTTCGCTGACCTGTTTAGCGTTCAGCGGTGCAGATTTAGAGACGACTGCTGTCTTTCCAGCCTGGGGAAGTGCGTTCATTCACTCATTCCTTTGAGCGTTTGCACTGATCTTCGCCGGCGCTTTCCTGTTGCTCTCCTGCAGAAACAAACGGCAGGCATGTGTAGGCTGACATATACAACAATAACGAGAGTTCATAGTCTTCCCGCGGGGAATTTGGGGCTTATTGTTGCTCGCGGCAGCCGTTTGATACTCGTCCATATTCTTTCTCTTTTTCTGGGTGTGACTGAACTGGGCTGTGGGGAATATAGCACCGTCTGGATCAATGGAGGACTTTCTCCCAGCAAGCTGTCATTTAGCTTGTGCAGCTCCAAGACGGATGCTTCTCTGTGGCTAATATTTTAGAAATAGCACATAGATAGAAGCGGCCGATAGATCATAAGTCACGGTGTAAACTGGAAGAAGATAAAATGACCACTCTCAGACTAACATATGGGTTTATGACAGCAATGTGTTACATCTAAAGTGCTTCAGCCCTGTCAGAGGACACAACCAAGCATGCATATTAATTCAATTGAAACTTCAGCCAAATACTGGGAAGCAAAAACCTGATGGCATTTTTATTATGTTCAATATAAAAGTCGGATGCGGCACGTTTCTACTTGACTTTGGATCACTGAGACGTTCCCGACGCGAAGATGATGCCAGCGCTAACATTAGCTTTGCAGGTGTTCAAATAAAAACAGAAGCATCCAAGCAACCAAAATGCATGGGATAAACAATGGTTTGCTAATAAATGAATGTTAGTGTTTGCTCTGCAGGCATATAGTTGTGAACAAAATGGCAAAATTACAAATTTCTCTCATCAACATTTGCCAAAGAGGTTTTATTAGCTTGTAAAGCAGTTTTATGCTCTGATTCATTTTGTTTGCTTAAAAGTGATTGATTAGCTTACTTACTGTTGGTAAAATTACATAGTTGTGGACTTTGGAAATCTGACTTTCAATGAATGCTAAAACAACATAAATGCAGCAGTCAGGATGCTATTTAGGATTTGACAAGATGGAACAAAAAAATAAATAAAATCCACACACTACCATTCAAAAATTTGGGGTCAGTAAGATTGTTCTGCTTTAAATCACACAAGATGTATCACACAATTCTGAGGAAAAAGTCAGTTTTTAATCCAATTTTGAGAAAAGAGTTACAATGGCAAGTTTATATCTCACAATTCTGAAAGAAAGTCAGAACTGCAAGTTTGTATCACACAATTCTGAGAGAAAAAAAGCCAAAATTGTAAGTTTGTATCACAGAATTCTGAGAAAAAAAGCCAAAATTGTAAGTTTGTATCACAGAATTCTGAGAAAAAAGTCAAAATTGTAAGTTTGTATCACAGAATTCTGAGAAAAAAAAGCCATAATTGCAAGTTTGTATCACAGAATTCTGAGAAAAAAAGCCAAAATTGTAAGTTTGTATCACAGAATTCTGAGAAAAAAGCCAAAACTGTGAGTTTGTATCACACAATTCTGAGAAAAAAAGCCAAAATTGTAAGTTTGTATCACACAATTCTGAGAAAAAAAGCCTAAATTGTAAGTTTGTATCACAGAATTCTGAGAAAAAAAAAAGTAAAAATTGTAAGTTTGTATCACAGAATTCTGAGAAAAAAGTTGCAAGTTTGTATCACACAATTCTGAGAAAAAAAGCCAAAATTGTAAGTTTGTATCACAGAATTCTGAGAAAAAAAAGTAAAAATTGTCAGTTTGTATCACACAATTCTGAGAAAAAAAGCCAAAATTGTAAGTTTGTATCACAGAATTCTGAGAAAAAAAAAAGTAAAAATTGTAAGTTTGTATCACAGAATTTTGAGAAAAAAGTTGCAAGTTTGTATCACACAATTCTGAGAAAAAAAGCCAAAATTGTAAGTTTGTATCACAGAATTCTGAGAAAAAAAAGTAAAAATTGTAAGTTTGTATCACACAATTTTGAGAAAAAAGTTGCAAGTTTGTATCACAGAATTCTGAGAAAAAAAGCCAAAATTGTAAGTTTGTATCACACAATTCTGAGAAAAAAGTCAAAATTGTAAGTTTGTATCACAGAATTCTGAGAAAAAAGTTGCAAGTTTGTATCACAGAATTCTGAGAAAAAAAGCCAAAATTGTAAGTTTGTATCTCAGAATTCTGAGAAAAAAGCCAAAATTGTAAGTTTGTATCTCAGAATTCTGAGAAAAAAGCCAAAATTGTAAGTTCGTATCACACAATTCTGAGAAAAAAAGCCATAATTGTAAGTTTGTATCACAATTCTGAGAAAAAAAGTCAAAATTGTAAGTTTGTATCTCAGAATTCTGAGAAAAAAGCCAAAATTGTAAGTTCGTATCACACAATTCTGAGAAAAAAGCCAAAATTGTGAGTTTGTATCACACAATTCTGAGAAAAAAAGCCAAAATTGTAAGTTTGTATCACACAATTCTGAGAAAAAAGCCAAAATTGTGAGTTTGTATCATACAATTCTGAGAAAAAAAGTAAAAATTGTAAGTTTGTATTACACAATTCTGAGAAAAAAATAATAATTAAATAAAAACATAATTCAGAATGTCAGAATTGCAAGATGTAAACTCACAATTGCGAGAAAAATAGTCAGAACTGTGAGATAAAAAGTTGCAATTACCTTTTTCAATTTTTTTATTCAGTGGTGTAGTAAACTAAGCATGAAATATTTTTACTTGGTATCAGTCATACATAATTATTATTATTTTTTTTAATATATTAACATAAAAAATAAATATTAAAATAAAAAAATGGTAAAATGTATTTCACAATATTACTGTTTTCTTGTATTGTTGATTGAATAAATGCAGCCTTGGTGAGAGACAAAAATCTTACTGCCACCAAACAGTAGCCTGAAATCACATAAATGTAGTGTACCATCCCCAGCAGAAACTAGCACAAAATAAACCAGCCCTGCTAATGACCATCTACACAGGAAACGACACCCGCAGAGAAACCCAGTGTTTACTTTAGCACCCCAAACTGTGCTAATAAATTGAGTCTTTTTAAAACGACAGAGCCATTTCCTAGTCCTCGGCATTCCCTATTATCCTGAGCAGGCTGATTAAAGACTCCCGGGTGAAGGCAAACACATCCCTGACTGATCACATGATTGACAGCCAACAGAACTGGTATAAACATTTGTATGTGTGTGTGTTTGCGAGGTGGAAAAGCTCACGTCTAGCTTTAATATTGTGCTTAAAGCCTGTGATACATTTTATAATGCAATGTTCCCATCTAAATCATGCAAGCACAGATTTACAGCAGCAAGATGAAATTTGGGCCACAGCGGCCAACAGTAGCCTAGTGATATACACAGCCTTCAAGCCCAGACTTCATTAGCATGAATGCGAGGTTCGTGACACTCCGCAACTCCACACACACTTGCTAGCACGCACGCAATTTATAAATAAACAGCGCCGGGCGACAGCTGACAATGGAAGCCCTTGAAGTGCGAGGGATACGAGAGGGATGGCTTTAAACGGCCGTGATGTAGCTGCTCATGTATGAAACCGTGCTAATGCAATTCATTCTACCTGGTGATCCCCCTCTGAACGACGCTCCACTACCTAAACTCATGAATATTTCATGAAAGTCACATCTTCAGAATCACAGATTAATACTCAAGGGGATCACTAGCTGGGGGAGGGCAGTGCCATGTGAGTGTGTTTGTGCCAGTGTGGAAGTGGAAGACGGTCTCTTGTATTCCTACAGATCGCAGTGTTTTTTGGACAGGAGCTTTTCTGGCTAGCATACACTGCAAAAAAATGCTTTTCTAGCTAAGATTTTTTGTCTTGTTTCTGGACAAAATATCAAAAAAATTCTTAAATCAAGAAGGATTTTCTAGACAAGTAAAAATGATTGTCTTGTTTTCAGAAAAAAATAAGTCAAAATTAAGTGAGTTTTTGCTTGAAACAAGCAAAATAATCTGCCAATGGGGTAAGAAAAATAATCTTATTTCAAGCAGAACACTAGATTATTTTTCTTACCCCATTGGCAGATTATTTTGCTGGTTTCAAGCAAAAACTCACTTAATTTGAACTTCTTTTTTTCTGAAAACAAGACGTGTACTTGTCTAGAAAATAATTCTTGATTTAAGAATTTTTAGATATT
Organism: Cirrhinus molitorella; assembly: GCA_033026305.1. Taxonomy (NCBI): domain Eukaryota; kingdom Metazoa; phylum Chordata; class Actinopteri; order Cypriniformes; family Cyprinidae; genus Cirrhinus; species Cirrhinus molitorella. Next base: position 623,427 of record CM065131.1, read on the forward strand.
TCAGCTGGAAACAAGACAAAAAAATCTAAACTAGAAAAGCATTTTTTTGCAGTGTACATAATAGTCTAACTGGAAAAACACCTACACTGCAAAAAAACGCTTTTCTAGCTTAGATTTTTTGTCTTGTTTCCAGTTGAAATATCTAAAAATTCTTAAATCAAGAATTATTTACGTAATCCAGTCTTCTGCTTGAAATAAGATTATTTTGCTTACCCCATTGGCAGATTATTTTGCTTGTTTCAAGCAAAAACTCACTTAATTTTGACTTCTTTTTTCTGAAAACAAGACAATCATTTTTACTTGTCTAGAAAATCCTTCTTGATTTAAGAATTTTTAGATATTTTGTCTAGAAACAAGACAAAAAATCTTAGCTAGAAAAGCATTTTTTGCAGTGTATACCTACATTTTTACAAACCCCAAAAACCGTACCTATACATACACTTCAATTCCTTTATACACAAATTATGATTACATTATGTTTACAGGGACAGACTGTTAAATAGGGCTGGATTTTGACGCAAATTTCACAGTTTGACTCGATTTGATTCAATATTGTTATTTTGGATAAATATCAGGCACAGTACATGCCAAATTTTCTCAAGGAAAAAAAAATCTCTCAACTAATGCTGTAAAAAAAAATTCTGCATGAGAGTCAGTTGGTATTACATTACTATAATATTGAACTGATTTGTATACAAACGCTTAAATTATACTATATATTTATACTATACTATTTATACTAATTATACTATATATTTATTATATAATAACTTTATTAGTAAGCCAAAGTCATTGGTTAATAAAATGGGATTAAATACATAAAGAAAACAAAAAGTAACTGACGTTATATTTTCTTGGAAATTAAAAAGTAATGCATTACTTCACTAGTTACCTAAAAAAAAGTAATATTATTACGTAACTAGCATTACTTGTAATGCGTTACCCCAACACTGCTTATAATGTACAGCTCCTTGCACAACAGTATGACACAAAACACTTTTACCATTTCGTATCATTTGTAACCTAATACATTTTGACATTTGCATCACAATCAGATCCACATATATGGCCTATCTGAGGAAGCAAACTTGCTTGGAAGCTCCCCTGGTGCAGCATTGCACTAGCTTTGCCAAGCACCTAGTATGAATCCTATGAAACACGAATCAAAGATTTGCAAGCTAAAATGGCATGCTTTAGCACGCCATTCACGTTGGCTTAACACTATATGTTAGGTTTAAATAGAATATAGCTGGTATGTTATTTTCGAATGTGATATAGCATTAACCTTTTAGTATCAGACATTTCCAAACTGCCACGATACATAGAAAAAACAAATGATGGAACATGCCCAGATTCATATTGATCTGTAAACATGCTTTCAGCACCACTCAGAAGATATTTCACTTTGAAAGTGTCACACAATGTCTTACACTGAAAAAAACAATAAGTAAAATTTACTAAATTTTTACTTTGCAAGTTTTTCCACGCACATTTTTAAAGTTAAATTTAAGTATGGAATTAAGTAAAATCTACTTAACTAAGTTAAGTAAAAGTAGCAAAGGAAATAAATAAATTTAACGTGTTAGAGTTAGAATTTCTATTTAATTATTTTAAGTTTGCCCTGCAGTCCTCAAGTACAATTCACTCAGCCATGGTTTGTAAACTTTACTCAAACATTACAGCACTGAAAATAATGCCATTAAAAGCATTTTCAAAAGGTTCACTTACAAACATGTCCGTAAGCAATAGATGTCTCCTCATTGTTTTTAAGGTTATATGTTGACACAATGTAGTTACAAACCAAATTAACACAGAGACCTCAATACTAGGCACATGATACACAATGACACTAACAATCAGTAAATAGTGTTTGAGTATGAATGGGTCATTTTGAGTAGTAAATGAACTCTAGATGTTACAAAACAGCAAGTTATTTAACCTAACAACAAAGACAACCATTAAACAGTGTAAATACATCTCATAAACAGCCAAAAAAATTAACCTTATTAATTATTTGTGCCCAAGTGCATGATGGGAACAATGGGATCATGACTTTGATATTTACTTAAACAATCTTTGTAAAAATAACAAACGATTCCAAGTAAAATATACTTATAAGTTCAAATTTTAAATCCTATAAGCTTAAATTGATTACTAATATTGAATTTACTCCTTTTTTAATTATTCTTGCCTGAACTAAATTATTTAATGTAAAAATTACATTTGTTTTTCTGTGTTATTTACTTCACCACAAAATCATTTTTATCAGTGTAGAAGCAATGTAAATGTACAGAAATGTCGCAGCAGGCACATTTCACCAATGAGTTTGACTTGATATCAGGCTGTAAAATCACTACCACTTTGACTGCATTATAGCTGCCTTGTGAGTTTACACGGAAACATTTTATAAGGCTTTAATAAATACACTTAGGCTAAATCTGATGGGCTTCTGTAGCCAAGTGTTGACATGCTGTCACTAGCTAGCATCTCAGGGAACGTGTAAGCGCTAACGCCGGCTAATTAGCAGGAACGGACAAGCGAGGCAAATAATTCAAGGTCGATGCAACAAGCAAAAAGTGACTGCATGTACCTGCTACACTGCAAAAAATGCTTTTCTTACATAGATTTTTTGTCTTGTTTCCATCCAAAATATCTGAAAATGCTTAAATCAAGAAGGATTTTCTAAGTGCAAATTATAGTCTTGTTTTCAGAAAAAAGAAGTCAAAATTAACCCTCTGGGGTCTGAGGGTGTTTTTGGGCCCTGAAGAAGTTTTGACATGCCTTGACATTTGTGCATTTTTCAGCATCTTAAAAACATATTCATGGCTAAAGTCAGTTGATATTGTAATCAGCACAAACTGGGCTACAATAATATGCAAGCAACATGAATGTACATATTTGTGTTTTTGAGAAAACAACATTTATGCGTGGTTAGTGAAAAACTAAAAAAATAAAGTCACTTAAAAAAGGCAATGAAACACGGACAGAATATTTGTTCACAAGGCTTTTGAGATCTGGATGTGGTAGGCTAGAGTTTTTTCTACAAAATGATGTGAAAATCATCTCATTCACTCGTTCAAGGAAAACAATATATTGATGTAAATTTACCAAAGCATGTTTTGTGATGGAAAGAGAATATGCAAGAGATTGACAATGGTCATGAATATTTAGTGATTCACACCTGAGAGAGACAAAGCCCTCCCCTAATGGCCCATCATTCGCGATCAGAGTATTACTAATAAACATGGTCTAAACATACGCCACCTTCGACCCCTGGGGGTTAAGTGAGGTTTTGCTTGAAACAAGCAAAATAATCTGCCAATGGGGTAAGCAAAATAATCTTATTTCAAGCAGAAAGCTAGATTATTTTTCTTACCCCATTGGCAGATTATTTTGCTTGTTTCAAGCAAAGACTCACTTAATTTTAACATATTTTGTCTGAAAACAAGAAAACCATTTTTACTTGCCTAGAAAATCCTTCTTGATCTAAGAAATTTGAGATATTTTGGCTTGAAGTAAGACAAAAAATCTATGTAAGAAAAGCGTTTTTTGCAGTGAAGAGCTGTCACGACGAGAGGAAAAGAAGACGTGATCCTCGATACTCTCATTAAAAAACAGGAACGCAAAATGTAGCGTGCCAGATGGATATTCATTTTTCAGCATGCCCATGTCAGTCTTGAAGATAGAAAGATCACACGATGCAGATCACACACACACACATGAAAAAAACGAGGCACAGGTGCAGCTTCGGTCGAACAGAGAGTTTTGCTAATTACTGATGTAATGTTGGCTGTAATTCAGAGTAATGCTCATTAAGAGCACACTTTATTTTTAGCCTTAGCATCACCACATGTCAACACGCTAATCAGTCTGTTTCATGCACGACTTTTCACAGAACTGTCCAGAAAAGACAAAAAAGAAAACACATTTCAACAGAAGAATGTGAAACGATTATATTGCTCCCGCTATTTTGAGAGCGTAGGCCTGGCTAGTGTTTATTTGAGTATGAGTCAGAGGGATAAAGAAACACTCAAGATAGCATTGTTGAGAAAATAACAATGAATAACTTCCCCTGAAAGGTTGGTTGCTTACATCAGCCAGCACTTTCATGTAATATCACAGAGACGGTGTCCATGAGCGTGATCTTACAATAGATTTGACGCACATAATCCAGCACAGAAACTAAGTCAGCTGTAATGAAAATCACACAGATGCCTTTATGTAAGATCACAAGTCCCTTGTGGGATGGTATATTGTGCGATTCCCAATTTAGGCTTCACTGATCTCTCTTCGAATGTCCTCATTCTCTACTTCACCTTTCTATTTATCTCTGTCCATATTTCTATGACACCTTTTCTATGAGTTGCCTCACCGCTTACTAACTATTAGTGTTGGGGAAAGTTACTTTTTAAAGTAATGCATTACAATATTGAGTTACTCTCTAAAAAAGTAACTAATTATGTTAGTTACTTTTTATGGAAAGTAATGGGTTACATTACTTTTGCGTTACTTTTTAAATCTGGGCAGGGCTTGCTTGTTTGTTATGAATATAAAAAGCTGCATTTTTGGCAAATGTAAAAGCCTTTTCAAACTAAAAGCCTCAGGCTTAGAGAAAATTAAATTGACGTCTGTACAGTTGAACACAGAAGAAAATGTAAACTCCTCAGCAAAAAAAAAAAAAAGGAAAACAAATGTTAGATTAACTTGAGTAATTTTTGCTTATTAGTATGGATGAATTGGAAAATGGGATTAAAGGAAAGGAAATTTGTATTATTTAACATTTAATTATTGCAGGTTTGCATCATATTCATGTTATTTTTTATTATTTAACATATTTAATTATTGCAGGTTTGCATCATATTCATGTTATTTTATTATTATTTAACATTTAATTATTGCAGGTTTGCATCATATTCATGTTATTTTATTATTATTTAACATATTTAATTATTGCAGGTTTGCATCATATTCATTTTTTTATTATTATTTAACATATTTAATTATTGCAGGTTTGCATCATATTCATTTTTTTATTATTATTTAACATATTTAATTACTGCAGGTTTGCATCATATTCATATTTTTTATTAATATTTAACATATTTACTTATTGCAGGTTTGCATCATATTCATGTTATTTTTTATTATGTAACATATTTAATTATTGCAGGTTTGCATCATATTAATTTTTTTATTATTATTTAACATATTTAATTATTGCAGGTTTGCATCATATTAATTTTTTTATTATTATTTAACATATTTAATTATTGCAGGTTTGCATCATATTCATTTTTTTATTATTATTTAACATATTTAATTATTGCAGGTTTGCATCATATTCATATTTTTTATTATTATTTAACATATTTACTTATTGCAGGTTTGCATCATATTCATGTTATTTTTTATTATTTAACATATTTAATTATTGCAGGTTTGCATCATATTCATATTTTTTATTATTTAACATATTTAATTATTGCAGGTTTGCATCATATATTATTTTATTATTATTTAACATATTTAATTATTTCAGGTTTGCATCATATTCATGTTATTTTTTATTATTTAACATATTTAATTATTGCAGGTTTGCATCATATTTTTTTTAATTATTTAACATATTTACTTATTGCAGGTTTGCATCATATTCATATTTTTTTATTATTATTATTTAACATATTTACTTATTGCAGGTTTGCATCATATATATATTTTTTTATTATTCAACATATTTAATTATTGCAGGTTTGCATCATATTCATATTATTTTTTATTATTTAACATATTTACTTATTGCAGGTTTGCATCATATTCATATTTTTTAATTATTATTATTTAACATATTTACTTATTGCAGGTTTGCATCATATATATTTTTTTTATTATTCAACATATTTAATTATTGCAGGTTTGCATTATATTCATATTATTTTTTATTATTTAACATATTTACTTATTGCAGGTTTGCATCATATTCATATTTTTTTATTATTATTATTTAACATATTTACTTATTGCAGGTTTGCATCATATATATTTTTTTTATTATTCAACATATTTAATTATTGCAGGTTTGCATCATATATATATTTTTTTATTATTTAACATATTTAATTATTGCAGCTTTGCATCATATTCATATTTTTTATTATTTAACATATTTAATTATTGCAGGTTTGCATTATATTCTGAGTTTATTTTCACAATTTTTATTCATTTTGAGTAATACTGAATCAGTATTTTTGTAAGTGAGATGAATTAATGCATGCTCACATTTATTCTGGAACTAAAGTATCATCTGTCTCTTGATTTTTTTTTAACATAGGGACAGGAGAACTTTTAATTAATAAATGAGGGGAAAGAAAGTAACTGGCGTTACTTATTTGAAAAAGTAACTCAAATATTTTCTTGCCAATTAAAAAGTAATGCATTACTTTACTAGTTACTTGGAAAAAGTAATATTATTACGTAACATTACTGCTAACTGCATGAACAGCAAAAAAGCAGCAATTCCAAATATTGCTCCACAGTGAAGAGTCAGTGCTCAATTGATTTCAAAAGAGCTTGATGTTAGCATGTAGATAAGATAAGTTTGTAACATCAAAATACACAGCACACAAATCTTTTTTTGAGCTAAATGAAAAATGTTTTCATTATTTCTAATCTCTTGCCTTCCTTTGTGAAAAAGAAGTGTACTTGTACTGAATGTGCACTTAGTAGTCTACTTAAAGTCCTTTTTAAAAACTGTACTTGCAGAAAATATAATATTGATGAACTAAAAAAGCCACTTAAGTGTACTTAAAGAGAGTACACTTTCATGACTGCTTCATAACACTCAAGTACACCTTTTAAAGTGCATTTTATAGTAATGGAAGTTTTTCAAAGTATTTTTTACTTTCAAGTACATTTTCATAATTTTTTTTTTAGTGCTTTAAATATAGTTGTGGTCAAAATTTGACATACACTTTGCAGTATCTGCAAAATGTTAATTATTTACCAAAATAAGACAAACTATACAAAACTTGTGTTATTTTTTATTTCTAATATTATTAGAAACTAATAGTTGAATAGATAAAAAAATGGCCCTGTTCAAAAGTTTACATACACTTGATTCTTAATACTGTGTTGTTACATGGAGGAGTGCCTTGTTTGTCCTGAACTGACTGTTGTTCTTCAGAAAAGTCCCACAAATTCTTTGTTTTTTCAGCATTTTTGTGTATTTGAACCCTTTTCACACTGAGGACAACTGAGGGACTCATATGCAACTATTACAGAAGCTTCAAACACTCACTGACGCTCCAGAAGGAAAAAAACATGCATTAAGAGCTGGGGGTGAAAACTTTTGAAATTTGAAAGTCATGGTAAATTGAACTTATCTGGTCTACTGGGAAATATGCAAGTATCTTCTGTAGCTTCTGAAAGGCAGTACTAAATTAAAAAAATATGATATTTAGGCAAAATAAGCATACAAGAAAAATGTACACATTACATTCTTCATTCGTTCAAAAGTTTACACCCCCGGCACTTAATGGATGTGTATGTAAAATTTCAACCACAACTGTAAGTACACTTTTTTTTTGTATTACTGTGTTTTTTCTTGTAGTGAGTTATTCAATATTAAGTATACACTGTAAAAAAAAATGTTGAAAAAAATGTTGATAAATTTACAGACATTTACTCATTTACTTCAACCCTACAACACAATGCAATGCAAATACAGGTAAAAAAAAAAATAAAATTATGAAATTACATATAAAGATGTATTTAAGTCAAAATGTACCATTAGGTTTCCGCAATACATACTTTTTTCCCCCTAAAAAATGTGTACTTTTTTCACAAGGGTTATCCTACCCAGCTTTTTGCAATGGATTTTGGGATTGCCTCTTTTTCATGTTTCTTTCTGTCTTTCGACAGTCTGATTATTGTGTCTGTGCGTCAACTGAAAAATATACGACTTTTAAAAATAATAGCGTGTGATGAAGAATAGAACAGAAAGTGAAATTGCAGTACAACAATATACTAATCTGCTCCCTTGCCATTACAGCCGTGAGATTAAACTCCTGTGATGGCATTAGAAAAGGTCCTGAGATGAAGAAATATGGAATACCAGGAATATTATTCCTCAAATCTGATCAGTTAAGACCTGAGGGATCTCCGCCTGAATCATTTATACAGTAGCTGACAACACAAAGAAGCCATGAACACACAGCTCTTGTCTGTGGACATATTGTATAATAACAATGTTTTCATCCGGCTGTCATAAACACAGGTGGCTTTATGTAATCTAGACAAAGAGTGTTGAAGAGGAGGAGGATTATTCTGGAAGGGAGAGAATGATGCAATAAAGACATCCGCCAATGAATCAGCCTCGAGGAAAGTTTTATTTCTCAGTGGTTGATCGCTTATAGCACAGGAGAGTTTCTCTCAAGATTCCTTATGAGCACTTTATAAACCTCATGAATATTAATATGGTAACAAATAGGGATGTGATCCGAGATCTTAACGTGACGATATCCTTGCAAAACATGTTGAAGGGTTTCAGAGCTGCAAGATTAATCCTAAAAAGACTGTGATCTCTGTTCTGTTGGGGACAACTAAATTGGGGACAATTAATTTAATTTGTAACTATCGATTCATTTCCTCTAACTAAAATTGTTTATGGTTTCTTTTTGCATTATTGATATATTACTTTCCTATTTGATACTGTAAAGCTTTGACACAATTTGTATTGTAAAGTGTTTATTATATAAATAAAGCTGACTTGACTTGACTTGTTCAAACACCTATGCAATCTTTTTCCTGAATGACTACGATTCAGCTGTGTTTACACAACATTTTGAAACAAAACACCAGCAAAAATGAATACAATGAATGTGGAAATGTTAAGAAAATCTTTGAATGATTCATTAATAAACTAGTGTATTCTGAGATAAAAGACCCTGATTTGCAATCTACTCTTTGGACGCACCTTTAAAGAGAAATGAATCTTTACAGATTTGTATTTGTTTTATTTCATTAAGTAATAATTTAAAGCTTTCTATGTATATATTTATCATGTTTGTGAGGCATGTATGCGCTGAGTTTTGGTTTCATTTTTGTTTTGCGCTCCTATTGAAGTACAAGACAGCAGAAAGTGCATCATGTTTGTTTTCTTTATTTTATAAAACCACTGTTTGTAACGTTTTGTTGATATTGTGAGTGCACACAAATAAAAGCGGACTCTTTATATTTCCGAATGATCTATTACTCTTACCTTTGTGAGCAAAAATGACAGATAATTTTAAATTGTTTCCACTGAAAATACGCAAATGATGGCGCTGGAGCCTCCATGTCCTGCAAAGCGGCTTCAGGTTCCTCTCTCCGCAAAAGTGATTGTATATGCGCCTAATAGCACACATTTATCTAGGTTTAACATTTAAACTAACATCGTTTCATAGCTACTTTAACTGTTTTATATCTATAGATTTTATTTTAGATAAGTCCTGATGATTTGAGAAGGTAAATTGATCAAACAGACTATAAAGAGTCTTCCGCTGGCCGCTGTTCGATCCTTTAAAAAACGAAAACTTATATTTAACGAACAAAAAAAAATGCTTCAAACGTCTTTCTAAACTAACTTAATAAAAAAACTTAACGAAACTTAATCCCTTAGCACTGCTCATGCTCCATTGACACTTACGATATAAAACAGGCGTCAAAGACACTGAAATCCGCATTCACGTTGCTGCTGATCCAGAAAGAGCAACACAAACAGTCTTTTCAACCACATAATGATCATCATTTCTGTGTTACCCACATTTAAATAACAGCAGTACTGAGACAAAAGTTAATAATTTGGGTATAAACACTTATTTGTCTACCGTAGCGAATGAAGCGAAAGTTAGATCTTAACACTTGCATGTATTGTAATGCTTATCCTCTTCCGCCAGGAGGTGGCGACAACAAATGCACGTTTAAAAACATATTTATCATTGAATCATTCATTCAGGAGATTCAATAGTGAAACAAGTCTTTATTGAGACACATATTTTTTTAAAAGACTTAAGCAATGAACTGTGAACCACTAGTAAATTATGTTATTTTGTTTAGATTTCTTATTCTTTTTTCTTCAGAATCGTGAGAATTGTCAATGTATTAAAAAAACAGTGATTTTTCAGAATCATGCAGCTTTAGTTTACATGTTTATTACTGCATATAATTTATTAAAATAGAAGTTTAATTTGATAAAGCACAAGTTCATGTCAAAATGCACCTATCATTTTGATATCATATCATCAACTATTGTACATTGATGTTTTCTAACAAATTCTTCCCAAAATACATTTTTAAAAATGCAGTTAATTAAAAAAATAGTGATTTTTCAGAATCATGCAGCTTTAGTTTACATGTTTATTCCGGCATATAATTCATTAAAATAGAAGTTTAATTTGATAAAGCACAAGTTCATATTAAAATGCACCTATCAGTTTTGCATTTTGTGTTTTTCATTTGAATAAAATTTAAATTTAAAAAATCTAGAGATAATTTCTAGGGTCCATTTTCAGTGGAGGCTAGAGCAAAATCCTACATTTGCTCTTCATTTAATCATATTACTTTCTTGCAGAAACAACTGAGATATAACAGATCTTACTCAAATGATGTAATTTGGGTGGATGTCAGAGAAAAGATGTATGGATCTGAGATGAGCTCAAAGAAATTCGTCAGTACACTGATTCTCTGATATTAAAGGCTGACTAGGTTTGGCTCCAATCCATTATAGATTTGCATCCCTGTAGTTTTGTGTCTCCTCCAGTAGGTTTTCATGGTAAACTCTGGCTTGAAGAGATTAGGGAAGCAGGTGTAACTAATTCTCCCCAATATCCCCACTGAGCCCCACGTTCCTAGACTCGCCTTTTGGAAATCCCCACTTCCTGTCTTCTGTTCCTCCTCACTGAACCTTCATCTCGGTATTGACACCTCTAGGCACGGCCCGCTCGCTTCCTGCCAACAGTTCAGAAACCGCTTTCACGCATAGTTCACTTACTGTATAAACGAGAGACATAACCAAACTGACTCCCATTCAATCAGAGTACATCGTTAAATGATTAAACATACTGTAAAAAAGTAGGGATGCACTGAATGTTCAGCAACCAAAATAAGCCGAATAAGCAAAAAGACAGAATAAATTATAGCAAACAATAACGTGACATGATCAAATAGAGGTGTGCACTAATGTAGCAAACATGTCCATAGTGTGGAAGCATTTAAAATTGTCAGAGAAAGATGCAAACCTCATTAAAAGCACCAACAGTGAAAGACAACGCATTGCATTTGTCTTCAATGAGAAGAGGAATAGCTGGTTGATGCATGATGACTGAAATCACCAAATGGCCTTAAACTATTAGTAAATAAACTACAGAAGGTTATTTTTTCTAATGTACGCACAAATTGTATGTATTCTGACAGCGCTGCATGAGGTTCAAAGCCCAAAGCGCAAGGAAAATCTGCGCTGAAACAGCCTCATGAGAGAATCATTCAGAAATCTGCTACTGTCAACAAAAAGATGTACCGACGTCTTAAAATAAAAGTCAACATTCATAAATGTTAGTGCTGTAATTAAAAAAAAAATACAAAATAAAATAATAATAATACCAATAATTACAACAGCTCTATTATTGTTGTGCTTTGCTGGTAGGCTATAATGTCGACTAGAATGTTAAAAATGTTCAGTGTTAAGTAAATATTTTTAAATGGTTTTGTAATTGATTTTTTTTTCTTTGACAAGCAAGACAAAACTGTAAAAAGCACATTTTGGCTTTTTAATTTTATGCAATGGTGAAAAAATTGGCAAAATGCATGGGGAAAAAACTCTGAAAAAACTTTTATCGGCCTTCAGCCCAGTGTTTCATTTTGTTCAGTGCATCCCTATAAAAAAGTATATTTTATCCAAACTGCTATTCAGACTGCTCTTGTAAGCAGTGTATGAACAGCACAGTTTGAGTTAGTAAACACAGTTCATTTCCAAACCTTCTTACCGTAAGCCGATGTTTGTCCTCATAACCGGACAACGCGGCTGATTTAGTCTTGTTGACTTGTTTTAATTTGTGTTTGCTTCTGGGCTCACTACCTGCTACCTGTCTCCCACCGCATGTCCACTCGACCTCAAAGGATAAAAAGAGATGAAGGGGGGGAAAAGCAAGAAGGTGAGGTGTGTACGAAAGAGAATGCGTGCTAACAAAGAAAGGGTCTCATTTTCATCAAGTCTCAGCTTTCATCATGTCATAATTGTGTCTGAAATCAGCATGCATTCAAGGCGAACGGCCCGGCGTTTCCCCCTCATCCTTCTTTCTTTAGCTTCTACACCTCTAACTTACTCTCTCTCTCCATTTCCCTTTTGCACATGAAAAGGATAAACGCAACCTCCAGATCATGAATATTTAAGATCAAGCATGTTCATTTGCGAGTCTTTGAAGAAATGTTTTTTCAGTCCTTTTATCCAATCCATACCTTCAACTTTGACCCTTCTCTTCGTTATTTGCCAAGTCTTTAAGTTCTCGCTCAACCCCCTCATCCTTTATTCTGTGAATGTAAGTACAGTTTGTCTTTAAAGTCAAAAAAGCTAAATCAATATCTGTTGTGCTCAAAAGTCACTATATCGTGTGTGAATCTTTGAAAACATAAAGATGTTTTGAACATGAATTTATTAGGGCTGTCAAACGATTAATCGCGATTAATCGCATCCAAAATAAAATTTATGTTTACATAGTATATGTGTGTTTACTCTGTATATTTATTATGTACATATAAATACACACACATGCATGTATATATTGAAAAAAGATATTTATATGTATATATATATATTTATACCTGTATACAATTTAGATTATAAATAAATTTAAATATTTTAGATATTATTATAACCTTTATTTAACCAGGAAAGTCCCGTTGAGATATTACTATCTCTTCTTCCAGAGAGACCTGGTCAAGACAGCAATACAAAAGAAGTCATAAAATACCACAAAATTAGATTCAGGAAAAACATTTACAAGTATCCTTTAAAACATTAAACAAAAGAAAAAACTCAAGGGTGGAAGTACCTCTAAATTGAGTACATTTTGTAAATCATTCCAAACCCAAGGGGCATAGAAAGAAAAAGCACAATTAACAAAATTCAGATTGGGATTTTTAGCTGAATACGAGAGCCAGATCTTGTGCCATAGCTATTGGTATAAACAACTAAATCTAAAATATTTTTCCTTAATATACACATGCATGTGTGTGTATTTATATAAACATAATAAATATACACAGTACCCAGACATATAGTATGTAAACATAAACTTTTATTTTGAATGCGATTAATCGCGATTAATCATTTGACGGCACTAAAATTTATATATACATATTTTATTTCTATATTATATTACAATAATAAAAAATAATAAATTATATATAATTATATTATGTGGTATACTATATGTGGTTGGATGTATCTATTTTGCACTAAACTGAGATTATACTACTTTAGCTGTTGGTGTAAAAGTGCAGACTTTGTACTCAGAGCCTACAGAATTGATTTGGAGGTTTGAGGCATCTCTCATTATATTGCTTCATAATGTAAGGAGGGAAAAAAAAAAAAGAAAAGTGGCAATTCACACCTCTTTCCACCACGGCCCATTCCAGAGTCTGGCTATGATGAATTAATGTGAATTAACTGAAATGAGTTGATTTCACTCAAATAATAACGAAAGTTCATTGGACTTAATTAAAATAAGTTCTGTAAACTCAAAATGTCGTTGTAGTATGCTGAACTTAAAGTGGTTGAGTTTTCTAGTTCCCAGCACGCTTTGCATCGCACAACATGGAAAATAAATGTTGAAATGTTGTTATTTTGTGTATTTTTGCAAAGGGAGATATAAGTTAGTACTTAAATGTTGTGTTATGTTAGGATTTAGATAGTTATGTTGGTTTTGTAGTGTTCCCATTGTGGTAGAGTAGGGCCTGTGGTTAGGTTGAGGATGGACAGCAAAACTTAAAGGCTAAATATACTGCATGTTGCTTGACTATTTAAATGCAATATATTCAGAGTCTTTTTGATAACGACATTAGCATGTGCTAAAGTGTTGTTGCTAAATAGCACTTAGCTATAAAGATCTGAATGAATGTGATCTTTATGGAAGCAAGTTGTATATATTATTATTGTGGTGAGTGGGGTGGGACCATGGCTCTCAGCCCCACCATTCTTGTCATAAGAATTTTAAGCTCTACTAAATTATTTGATTACTCAAATGTTTTAAGGCAATAAGCTTCCTCAAATGTTTTGAGTATTCTTAACTTATCAGGTTTTACAGTGTTGATAGGCCTACTGTACGTCCGCATTAAAGACACAAGCCGTTTCCCTCATGACAAACACTTTATTGTCCAGTCACTGAAAGTGCAACTAAAGCAGATCTTTTTTCACCCCCGGTAAGCTGCAACTGCTGAGAAAACAGAAAGATGACAAAAGAAAACGAAAATCTATGGAAATACGGACAATCGGTCAGACGCTGTACGCTTTGCTTTTCTTATAGTCTAGCTGAGTCATTGCCATCATATGCAATTTGTCTAACTTTCTGCTGGGAAACTTTTCCTGAGGGAACTTTATGGCCCGAGAATGAAAAATCGGCAGCTGCCCTCATCAGCCAGTTTTCTCTGTTTCCCCCCACGCAGCGTTTATTTAAAACTCAGGTGGCGCTTGCTGCACACCAGGAAACAAGGAGGAGCTGTAGGCTCTTTAACAGCCAACATTATCACCACTGATGACAGCACTATCATTTTTTACTCAAGTACAATGGGAAAAAAGGTCTACACTACCTATGTTTTACATCCCTTTCTACAAGTTCTACATTTGTATTTCAAATATGTTATATGCATAATAATCTCAGTCGAACATTAAACATGCACTGAAATGCTTAAAGATTGGTAGTTTTCAAATATCATATGCTTGCTCAGAAAAAAACTGTGATTGAGATGAATGGGACTGCTAATGAATTGCTGTCTCTGAGTATTATGAACTTCTTCAGAAGGCTGCACACTGGAGTTTCCAAAATTCAGAATTTAATAGATAGATAGATAGATAGATAGATAGATAGATAGATAGATAGATAGATAGATAGATAGATAGATAGATAAAAAGAAAGAACAATAGAACAATCAATGGAAGGAAGCAATGAAAGAAAGAAAGAAAGAAAGAAAGAAAGAAAGAAAGAAAGAAAGAAAAGAAAGAAAGAACAAACAATAGAGAGATAGAACAAACAATAGAGCAATTTAGATAGATAGATAGATAGATAGATAGATAGATAGATAGATAGAAAAAACAATCGATTGATAAATAGAAAGAAAGAAAGAAAGAAAGAAAGAAAGAACAAACAAACAATAGAGAGATAGAACAAACAATAGAGCAATGATAGATAGATAGATAGATAGATAGATAGATAGATAGATAGATAGAACAATTGACTGATAAATAGAAAGAAAGAAAGAACAATAGAGCAATGATAGATAGATAGATAGATAGATAGATAGATAGAACAATCGATTGATAAATAGAAAGAAAGAAAGAAAGAAAGAAAGAAAGAAAGAACAAACAAACAAAACAATAGAGAGATAGAACAAACAATAGAGCAATGATAGATAGATAGATAGATAGATAGATAGATAGATAGATAGATAGAACAATTGATTGATAAATAGAAAGAAAAAAGAAAGAAAGAAAGAAAGAAAGAAAGAAAGAAAGAACAATAGATAGAACAAACAACAGAGCAATTATAGATAGATAGATAGATAGATAGATAGATAGATAGATAGATAGATAGATAGAACAATTGATTGATAAATAGAAAGAAAGAAAGAAAGAAAGAAAGAAAGAAAGAAAGAAAGAAAGAAAGAAAGAACAATAGATAGAACAAACAATAGAGCAATTATAGATAGATAGATAGACAGACAGACAGACAGACAGACAGATAGATAGATAGATAGATAGATAGATAGATAGATAGATAGATAGATAGATAGATAGATAGATAGATAGATAGAAAGAAAGAAAAAAGAAAGAACGAACGATCGATAGATGAATAGATAGATAGATAGAACAATCGATTAATAAATAGAAAGAAGCAAGAAAGAACAAACAAACAATAGATAGATAGAACAAACAATAGAGCAATTATAGATAGATAGACAGATAGAAAGAAAGAACAATCAACTGATAAATAGAAAGAAAGAAAGAAAGAAAGAACAAACAAACAATAGACAGATAGAACAAACAATAGAGCAATGATAGATAGATAGATAGATAGATAGATAGATAGATAGATAGATGATAGATAGATAGATAGATAGATAGATAGATAGAACAATTGATTGATAAATAGAAAGAAAAAAGAAAGAAAGAAAGAAAGAAAGAAAGAAAGAAAGAAAGAAAGAAAGAAAGAACAATAGATAGAACAAACAATAGAGCAATTATAGATAGATAGATAGATAGATAGATAGATAGATAGATAGATAGATAGATAGATAGATAGATAGATAGAACAATTGATTGATAAATAGAAAGAAAGAAAGAAAGAAAGAAAGAAAGAAAGAAAGAAAGAAAGAAAGAAAGAACAATAGATAGAACAAACAATAGAGCAATTATAGATAGATAGATAGACAGACAGACAGACAGACAGACAGACAGACAGACAGACAGACAGACAGACAGACAGACAGACAGACAGATAGATAGATAGATAGATAGATAGATAGATAGAAAGAAAGAAAGAAAAAAGAAAGAACGAACGATCGATAGATGAATAGATAGATAGATAGAACAATCGATTAATAAATAGAAAGAAGCAAGAAAGAACAAACAAACAATAGATAGATAGAACAAACAATAGAGCAATTATAGATAGATAGACAGATAGAAAGAAAGAACAATCAACTGATAAATAGAAAGAAAGAAAGAAAGAAAGAACAAACAAACAATAGACAGATAGAACAAACAATAGAGCAATGATAGATAGATAGATAGATAGATAGATAGATAGATAGATAGATAGATAGAATGAAACAGAACGACTGACAGAATGATAGAAAGAAAGAAAGACAGAAAGAGAAAGAAAGAAAGAAAGAAAGAAAGAAAGAAAGAAAGAAAGAAAGAAAGAAAGAACAATAGAAAGATGGTCATATACATTCTATTTTCTGCATCTGCATACTTGTTTTTGGTCTTAATGTGTTTATAGGACAGAATGCGGTATTGAAGTAAACACAGTGATTATGACTCTCTGGCGAGTCGTTCCTCATGCGTTCTGAACAAGAAGAGCATCTTTTGAAACCTGCTGAAGGGCCGCATGTGGGCTGCACACTAAGAAAAATGTTTGTCAGATGAAGGGCTGAGAAGAAATGAAAGAAAAAGATTGCATGTGTTTTTCTATCCCAACAGCCAATTCCTATGTTATATCCCAGAGAGAGTAGCACAGGAAGGGCTTTCAGACAGAAGGGGCTCATCAGCATCCGCACGCTCCCATACTCTTACACAGCTCCGGTCTGACACTTCTCCTCGGGGTGGAAGATGAAAAGAATTTTTAAACACTGGTGTGATGGATCACTCATGCATATTTCATGCTGTAAAGCACACACTGTTATCACAAAGCAGATTAATTGGACATTTACTTGAACACTAATCGATTTAGACAAGATATATCTATATTATTTCCACTCTTTGTTCTGCCACCCAGCAACTTAGCCGCTTCGGTAGTTTTCACGAACAAGATACACAACAGAGTCTGAAATAAAAACTCAAATTTAAATATGTGACCCTGGACCACAAAAGCAGTTTTAAGTCGCTGGGGTATATTTGTAGCAATAACCAAAAATACATCGCATGGGTCAAAATTAGTGATTTTTCTTTTATGCCAAAAATCATAAAATATATCAATACTTAATATGCATTGCTAAGAACTTCATTTGGACAACTTTAAAGGTGATTTTCTCAATATTTTTATTTTTTTACACCCTCGGATTCTGGATTTCCAAATATTGTCCTAACCTAACAAACCATACATCAATGGAAAGCTTATTTATTCAACTTTCAGTTGATCTAAAAACCTCAGTTTAAAAAAATTGACACTTATGACTGGTTTTGTCATAAGGGTCACATATTATATGAGTGTTTTTCATTTTTATTCATTATGTTTTGGAGTTTTTGCATCCATGTTACAAAACAATTGGGACATCGAAATACAGTTTTAAACCCTCATTTGTTCTGGTTGTAAATAAAAAACAAAAATATTATTGGAGTACATTTTTTTGGATAGAAGCAAATACTATATCGGTCTTTCTACTTCAAAATTTTACTTGCTGTTTTCTTGTAATTTATTTTAAAAATTGACTAGCAATTTTTACTCCAAATTGGTATTTTTGTATTGGTATTTTCTGTGACAATACAGATTGGTGTAATGATGATATAATACAATATATTTATAATATATTATTATACATTGTCAGCTGCAGGTGCACAAGTTAGATCTTTAATGTAGTCCAAAAAGGGTCTTATAAAAGGATTTAAGTGAGCCAAAGAGTGAGCATCTTAACTTCAAATCTGATTCAGTAAAACATTTCTAGTCTCCACCTGTCAATTTCTGAGTGAAAATTTTCTACACCAATATTTTAGTGTTCTTTGATGTCCAGATCTGAAGAAACGAAGTGTTATTTATTTAGTAAAACTACAAGAGTTTTCAGAAATTAAAATAAAGTTTAGGATTTTGGATTTGCTTTTAGTTAAAGTACATAAAATTAATTCTAAATGGAAATAAATAAAATACAAAAATAAAAGCTAAAATAAAAATACTATAATAGTACATAAATAATGATTGAAATTAAATGACACTGGATTGTTATATTTAGCTTTGCCCCACATATTCTGTAGGACAAAAACAATTTTGGTAATTTCATTAATAATTAAAAAATTATTTTATTGTACATTAAAAAAAAAAAAAAACATGATATACTTACCCCCTTTTTCAGACAAATGCAATCAGTGTTATATTAAAAAATAGCCCAGCTCTTCCAAGCTTTATAATGGCAGTTGAGATTTTGAAGCCCAAAAAAGTGCATCCATCCATCATAAAAAGTGTTCCACGCAGCTCTGTGGGGTCAATAAATGCCTTCTAAACTGAATTGATGTATTTGTGTAAGAAAAATATCCATATTTAAGACTTTATAAACCATAATCTCTAGCTTCCACTAACTGTTTGTCACTTCTACATCTCTCTTGTGTTCATAAACTTTAAATATGGATATCTTTCTTACACAAACGCTCAATTAATTCACTTCAGAAGGCCTTTATTAACTCCCCAGAGGCATGTGGACTACATTTTATGATGGATGGATGTACTTTTTTGGGCTTCAAAATCTCTACTACCATTCATTGCAATTATAAAGCTTGGAAGTGCCAACCTTTGATTTTAACAACGTGTTATTATTAATATTACATTGGAATTACCTAAGATTAATGAATGTTTAGAATAATTTTTCATTGGGAGTTTATGTTAACTAATTAATAAACTTATGAAGCCCTAATGCAAAGTGTGACTGAACAAACAATATCTAGTGCATTTTGAGTAAAAATGTGCTTTCTTGACCAAGAAAGTGGCAAGATGAAAACCAATATTTTCTGTTACAAACTTTCACATAGCATCTTTACGTTATAATTACATTAAAAATTCAAATCCAGGTTTTTATTTACATCAAGATTTATTATAAAAACTGAATATGTTTTCCCCCAAATGCAATAAATCAAAATACAAAAAAAAAAAAAATAGGGGCACAGTCAAAATTTTAGAAGCACCTTTTAATCAATAATCAAATAATCTGATTAAACATTAGCCTTGCCATTACGAGGTGACATTTGACTCCTTAAAGTGAATTAAATAGGAATTTACCTTTGTAAAAACCAACCTTTTATTTAAGGTATGTCATCTTTTATGTCACTTTTTAAAATTATATTTTATAAGCATTTTAACCTTTCTAATTAAAACAATAGAATAAGTTACCAATCAACTGAAATCAGCATAAACAAAATTAATTTGTACTACAGAGGTGGCACATAACAACCCCAAAGTGGCTTGCAGGTGTATTTTCATGTTTAATGAGGCTCAGAGGTGAAACCAGAAACCATCATATTTTCATCAATGCAGTCAAAATTGTTCATTTTTTGTTTGTTTGTTGATCCCAAAGTATAAAGTAAATGAGGACAACTAGGATGCCGGGTGTATTCAAAAAAAAGGGAGAAAACATGACAGAATAACACTGTGTAAAATTAATAATGGACTTTTCATTACCAACCATATACAATACTGTTTCTCATTTATCACGTTTTGGAAAAGAGCTCTTGAATTATTTTTGGTATTTTGAAATGCCCACGATAACAATCCCATGCAATATTCATTATCGTGATATACTGCATTATCGAATACCGCCACATGTCTAGCCAGGACATTTTTTTTTTAAAATATCTCCAATTGTATTTGTCTGAAAGAATAAAATCATACACCTAGGATGAGTAAATGTACATTTTTGGGTGAACTATCCCTTTAATTGTTGCATACAGTTGAGAAGGTCGAGACCTTGCTACAGTACGTTCGATTTTATTTTAGATACCAGTTAATCTAGTTAGTATCACAAAAAAAAAGACTTGACATTGTGCTTCCAATACTTTAAAAATTATAATGGAAGACCAAAGTGTCTCATATTCATAGAAAGTGGCCTATATTAGTGTACTTCCTGTCTTTGCTCTGTTAACCTGCACCCTGGCGGTTCTTCAGTAAAACCTACATTTGAAGATCCCCATGCTCTCGTTTGCTCTTTCCTCTAACACACACACACACACACACACACACACACACACACACACACACAGTTTGTTAAATCCAACCGTTTCAAGGTTGCGGCTGCTTTTGACACCCCACTCTGCATGTGTTCATGAGGGAATTTAAGCAGTCCTTTGGGTTTAAGCTCAATCCGGCAGCGTGTAGAAATGTGTAAAGGAAGAGAGGAAGTAAAAGACACAGAGAGGGGGAAGATGATTAGTCACCCCTAAGCCACTTCAGAACTGTAAAACATGCTTTAGTGCTTTTTTTGTCCTTACAGAAAAACTCAGTATTGTTTTGGACCCTATTGACTTTTATTGCACAGAAACATTCCTCAAAATATCTGAAATATCTCAAAAGAAAGAGCGTCCTACAGGTTTGGAGCAACATGAGGTGAGTAAATGATTTTTGTGCTATTCCTTTAATAACACACCAGCTGCGTCCCACCGGAGTTAAAAAGCAATCGTAGCAGTTAAAGTTATAATATTTTGATGCAAACAGCCCAGATTGGGAGCACTGGGAGAAGTTGCCAGGCCACTGGAATCTATTTCAACATATGTGTGATTATTAGCAGAAATCCAAGACATGAATATTTCACGTTTTCGATTGCATTAATAAGGCCTATTTAGTGCGCCAGCCATCCAATAATAGCAATAAGCTTTGTGCTTTTAGTACTTTGTTTTACTTGAAAATAATAAGTATTTATTGATTTTTGTGCCTCATATTGTGAGATGACAGGAAAGTGTTGGGTAGAAAGAGAAGAGCAGGATCAGCAAAGAACCTCATGGCAGGAATTGAACTTAGGTCTCTGTGAGCGCAGTTGCACTTTTTTTGTCCTTACAGAAAAACTCAAAAGAAAGAGCGTCCTACAGGTTTGGAGCAACATGAGGTGAGTAAACGATGACAGAATTTTCATTTTTGTGTTATTAATTTAATAGCACACCAGCTGCGTCCCACTAGAGTTATAAAGTTAGATTTGTGAGATATAAACAGTTCTCGCAGTTCTGAGAAATTCTTTATTTCTCAGAATTGAGAGTTTATATCTTACAATGGCATTTTAGTGCCACGTTAAATAAAAAATCTAAAATTACAGATAAAAGTTGTAATATTTTGGGAATAAATTCAAAATATTTCAATGATAAAGTCAAAACGTTTTGGGAATAAAGTCAAAATTATGAGAAATCATAGCAGTTAAAGTTATAATATTTTGAGAGTATAGCCTGTGCATGCAAACAGCCCAGATTGGGAGCACTGGGAGAAGTTGCCAGGCCACTGGAATAATTTTCAACATATGTGGGATTATTAGCAGAAATCGAATGCTTGGAAATAATATTTCATGTTTTCAATTGCATTCACAAGGCCTATTTAGTGCACCAGCCATCCAATAATAGCAATAAGCTTTGTGCTTTTAGTACTTTATTTTACTTTAACATTTTAAAATAAAAAAGTTATTTTAAAATTTTAAGATTTTTGTGCCTTTTATTGTGAGAGGACAGTGAAGAGATGACAGGAAAGTGTTGGGTAGAACGAGAAGAGCAGGATCAGCAAAGAACCTCAAGCCGAGAATCGAACTTTTTTTGGCCTTACAGAAAAACTCAGTATTGTTTTGGACCCTACTGACTTTTATTGCATGAACAGAAACATTCCTCAAAATATTTGAAATATCTCAAAAGAAAGAGCGTCCTACAGGTTTGGAGCAACATGAGGTGAGTAAACGATGACAGAATTTTCATTTTTGTGTTACTCCTTTAATAGCACACCAGCTGTGTCCCACTGGAAAAACAACATCCCAATTCCGTCCTCGCTCTTTTTCTCTTTCCATCGGTTTCTCTCCTTCACTGCGCTCAAACACGCCACACGGTTTTCGACAAACGCAAATGAGGCTAGCAGCTTCAAGCATTGTTTTTCTCTTAAAGTTTGCTCGGGAAAAAACAACACCGTGGGCCTCCTGCAATCGGCTGTGGCGATGATGAGAAGCAGAAAACATGCAGTTTGCAGACTGGCACTAATGCAAGGCAGGAAATGAATAGGTCTGATATCCCCCTTCCCTCACCCACACTGTATTACAATGATTTCTCCTCTGTGCCAGACGGCGATACTGTAATAATCCTGTGCATATTAGATAAGCAAGCCCCCTTCCCATCATCTCGTCCCTCACCACACCTCATTTCACTTACGGAGCGATTGTTCACTCATTAATTCAGCCTCACACTGTGGAAACAGGTGAATGAAGCGCAAAGAATGACTCCGTTCTGTCTCTGCCTGTCGCAGGGTCTCTGTTCATTTTTCTTCCTTGAGTTTTTTATTTTTTCTCTGTCAGGCTCTCTGCTGGATGTTTTAAACTTTTGCTAAATATAATCTATTAATGTGCGATTAGTGGGGGTAATAAAAAATATCAGCAAATTAGCTTGCAGTGATGCAAGGTGCAGTGGCTCACCAAATACATTTGGACGTTTAAAGGGATAGTTCATCCAAAACATTATTTACTCCTCGTGTTGCTCTAAACCTGTAGGGCATTACAGTATTCTGTGAAACAAATAAAGCAATTATCATTAGATAATTATCATTACAATTAGCATTAATTAGAATCTTGACACAGATCTTTTTCCATAGAACGATTACAGTCTGTCAAAGCTGTAAAATGGTCCTTACACCACATATATATATACATATATATATATATATTTCAACATCATTACTCCAGTCTTCAGTGTTACATGATCCTTCAGAAATCAATCTAATATGCTGATTTGCTGCTCAAAAAACATTTAGGAATTTTTTAATGTTGAAAACTGATATGCTGATAATTATATCTATGGAAACCATAATATTTAAAAAAAAAAAGATCTGTAACAGATTAAGTTCAGACTGCTCGTTTGTGTACTGACAGTTGACAGCTGGTTGATCACCATTTTAGATCGACTAAGATTTCCATTTGAACATAAATCTAGTCTATGCACTGCTGGTTTCAGAGCAAAACATACATGTCACATATTAAAAATGTAAATGTAAATATTAGCATTGCATTTTTAAGTGTACTATAAAATAATTGTATTTATGAAACTAAATAAAGTGCAATAATACTATTAAATAATACTATTATTAATTTATTTTTTAAAGTTGCAAGCCACTGAATAAAAAATAAAAATGCTAATTGCAAGTCAGTAAAATTCGAAATTGCAAGTTTACTAGTTTGTTTGTTTTTTGACTTTTTTCTCAGATTTGAGATCACAATTGTGAGTTATAAAGTTAGAAAGAATTGTGAAATATAAACAGTTCTCGCAGTTCTGAGAAATTAATTAATTAATTCTTTATTTATTTATTTGTTTATATTTTACGATGGCATTTTAGTGCCACATTAAATAAAAAATCGAAAATTCAATGATAAAGTCGAAACATTTTGAGAATAAATTCGAAATTATGACAATTAAATCGTAGCAGTTAAATTTAAAATATTTTGAGAGTACAGCCTGCATGCAAATAACCCAGATTGGGAGCACTGGGAGAAGTTGCCAGGCCACTGGAATCTATTTCAACATATGTGGGATTATTAGCAGAAATTCAATGCTTGGAAATAATATTTCATGTTTTCGATTGCATTCATAAGGCCTATTTAGTGCGCCAGCCATCCAATAATAGCAATAAGCTTTGTGCTATTAGTACTTTCTTTTATTTTAAAATAATAAGTATTTATTGACTGTTTGTGCCTTTTATTGTGAGAGGACAGTCGCAAGATGATAGGAAAGCGTTGGGTAGAAAGAGAAGACCAGGATCAGCAAAGAACCTCAAGGTGAGAATCGCAGTTGCACTATATATCAATCGTCTATTTGATTACAACGAGACATTCATTTCATTTGGAATATCTCCAGTTGCTTCCAATACGGTCCAATTTTTGTATTTTTTTTTAACATGGCACTAAAACTATGTTGTAATATCTCACAATTCTGACTTTATAACATGCAATTGCAAGTAAGTCAGAGTTACGAGACAAACTCACAATTGCAAAAAATTAAAAATTAAAAAGTTAGGATTACGAGATAAGAAGATACGAGATATGAGATAACTCACAATTGCAAGTTTATATCTCACAATTCAAAGAAAAAGAGTCAGAACTGTGAGATAGAAAGTCGTAATAACTTTTTTTTATTCAGTGGCAGAAACGGGATTGAAAAAATTGAAAAATTGAAAAAACGTATGTGCACCCATAATTATAGGTGTCTTTACTTAACTTTTGATCAATTTAATGCATCTTTGCTGAATAAATGCATTAATTTCTTTAAAAAACTAACCTCAAACTTTTCATATTTCATTATCTAATCCAACAAAATCAAAGTTTGTTTTCTCAAGTCCATAGATTTTTTTTTGTGGCCACCATATACACCATATAGACATGATTGGTGGCTTTTTGCTTTCATCACGCCAGTCTCATTTAGCCAGGTTGAGCTGATGAAGCATGTGTCAGACTATCACAGAGAGTGTGTTGACCGAAGATAAATGAGGCCGACAAATGATAAACAGTATTTCTATGTGAGCGGATGACAGCTTCTATAATGCATAATATATGATTGTATATGTGCATTCTTATGAATTATAAAACATCTTTCAACCTACGTACCGTAAATCAAAGGAAAAATGCCAGTCTTGGCAACCTTCATCCACTCCCAGAGGTGGTGCAATGGAGCGGTTAAAGATCTGGGCTGGTAAGCATAATGTTGCAGGTTCATCCATAAGCCATCAAAGTTGTGTTACAACATTCACGTACTGTATATTGAAACATAAGCTTCCCACATTAAAAAAAAATGTAATTATGCATTATTAGCATTAGTTCACATGATTCTGGTTGAGTGTACTGTATGTGACTCAGTCAAACTTTCCTATCTGTGCACAGTAGCGTCTACAGAAAGGAGAGAGAAATGAAGGGTATTTGGAGGTTGGACTGAGTAGAATGCAGCTGAGATGCTGTTAATGTTATAGTAAATTAATATTCGTGTGAGGTCATCTATAAAAGGGGTGTGCAGGTACCGTGAGAGACATCCTAATGGACCTTGTCAGAGAGACAGGAGTGTGTGTGTGTGTGTGTGTGTGTGTGTGTGTGTGAGAGAGAGTAAAAAAAGAATGCATTAGAGCCTAGAAAGTGTAAGATGGGTCTATGTTTTTGAAGTATACATACTAAAAGGCTTCTTTCTTATTGGGGACTTTTCACCATTTTTTTTTTTTTTTTTACATGCAGCGAAAGTAAAAAGAAAAGGGAACGGGATCAAATTCAAACCTGTCTGTCTGTCTATATATCTTCAATTTTCAGGTAAAGTTGCTCAAAGTTTGCCTTTCCTTTTCCATTCTTTTCTTTTCTAGTCAATATAAAAACCCCAGAGGTTCTAAAATGGGGAAACACAAGACAAAATGAGAGAGCAAAAAGGAGAGTGGATATAGCAGCCACTTTAGACAGGACAAAGATTGAGAGAGGACATTGGCACAACCAACTATCTACATTTCTCATCTACTCCTTCTGTCCTGCATATCACACGGTGAGATTACATCGGTCACACTCACACATTCTATACATCCACAAGACTATACATACAGAGTACAGCAATAAATGGACATATGTTGAAACACATATGCTTATACTGTATACTGTTATCATTATCTGCTGAATTTATTATTTTCTTTTTTAAACTGGTGACTGTTGTGTTGTTTAAAGGACACCTATTATGCCCTTTTTTACAAGATGTACTATAAGTCTCAGGTGTCCCCAGAATGTGTCTGTAAAGTTTCAGCTCAAAATACCTGACAGATCATTTATTATATCATTTTAAAAACGCCTATTTTAAATGGAAGCAGAAAGACGTCGTTTTCATGCATGTTTCTTTAAATGCAAATTAGCTGTTGCCTATTGAACTTCTGATATACTGTTTTCTGAGCGCACACATCCAAAGTACGCGCAGAAAGTGGCTGTCACACGGCATATGAGTACTAAACTAAGTGTGACTACTCTTTCACGTCTTGTTGCGCTTAAATTGTTAAATACACACAAGTTTATGTTAAAAACACAGATAATGTTATTAACACAGTCAGTTATATCTGTGAAGGTCATGGCCTCAGAACTGGTACACCGTTGTTGCTCAGAAAACAAAATGGCAGGAAATTTGCAGATTAAGAGTTGGTAATACACTATTTTATTTTATTTTATTTCATTTAAAAATCTATGGACTTGAAAAAAACTTTCAATTTTGTTGGATTAGATAATGAAATATGAAAAGTTTGAGGTTAGTTTTTTAAAGAAATTAATACTTTTATTCAGCAAAGAAGCATTAAATTGATTAAGTAAAGACACTTATAATCAGGGGTGCACATAAGTTTTTCAGTCAAGTTCTCAAGAGAGCACCTGGTATGGAATCCTATTTCCGCCACTGAATAAAAAAGGTTATTGTGACTTTATATTTCACAATTTTGGCTCTTTTTCTTTGAATTGTGAGATATAAACTTGCAAGTGTGAGTTATAAAGTCACAATTCTGACTTTTTTTACTCTTTTAAGTAGTGCTGTCAAACAATTAATCGCGATTAATTGCATCCAAAATAAACGTCTATGTTCACAGACTATATGTGTGTTTATTCTGTATATTTATTATGTACATATAAACACACACGCACATACTTGTATATATTTAAAAACATTTATATGTATATATATTTATACCTGTATCCAATTTAGATTATAAATAAATATAAATATTTTATATATAAATCTAAAATATTTTTCCTTAAAATATACACGCAAGTGTGTGTATTTATACATACATGATAAATATACACAGTACACAGACATATAGTTTGTAAAAATCTTTTATTTTGGATGCGATTAATCATTTGACAGCTCTACTTTTAAGATCCCCTTAGTATGTCATCAGGGGAGCAAAATCTAAGTGGTTATTTATTTATTTTTTTTACATGCTTAAAGAGAAAGGCTTACCAAAACAAAGTTTTGGGTTGCCTTTTTTTCATGTTTTCTGGGTTGGTAGATGCATCAGGGACTCAAATTATAGCATTTATAAAGTCAGATTTTCATGATATATCCCCTTTAAACTAATAGTTCACCAAAAACTCACAATTTTAATCAGCTGTTTGGACTCTCATTCTGACAACATCCATTTGATGAAGAAACAAAGTCATCTACATCTTGGATGGCCTAAAGATGAATAAATTCTATTTTATTTTATTTTTTTTACGAACACAATGCATTAAGAGACTTTTGAACAGAATGAAGATTTCTTATTTTGCCTAAATATCATTTTTTTTTTCATTTAGTACTGCCCTTCAGAAGCTACAGAGATACCTATATTTTTTTCTAGAAGACTAAATAGTTACATTTACCCTGATCATCAAATTCAAAAAGTTTTAACCCCCCAGCTCTTAATGTATTGGATTTCCCTCAGTTGTCCTCAGTGTGAAAATATGGATCTCAAAATCATACAGTCATTGTTGGAAAGGGTTCAAATACACAGAAATGCTGAAAAACCAACACAGTATTAAGAATCAAGGGGATGTAAACTTTTGAACAGGGTCATTTTTATAAACTCAGATGTTATTTTCTCTTGTGGACTATGTGTTATGTGAAATATCTTATTCAGGTCAGTACTAAATAAAAATAGCATGCATTTTGTATGATCCCTCTTATTTTGTTAAAATAATTAACTTTTTGCAGATTCTGCAAAGTGTATGTAAAGTTATGACCTCAACTGTATATATTTACATTTTCTATACAAAGCAAAAGGTAAAAAAGCCCATGTCAGTATAGTAATGTGAAATCATCCACAGCTCCACACACCCAGATAACAACACACTATTATCCATCTAATAATATGAAATAACCACTTTAATAAATTCACTTCCAGTTGGTATCTAATTGTAAAAATTATACCCAATTAATCTGAGCTAGACTATAGAGAGATTAAGCGAGAGCATAAAACAAGACAGACAGTATTAGCATGTAGATTTACTCTAATACTCTAATGAAAAAGCACCCACACAGGTATGAAAAAATAAGGCTACACACACACACACACACACACACACACACACACACACTCACACTTGTGTGACTTTAGTCTGAAATTACTCTTTTCCCCAGCTGTCTGCTCTTTCTTTTGCCTCTAGACGTTGTGTGTGTGTGTGTGTGTGTGTGTGTGTGTGTGTGTGTGTGTGTGTGTGTGCGTGTGTGTCCGTGTGTGTCCAACACAACAAGAGAAGGTGTCTTCCTGTTGCCGGGGGTGATAAATACAGGCCTAATTGAAAGGCTCTTTGATAGCTCTCTGTAGCCTGTTTAATTTCCACCTTCTCAATTAGTCTTGCCATTTGCCCGCCTGTCTTACAGGCAAACACCACAGAAACAGAAAAAAAAGTGCAAGAGAGAGTGAAAGGGAAAAGGAAAAGGAAGGGAGGGGAGGGGAAAGGAGGCATTGCAACATAATTGTACGTCATGTTTGACAAGTGTTACAGTGGAATGAGGTCACCTCAGGGAATGAAGATCACACACTCAGGACCAGGCAACATCAAGAGTATTATCGCTAACGAGTCTTTCTCCATTCATCTCAGCTCTCAATTCTCCAGCAAGGAGCTCAAATCCAACCAGCTCTAAGACAAATCACAGTACTACAAACTTAGATTCAAAGCAATTAACTTTTATGGAGTGAAATCTGAAAAAAGACAAAGGCTCAGTATAGAGCAATCTCGGTGTTTGCAAACAATGATGAGTTTTTTTGTGGTCAGAGTCTATCTGGTGGCAGAAAAAGCCAGTTTACAATCAGCAGTCTATAGAAGCCATGGAATAAAAGAATAAAAAGATACTATAGTTTATAGTTTGAGT
This sequence comes from Cirrhinus molitorella, assembly GCA_033026305.1. Lineage (NCBI taxonomy): Eukaryota > Metazoa > Chordata > Actinopteri > Cypriniformes > Cyprinidae > Cirrhinus > Cirrhinus molitorella. The sequence goes on from CM065131.1 coordinate 653,170, forward strand.
TTGCTCCCCGCACCATTTCCAGAATAGACATGTGCCTTTACAGTTTGTACCTCAGATACATTATGTTAATGTTTTTAAGCGCAGATTTCATGTCTTGTTGCGCTTAAACTGTCAAATACACACAAGTTTATGTTAAAAAAAGAATGAAGATGTATACATTTTTCTTATTTTGCCTAAATATTTTTTTTTCCATTTAGCACTGCCCTTCAGAAGCTACAAAAGATACTTACGTTTCCCAGAAGACAAAAAAAGTTACATTTACCCTGATCTTCAAATTCTAAAAGATCAGGCTCTTAATGTATTGGGTTTCTCTCACTACCTCACTAAAATCATGTTTTAAAGCCAAATCAGTTTAAACTGATATCCAGTTTTCTGAGCACACACATCCACAGCACACACACACAAAAAATGGGTGTCAAACAGCATGTGAGTACTAAACTAAGTGTGACTACTCTTTCATGTCTTGTTGCGCTTAAACTGTCAAATACACACAAGTTTATGTTAAAAAAAGAATGAAGATGTATACATTTTTTTTCTTTTGCCTAAATATTTTTTTTTATTATTTAGTATTGCCCTTCAGAAGCTACAAAAGATACTTACATGTTTCCCAGAAGACAAAATAAGCTAAATTTACCCTGATCTTTAAATTAAAAAATATATTGGGTTTCCCTTAGTTGTTCTCAGCGAGAAAAGACGGATCTCAAAATCATACAGTCATTGTTGGAAAGGATTCAAACACACAGAAATGCTAAAAAAACAAAGAATTTGTGGGACCTGAAGGATTTTTTTAGGCATTTTTTGATGAGGGTTTTTTTTTTTTTTTGTGGTCGGAGCCTATCTGGTGGCAGAAAAAGCCAGTTTTATTTCCTCAGAAACTCACTATTGTTGAGTTATAAAGTCCGAAGTAGGAGATATAACCCTACACGTGATCAGGCCAAGATCACAACCAGCTCTAAGACAAATCACAGTACTACAAACTTAGATTCAAAGCAATTAACTTTTATGCAGTGAAATCTGAAAAAAGACAAAGGCTCAGTATAGACCAATCTCGGTGTTTGCAAACAGTGATGAGGTTTTTTTGTGGTGGCAGAAAAGGCCAGTTTTCAATCAGCAGTCTATAGAAGCCATGGAATAAAAGAATAAAAAAGACAAATTTTGAGTTTATAGTTTGAGTTTGCTCCTCGCCCCCTTTTCCAGAATAGAGCTGTGCCTTTACAGCTTGTACCTCAGTTACCTCTGCCAAAATTATCATGATTATCATGTATATCTTGCAAAAATCATGTGTTTTGAAGCCAAATCGATTTAAACTGATATAGTTACCAGTATTACCAGTATTTAATTACAACATATAAACCCTTTGAATCTCATTTTGAATATTTTTGGCACACGCTAGGGGTGTGTGATGTATATCGTCTGCAATAATATCTTAATTGTTGTTTCAATGATGTGCAATTTGACATTATCAAGAATAATGTGAAAAATGAACAAAACACACCTACAAAGTGCATGCATAACGTTATTACGTGATGAAATCTAGTAAGTACGCATGTAGAGTGCATTCTTTCACTGCATGATTCAGTCTATTAAAATACATTTAAAACAATCTCAAAATTTGCAGAAAATGTATATTTATATCATTTCATATAGTTAAACAATATAATAAAAAGTGCTGTTTTTTCCTTCAAAACTGATTTTATACAACAGTTCAATAAACAAGAAGTTAATATTAAAAGACTTTTAGACAGCATATTTCTTTTCGTTTTTTTTTTTTCTTAATTTTGCCAACAAAAATCATTCCAAACAGCCACAGCACTGTTTTGTGTCTCTGAGCAACATGAAGGTGTTTCGTTTCTGAATGAATCAACCGTTTAAATGATTCAGATAAAAAACTTATTAGCAGCGACTTGCTGCCACCTACTGGTGGTTTTAATTTCACATTTAAAGTATCTTTTCACTTTTAAATTAATTTCAAATATAGCTGCATTGTCATGTGTAAATGCATCTAAACGCCATTATATATGCAACTTCCGCAAAGATCAATTTTGTTGATACAGATTTAATTGTTTAGTAACAGCCTCAATGTATTATTATTACAATTGACTGATTAAATGTAAGAATTAGACTCAAAAGATGATGGACAAATGGATTTATAAAGGTAAAAATGTCCATAAAAGGTAAAAATCTATTTAAACTTTTAGGAAAAGAATCATTTTTATTACCGCTGTGAACTGAGCACACAGAATATGAATAATATTCAAAAACTTTAGTCGTTAAGCACAATAACACACAGCAAAATATCATTATCAATAAAATCCTAGAAAATATTGAGATATTATTTTTTGTCTAGTACAAGCTAAAGATTATTCCTATTAAAAGAAACCATTTTACCTAAATCTCTTAATTGCACTAAAATTGAAACACGGTTACACAACCAGATTTGTGTAAGATAAAAGATGTGAGATGAGCTGCTATTAGCCTGCTGACACGTCCTGTTGTTCAGTCATATGTCTGATTCTTTTACCAAATTATACATCAGCAAAAGCCTTAATCACTGGTTGTGTGATTGAGCGCTAATTGCATGCTAAAGGGATCCAGCTCATTTGGAGAGACAGCTTCTCACTTCTTGATAATCTCCAGGCTCTGATGTAGGGAAGTTAGCGAGGAGCTAATTGATTTGCAGTTACTGATAGCGAAAGGAGCTACAACGCGAGAAACTCTTCAGGCGTCTGACTTCGACTCAAAGAGTTCAGAACAGCTTTTGTCTTAAAGCTAAGCACACAACTGTCAGATATCGGTAAGCGTCAGTCAGAAGACACTTTTCTCAAGTAGGTGATAATGTGAAATGTCAACAGAGAAAAAAAGAAAACGCTTCTAAGAAACTGGTATTTTGTAACAAAACAAAGAGTTCACCAAGAATTAATCTCATCCACTGCTAGTGAATTATTATAGCATCTAAGAAAAATGAATCAGAATTGCTGTTTCAACAAATCTAGATGACACAGTCTGCCTCATGCAAACACTCCTTTCCTCACACGCCACACAAACGCAAGCAACAACCACAAGTGTTTACGCGGATTCCAGGAAGATGATCCGAGCAGATCTCATAGTCATCTTTTCTGAGAATGTGAAGCAGATTTGAGGGCCATCTGGCCTGTTCTACCACTATAGCCATTGATTCAGCATTGTGCATTACACATCAGCTCCTGACAGGACCAGCGGCTTAATGATTTGTGACCCTGAAGCACAAAACCAGTCATAAGTCGCTGGGGTATATTTGTAGCAATAGCCAAAAATACATTGCATGGGTCAAAATTATTGATTTCTCTTTTATGCCAAAAATCATTAGGATATTAAGTAAAGATCATGTCCCACGAAGATATTTCTTTAATTTCCTACCATAAATATATCCAAATTTAATACGCATTGCTAAGAGCTTCATCTGGACAACTTTAAATGCAATATTTAGATTTTTTTGCACCCTCAGATTCCAGATTTTGTCCTATCCCAGCAAACCATACATCAATGGAAATCTTATTTATTCAGGGTCTATAAAATTACCCTTATGACCAGTCTTAAGTCGCTGAAATATATTTGTAGCAATAGCCAAAAATACATTGTATGGGTCATAATTATTGATTTTTATGCCAAAAATCATTAGGATATTAAGTAAAGATCATGTTCCATGAAGATATTTTTTTTTATTTCCTTCCATAAATATATCAAAACTTAATATGCATTGCTAAGAACTTCATCTGGACAACTTTAAATGCAATATTTAGATTTTTTTGCACCCTCAGATTCCAGATTTTGTCCTATCAGAACAAAGCATACATCAATGGAAATCTTATTTGTTCAGGGTGAATAAAATTACCCTTATGACTAGTCTTAAGCTGCTGAAATATATTTGTAGCAATATCCAAAAATACATTGCATGGGTCAAAATTATAGATTTTTCTTTTATGCCAAAAATCATTAGGATATTAAGTAAAGATCATGTCCCACGAGGATATTTTTTTAATTTCCTACCGTAAATGTATTAAAACTTAATATGCATTGCTAAGAACTTCATCTGGACAATTTTAAATGCAATATTTAGATTTTTTTGCACCCTCAGATTCCAGATTTTGTCCTATCAGAACAAACCATATATCAATGGAAATCTTATTTATTCAGGGTCAATAAAATTACCCTTATGACTAGTCTTAAGTTGCTGAAATATATTTGTAGCAATAGCCAAAAATACATTGTATGGGTCAAAATTACTGATTTTTATGCCAAAAATCATTAGGATATTAAGTAAAGATCATGTCCCATGAGGATATTTATTTAATATCCTACCATGAATATATCAAAACTTAATATGCATTGCTAAGAACTTAATCTGGACAACTTTAAATGCAGTTTTCACAATATTTCGATTTTTTTGCACCCTCCAGATTTTCAAATAGTTGAATCTGAGGGTTTTCAAACAGCTTTCAGATGATGTATAAATCTCAATTTTGAAAAATTGACCAGGGTCACATATGTGTTCATTCTGCTTCAGACCGGACCATCACTAAAGCATTACGTAGAGAGCCGCTTTCATCCAGGAGTAGTGACAAACAGAAGGGGATTGGTTGAAATGGGATTTTCTCAAACAATGATACATTTACAAGACCCATGCGTACATGCAGCATGTGTGATCATGTCTATATTCACCTACATACAGTGGACTGAAACTATTCTCAAACAATTGAGAGTTGTGGAATTAATCTGAAATACATCATAGCAATTCACATGATCTACATGTATGTATTTGACATCTTTCATGCTCAGGAAGTCTGCTACATTACTAACACATTTACCATTAATGGTACATATACATATATTTTTGAATCTATATTGACGAGGGGTGTGACAAGACACTTATCCCATGAGAACGAGACGAGACGAGATTTTTAAACTTTTAAAGAAATTCTCAGTGATGAAATATATAGGGGAAAACTATTTTATTCAAAAGAAAAACAAAATGCCAAAAAATATAGGTGCATTTTGATATTAACTTCTACTTTATGAAATTAAACTTTAATTTTAATGATTTATATGCAGTAATAAACGTAAACTAAAACTTGGTTCTGGATAAATTGAAAATCACATTTTTTTTTTTTTTATAAACTGAAGATCACGATTCTCGCAATTCTGAAGAAAAAACAGTTAAGCGCTACAATACATACAAAAGTTTGGACACACCCTCGCATTTAATGTTTTTTAAAGAAGCTTCTTATGAAGGCTGTTTTCACTTGATCAAAAATACAGAAAAAAAATATAATATTGTGAAATATTATGTTGTAAATCAATGATTTTCTATATTAATATACATTCAAATTAAATTTATATCTGTAATTAAAGTTGAATTTGTCACATTGTCAAAAATCATTCTAATATACTGATTTATTATTAGTGTTGGAAACAGCTGTGCTGCCTTTTTTTTGAAACCTGTGATACTTTTTTCAGGATTTTTTTTTATCAATAAAAGGCTAAAAAAGAACAGCATTTATTTCAAATAGAAAGGTTTTCTAACAATATACACTACTGTTCAAAAGTTTGGGGTCAGTACATTTTTATTCTTTCTTTTCTTGAAAGAAATTAATACTTTTACAAGGATGTGTCAAAATAAAAAGAGCTAGAATAGATTTACATTGTTAGAAATTATTTATATTTTTGAACAAATGCTGTTCTTTTTAACTTGTTATTCATCAAAGAATCCTGAAAAAAGAATCACAGGTTGCAAAAAAATATTTGTCAGCACAACTTTCTAATTCTAATAATAAATCAGCATATTAGAATGATTTCTGAAGGATCACATGACACTTAAGACTGGAGACTAACAGCTGATGAAATTATATTGTAATAACATTTTGCAATATTACTGTATTTTTCTGTATTTTTGATCAAATAAATGCAACCTTGATGAGCAATTCTTTAAAAAACATTAAATGAGAGAGTGTCCAAACTTTTGACTGGTAGTGTACATATACATCAATGGAATAAATTAGGCTTTTAATTTTTAATAAATTTGCAAAGATGTTCAAAAATGTTTTTTGAGTGTAGATTGATGTGGAAAAAAGGTCATTTAAAGCAGTTTAGCATAAGGCAGCAACATAAACTGAAAAAATGAAGGGGTATGAATACTTTCGCAAAGGAACCGCATACTGCCCACACACTCACTGTGTGACATACATTTCAAAATTGCTTGTATTTTAAAATATTTTAACTGCATTACTACTATTATTCTCGTACCAAAAGATTGCAAGTAGATCTGAAATAGTCTGGGAGTCATGAAGGGAAATATAAAAATGCCCAACTGCATGCTCCCCCAACACTAATAGATGAATTTTGAGGGGTGAGTGCAAGAAATAAGCAGCGAGAGAAAGAAGAAAAGATGTTATGAGAGATGTAGGAGGAGTTGAGAAGTATGAGAGAGTGGGAGGACTGAAGCTTTATTTGCTTTATGCAAATTAGCACTGTCAAAACTCCCCAAGCACATTTAAAGCCCACCGAGACTGAGATAATTTAGAAAGAAAGCAGAGAGGCAGTGAGAGGGTGGGGTCCAAAAATATACGATATATATATGATATACTGCAGAGGTGTTAAAATGCACCCACACACACAACACTAATTGATAGGACAGTTAGTGTCATTCCAAATACACTGTCTATTAAAACTCCACTCATAAAATAAATCTTAAAAATGTGCATTATCACCCTCCACACAGGGATTTGTTGACTGCACACTTTTCCAACATCACCTCGTTTTCTCTTTCTCTCTTCCCCAGCTGTCATTATTAATATGACCTTTATGGGCCGTCAGCTTATTCAGGCTGATGTCAATCATCGTTTCCTATTAGTAGAACAACTCTATCAGATGCTGTCACCTTTCTTTTTTCTCATTCGTCCCTTGTCTTCTCCTGCATCCAGGTTTGTTCCAGCAGGCCTTGTCCTTGTCCAGGCCTCCGGAGGCTGTTTGCAGTCATTGGACTGTGAACGTCGTATCTTAAGTTCACCTCTACAGTCCCAGGATGCAAAACAGTCGCTCGCACACGCGCTTGACAGATGGACCGAAAGGGAATATGAAACGAAAGTGCTAATTGTCAGCGCCGGCGCTCATTCGTAGAGAACAGAAGCGGTTGTTTGCTCGACTGCTGCTTTACGCCAAGTTTTTAATCTCTGACAAATTAAAAAGGAAAGCAGATTATGTGCCAATTTCTCAAGCTTGTTAACAAGGACCATAAAGAACAAAGAGGAATGTGAACGATGAGGGAAGCCTAATTGCGTCGGATCCACTTAGCGCTCGCAGAACGGATACAGTAGCAGCTGCCAGAGTCAGAGATCAGCTGTGTGATGTATCAATCTGGATTAAAGACTTGGAATAAAGAAGTACCTGAACCTGACACACACCGTTTGGACTCCGGCGGGACTCATGCGCACGCTTTTGAAGCCTTTGAGGAGTCTTCGGCAGTATTGGGGAAAGTTACTTTTAAAAGTAATGCGTTACTCCCCAAAAAAAGTCACTAATTAGGTTACTTAGTTACTTTTTATGGAAAGTAATGCGTTACAATATTGCGTTACTCCCTAAAAAAGTAACTAATTATGTTCCTTAGTTACTTTTTATGGAAAGTAATGCGTTACAATATTGCGTTACTCCCTAAAAAAGTAACTAATTACGTTATTTAGTTACTTTTATAAGTAATGCGCTACAATATTGCGTTACTCCCTAAAAAAGTAACTAATTATGTTCCTTAGTTACTTTTTATGGAAAGTAATGCGCTACAATATTGCGTTACTCCCTAAAAAAGTAACTAATTATGTTACTTTGTTACTTTTTTGGAAAGTAATGCGTTACAATATTGCGTTACTCCCTAAAAAAGTAACTAATTACGTTACTTAGTTACTTTTATAAGTATTGCATTACAATATTGCGTTACTCCCTAAAAAAGTAACTAATTATGTTACTTTGTTACTTTTTTGGAAAGTAATGCGTTACAATATTGCGTTACTCCCTAAAAAAGTAACTAATTACGTTATTTAGTTACTTTTATAAGTAATGCGCTACAATATTGCGTTACTCCCTAAAAAAGTAACTAATTATGTTACTTTGTTACTTTTTTGGAAAGTAATGCGCTACAATATTGTGTTACTCCCTAAAAAAGTAACTAATTACGTTACTTAGTTACTTTTTATGGAAAGTAATGCATTACAATATTGCGTTACAATATTTGCGTTAATCCCTAAAAAAGTAACTAATTACGTTACTTAGTTACTTTTTATGGAAAGTAATGCGTTACAATATTGCGTTACAATATTTGCGTTACTCCCTTAAAAAAGTAACTAATTATGTTTCTTTGTTACTTTTTATGGAAAGTAATGTGTTACATTACTTTTGCATTACTTTTAAATCTGGGCAGGGCTTGCTTGTTTGTTTTTAATATAAAAAAGTTTGATTCTTAGCAAATGTAAAAGTCCTTTCACACCAAATAAAAAAGTGAATAAGGCTGAAGGAAAATAAATTGTCGTCTGTACAGTAGAACTGTAGGAAAAGAAAGATCAACACTCTTCAGCAATGAGAAAAAAGCAAAAATGTTAGTTAATATAAAGTAAGTTTAGCTTATTAGTACACTGCAAAAAATGTTTTTCTTACTTAGATTTTTTGTCTTGTTTCCAGCCAAAATATCTAAAAACTCTTAAATCAAGAATTATTTTCTAGCCAAGTAAATGTTTTTTTCTGAAAACAAGTCAAAATTAAGTGTGTTTTTGCTTGAAACAAGCAAAATAATCTTGTTTGAAATAATTGATTGTTTTGCTTACCCCATTTGGCAGATTATTTTTCTTGTTCTAAGCAAAAACTCACTTAATTTTGACTTGTTTTTTTTCTGAAAACAAGAAAATAATTATTTACTTGCCAAGAAAATCCTTCTTGATTAAGATTTTTTATTTTTTTATATATAGAGAGAGAGAGGCTGGAAACAAGACAAAAAATGTAAGTAAGAAAAGTCTTTGGTTAATAAAATGGGATTAAATACATAAAGGAAACAAAAAGTAACTCAGATATTTTCTTGTAAATGAAAAAGTAATGCATTACTTTACTAGTTACTTGAAAAAAGTAACATTATTACGTCACTTGCGTTACTTGTAATGCGTTACCCACAACACTGGTTTTCGGGAACATACGGAATTGGGAATCAACCTTAACACGCGGCCTCAGGTTTTTTGTCTCCATGTGACACTTTCACACACTCCAGAGGTTCAAACAGAGATAGGATTGTACTTCAAAGCCCCATCAGGCTTGACACTGGAGGCTCTCAGAGCTGTGCTCTTTAAGGAGTCAGATGAGTGCATGACACTCCGGTGGAGTCTGATGCTGGGGTTACATCATGAGAGGCGACACCAGGGGGATGATGGGATGGAGGTGAGACAGATAAAGCGACAGGGCAGCAAGAGTGTGTTTGACACGCTTTGGGATAAAGGTAAACTCATGGGACTCGCGGAAACCCAAAAACACATAGCTGAGCTTCTCGGTCTCACAAATTGATATATGTGACCCTGGACCACAAAACCAGTCATAAGGGTCAATATTCTGAAATTGAGCTTTGTATGTTGTCTGAAAGCAGAATAAATAAGCTTTCCACTGATGTATGGTTTGTTAGGATAGAGCAATATTTGGCCGATATACAACAAATTGAAAATCTGTAATCTGAGGGTGCAAAACAATCAAAATAGTGAGAAAATCACCTTTAAAGTTGTCCAAATGAAGTTTTTAGCAATGCATATTACTAATTAAAAATTAAGTTTTGACATATTTACGGTAGGAAATTTACTAAATGTATTTATGGAACATGAGCTTTACTTAAAATCTTAATGGTTGTTGACATAAAAGAAAAATGTGTAATTTTGACCCATACAATATATTTTTGGCTATTGCTACAAATACCTGTGCTGCATAAGTTTTGTGGTTTTGTGCTCCAGGGTCACATATTACATTCATCATGATCAACGCTGTGCATAACTTAAATTAAATTCCAAATTTGATTAAAATATACTGAAATTGATATGAAAGAATATTAATACAATATAAATAAATAAAGTGATATTAATGTAAATCAAATTAAGTAACCCAAGTAATGTAATATATAGAGAAGCATATATGGCTATTTAGAGTATTAGCTATAGACTTTTTGTTGTTCATATTTAATATATGATATTTAATTGCCTCACTTAAGACAAGTAAACAGTCAGTGTTTAAAAAATACAAGCAATATGACAAAAAAACTACAATAGAACAAATAAATAAGAAACACTTGTCAAAAGTTTTTTGTCTTTTCTGCTCACCAAGCCTGTATTAATTTGATCCAAAGTACAGCAAAAACAGTAAAAGTTTGAAATATTTTTACTATTTAAAATAACATATTAAATACATAAAAACATAAAATAACAAATAATTTTCTATTCGAATATTTTTAAAAATGTAATTTATTCCTGCGATTTCCTGCATCATTACTCCAGTCACATGATCCTCCAGAAATAATCTAAATTTCTGATTTGCTGCTCAAAAAACATCTGTTATTAGTATAATTTTTTCGGGTTTCTTTCATGAATACAAAGTTTAGAAGAACAGTATTTTATCTGAAATAGAAATCTTTTGTAACATTATAAATGTCTTTATCATCATTTTTGACCAATTTAAAGCATCCTTGCTAAACAAAAGTATTAATTTCTATCATTTCTTTTCCAAAAAAGAAAAAAATATATATACTAAGCTTTTGCATGGTGTATAATGTTACAAAAGCTTTTTATTTCAGATAAATGCTGATCTTTGGATCGTTCTATTCATCAAAGAATCCTGAAAATGTACTCAACTGTGTTAAATATTGATATTAAATAATAAAAAACATTTCCAGAACAGCAAATCAACATTTTAGAATGATTTCTGAAGCATCATTTGGCACTAAAGAGTGGAGTAACGATGCTGAAAATGTAGCTTTAATCACAGGAATAAATTACATTTTAAAACATATTCAAATAGAAAACATTTATTTTAAATAGTAAAAATATTTGGTAATATTACTGTTTGTGCTGTACTTTGGATCAAATAAATGCAGGCTCGGTAAGCGGAACAGACTTTAAAATAAGATTGGGACTTTGGTGTATAATTTGATCTGAATTCGGGGGGATCTTGTAGGAGTCTGGTTAAGGGTAGTAACTTCTTTCTGTCCTCCTTGCTATCTCTCAATCTCATTCCTCTGCAGTGGTGTCCTGATTCATCTCTCCTTCCCCTGATCCTCCTCTCTTTATCTGCTCATCAAATCAGTGGTTGGAGGGATCTGTAAGTGTGTGCGTCTGTCCCTGCGGACAAAAGAGCTAGAGGGGGTGAATTCAGGTCGACCCAGTGCTTCAAACCGAGCGGAGTCCTCTTGGGAGCTCAGAGTTAATAAGACAAGTTTTAATTAATTTTTCCTCCATCAGGGGAGCAGAGAATGAGAAAATGGAGCACGAGCTCCAGAGGTAATGAGAACCCTGTCGGCCTATCCCAGGACACTTGCCCAGCACCGCAACCTTCAGTATATGACTTTAACCTGAAGATCCCAGGATCTAACTGATACACAGTAACCACACACTCATTTGTTAAATAGAGCACACTTTAAAATGACCAGCGACCTTCCTTCTGTGTAACACATTGGCGCATATTAAAGGGATAGTTCGGCCAAAAATCAAAATTACTCACCCTCAAGCCTTTCTAGCAGTGGCGTTCCGTCCATATAAGCTGCTAATGCTCCGCATACCCAGGCCGTCTGAGAGAATGCGTTCACGGGTTAATTAATATAAACATGGTTGTCAGTTGATCCCTTGTGTTTGTGATGTAACTTAAAGTGTAATAAAGAGTTGGGAATAAGTACGTCAAATTATTTATTAGCCAACAACGGCAATTCTCTGTAAATGTCACATGCGGAAGCTTCCGGGCAAGCGGATTCTCCGCAGCTTACTAGCCTCCGCTCTATTGCAATGACTCCTCAGGATTCACGTGCGTTCACTGCTTTCGCTGATATGCGCGTGATTTCATTGGCGAGGGTAAGCTGTCCGCGAAGCGCTCGCCCAAGCGGAAAAATGCGCTGTTGCTGCCAGATCTCGATTGCCGAAAATCACATTGTGTTTGATGCACAACTGACTTGACTAAATCAAATTAAAAAACATCTTAACTGTATATTTTCATAATTTCTCAAGCAATTCAAAATTTGAAAGTCCACTGAAAACATATAGACCGTGTTGAAGATGTTATTGTCAACATGCCTAAGTGGTTTAAATAAAAATATACAGAAATAGTATAATATATAAAAGTATAAAAAAAGTTTTTATTTTTTTATTTTTTGAATATTAACAAATGGGGGAAAAGAGGAAATAATAAAATCTGATTTTTTAAATTTATTTTATTGTTGTTTGCAACTTACTTGGCAATATTCTAAATATATTATTATTATTTTGCATTTTGCATGGTCGTAGTATCACCTGGGTGGGAGTTATATTCACTGGTGATTAATAATAATAATAATAAAATAATTCAGTCGAAGCAGAGATATAGAACGGGGAATCCCCCACCTCCCCACCCTCTTAATATTACGTACCATAAAATAATACGTGTAAACGTTGTTTTGCGTTTTTTATTTGGAAAAGCAGCTATGTTTTTCTAGCATTAAAATAACTATAGATAAACCTGAAACGATACAAGAAAGATTGGAGATGACATTTATTCACAAATAAGGGTAGGAAATGTGCATACTTTTAAATCAACACATGCCACAGTGTTTTCCTCGTTAAGTTTGTCCTAAAAGCTGGTTGGGGGCTGGGAGACAGCACTCAGCATACCCGCAAAAAAATGTCCTGGCTCTTCCAAACTTTATAATAGGAGTGAATGGCTGATTTTGAAGCCCAAAAAAGTGCATCCAACCATCATAAAAAGTACTCCACACGGTAGATTAATAAACGCCTTCTAAAGCAAAGTGATGCAATTGTGTAAAAAAAAATCCATATTTAAAACTCCATAAACCATAATCTCTAGCTTCCATAAACATTTGCAAAACCACATTTTTCCATCTCAAGAATATATTGAAATTATGACCTATGCTCTTAATTTCAAATGCAGAAATGTAATGCATTCATGAGCTCAAGGATAGATTATTGTTATGCTTTACTAGGTATGCTATTTAAACAAACTCTGGTCCTCAATGGTCTTATCACACTATACAGACCCTCCAGTTTTTTGCGATTCAGCGATCGCTGAATCCAACCAAAATCTGCAACGTTGCATTTTTTTGTGATCCTGCATAATTTGCAATTTTAAAGGTCTCACAAAAAAAAAAAAAAACACTCTATTATAACTATTAACTGAAATATAGTACAGTGTTTTACTGAACGGATCGCAGTTGATCTGTGATTCGGAGTAGGTCATCGTCACCGTTCGGCATGTGATTCGCAGATTAATTTGCCAAATTACACATTCAAGATACATACAAGATATGTTTAAGATACATGCACAGGGGGTTTGCTGTTATGTCGCAATATTGGAAGTTTTTCTGTTTTAAACCATGAAGGCGAGCCAATGGATATCACACTTTGCACAATAGTTATGCCGGTGAACATCTTCAGCCAATTCACTAAACGGAAAGTGAAAGTAAAAAACTAATGTTTTTTTTCATGACGCATACTCTCTCAGAGAAGAATTTAATTCAACGTGCTGATATAAAGGTATGTAACTGTCTAATAGTCTTAATAATTTTAATTTCAGGCCTATAATTTATATAAGTATAAATAATATATTTATATATTATTAATTTCTATAAGTTTTTATCTACCTGTTGTACTTATTTGTTCTGTTGTCATTTGTTTCAAACGTCATACATTTTGTTTGTTCTTTGTGTCATGTAAGACTATTGTGAATCTAACATAATACAATCTGGTAAATGTGCAATCATAGTTGTTAAAAGAAAACATCGCAAATGTTACGCAAATTTTTGAAAATTACCACCACGTAATCAGACATTTGTATCGCAAAATTCACGGAAAAAAATTCACGAAATCCTGAAGGGATTCATCGTCCAAAATGCAGCTGCTAGAGTCCTTACCAGGTCAAGAAAATATGACCATATTACCCCAATTTTAAAGTCTCTGCACTGGCTTCCTATTAGGTTCAGTATCAACTATAAAATACTACTTCTTACCTATAAGGCCCTAAATGGTTCAGCTCCTGCGTACCTAACTAGTCTTCTACCTCGCTACAATCATCACGCTCCCTAAGGTCGCAAAACTCAGGACTCTTGGTAGTACCTAGAATAGCAAAGTCCACTAAAGGAGGTAGAGCTTTTTCACATTTGGCTCCCAAACTCTGGAATAGCCTTCCTGATAATGTTCGGGGTTCAGACACACTCTCTCTGTTTAAATCTAGATTAAAGACACATCTTTTTAGCCAAGCATTCACATAATGCATCTCATAATATTTTACTGCTGTTATATCTGATTTATGAATCCTTAGCTTTGGTTGAACAAATCCTTTTGCTTGGTTTGAACAGCAGCTACGCTAATTATGTTCCTATTGTTCTCTGTTTCTGCCACGGGATTGATATCCCGTGGTAACTAGGAATAACACAAGCTTCAGTCTGGATCAGGAGCACCGAAGAAGAGATGATGATGCCAACCCCTTGGAGGACTTTAGATGATATCAGCCCTGAAACACCATACATCACTACCGAATTTTACTACAGTGATTTGATTGCAACATATAATCATTAATGTTAACATTATACAAATTGTACAAACTTTAATTATTGTACAAACTTTAATTTAACAAACGTTATTGTACAAACTTTAATTTGCTGTTAAGCTGCTTTGAAACGATTTGTTTCGTGAAAAGCGCTATACAAATAAACTTGACTTGACTTGACTTGACTTGAAGGGACGTCCGCTGCGTTCTCAAAACTCTGGCAATCTGATTATACCCAGAATATCAAAATCAACTGCCGGCGGCAGATCATTTTATTATTTAGCGCCCAAACTCCGGAACAATCTACCTAACACTCTTCGGGAGGCAGACACACTCTGTCAGTTTAAATCTAGACTAAAAGAGCTTTAAAAGATCTCTTTAACCTGGCTTACACATAACACATTAACACATTTCTATAATTCAAATCCGTTAGGATTTGTTAGGCTGCATTAATTAGGTCAGCCGGAACCGGGAACACTTCCCATAACACCTGATGCACTCGCTGCATCATAAGAAGAATGGCATCTACACTAATATTAGTCTGTTTCACTCTTATTCCGAGGTCACTGCAGTCCCCAGATCCAGTCCGTATCCAGATCAGATGGTCACTGCAGTCCCCAGATCCAGTCTGTATCCAGATCAGATGGTCACTGCAGTCCCCAGATCCAGTCCGTATCCAGATCAGATGGTCACTGCAGTCCCCAGATCCAGTCCGTATCCAGATCAGATGGTCACTGCAGTCCCCAGATCCAGTCTGTATCCAGATCAGATGGTCACTGCAGTCCCCAGATCCAGTCCGTGTCCAGATCAGATGGTCACTGCAGTCCCCAGATCCAGTCCGTATCCAGATCAGATGGTCACTGCAGTCCCCAGATCCAGTCTGTATCCAGATCAGATGGTGGATCAGCACCTAGAGACGACCTCTACAGCCCTGATTGTCAGCGGAGAGCACATCAACTAGATGAGCCCCACAGACAGATCACCAGTGAAGAAATCATCACCTAGACGACCATCTGCATAAGACAACAGGAAACTGATGAGTCCTCTGCACAGTCTGACTTTGCTGCAACAAACTGCTGGTTCATCTGGTCAGAGGAGAACTAGTCCCCGACTGAGTCTGGGTTCTCCCAAGGTTTTTTCTCCATTTCTGTCACCAGTGGAGTTCTGGTTCCTTGTCGCCGTCGCCTCTGGCTTAGATGGGGACACTTCATTTCCAGCTATAGATATAATATACAATTCTGAATTCAAATCACTGAATTCGATGATGAACTGCCTTTAAATAAAAATTGCTTTGACACAACCTCAATTGTTAAAAGCGCTATAGTCATAAAGGTGACTTGACTTGAGAAGTGCAGACAAAGAAACAAAAAAAAAGTTAAGGATTTGTGTAAAAAAAAAAAAAAAAAATGTTGGAGGATTTCAATTTAAGCCAAAAGCAGACTGGTTTTCCTTTGCTGTAATCAAACCTTGGTTCTCGCAAGA
Organism: Cirrhinus molitorella; assembly: GCA_033026305.1. Lineage (NCBI taxonomy): Eukaryota > Metazoa > Chordata > Actinopteri > Cypriniformes > Cyprinidae > Cirrhinus > Cirrhinus molitorella. Next base: position 669,436 of record CM065131.1, read on the forward strand.
CTAGCATATTCTCTCCGGAGCTTATGCTACACCTACGTTCTATGCAGAGATTAGCTTTAAATCTGGATATTTTTCTTGCACAAATGCATCAGAAGGCCTTTGTTAACCCCCCGGAGCTGTGTGGAGTACTTTTATAATGGACTGAATTTTAAAAGCCATTTAACTGCCATTATAAAGCTTAGAAGAGTCAGGAGATTTTTTTTTATATAACTCTAATTGCATTCGTCTGAAAGAAGAAAGTCATTTACACCTAAGATGGCTTGAGGGTGAGTAAATCATGGGGTAATTTTAATTTTTTGGGTGTACTACCCCTTTAAGTATAAACTACTCTCTATGGAAAAAGCCTAGATTATTTTACATTTTCATATTTATACTACATTTGCCATTATCTACTGCTAAGTTCATCTTTAAGAACATTAATAGTTTATTTACACAGTTAAATGTAATATTTAACTAATCTTAGCAAATCATACTGTATATAATATTATTGAGATCTCTAAATTCACTTGTGAAATTTAAAATGACTTCACCTTTATTTATGTATCGCTTTTTACAATACAGATTGTGTCAAAGCAACTTTACAGTATCAAATAGGAAGGTAGTGTGTCAATAATGCAAAAAGTAAACAATTTTCAGTTAAAGGGAATTAATCATTGAATTTAGAGATGTTATCATCCAGCTCAGTTCAATTAGTATACAATATCGCTGGAAATTAAGTGTCCCCAACTGAGCAAGCCATAGGCTTCAATAAAGAAATTATTATACAATTGTAATATCAGCTTTTTATCATTTATATTTTTTTTAATTAAAAAAAACATCAGCTTATAGTGCATTCCTTTCTTTCAATTTGAAAATAATTCCATACTTAAAAATCCTTCTCCTTCACAATAAAGCAATTTCACAATTGATAATTGGAAGAAAGAGATCTCTTATCCATTCAAATCCCATTCCAACCAGTCAAGGGGCAATTAACAGCACAGAATTTCTCATAAGACAGCTAATTGTGAAGACTTTATTTTTGGAAAGGTTTCAGTAAACAAATGATTTCTTTCCTCGGCCATGACGGCATCCTGTAATTCATGTTCATCTTCATGCGTTTCTGTCTAATGGAAGAAGGAATTGACCCCATGGTGTGCGAGCACACATTTAATTGTTTGATAGCGGTGGTTTAAAATTGGAATAAAAAGCAAGCTGGAATAAATTAAGATCTGTTTTACTTCATCAGTTTTTAATTAGATACATCATGTTCGCCTGCGTACCCCGGCTAATTATCATTGGTGTTTTTTTCAGGGAATCAAAACAAGTGCATTAATGTTTATTCCACAGCTGAAAGAAGCTGAAAAAGAAATCTCTTCTAGACTGCAAAATGCATACATTGTTTTGCAGTAGTACAAAAGTATAGTCAATCGACCAGCTGCTTCTAAGGAGTTCACAAATTAAAACTAACAAGCTTTCACTCAAAGACTGAAGGTAGTCTCCTGGTTAATTTTTTTTTCAACAAGCGCATCATGGACAGCTTGTTAAGGCTGGCTGTCACATCTTACATAATTATCTTGAATCCCACAGTGAGAAATCCAATCCAGTAAAGTCAATTCATTAAAAAAACGAAAAAAGGGAAGTTTAATGTTGCAGCAATTACATGCAAATAATTATAAATGAAAAAATCAAGGAAGGCTCACGTTCATAAGTCAAAAAGTAAGATACAAAGTGCCAGCTTTTTAACTAAACTGATTTTAGATACATATTTTCTTTACGGTTGTCAGAAACAGGTTCCAAGAACTTGTCAATTCTTTCAGAAAACTATTCTTACTTTTCAGAGACGTGTCACATCATCACTCACAGAAACAGCGCTGTGCATGAAGGTGTCATCTTTTAAGGATGTCAGTAAATCATGCTGGCCTTCTGAGAGCCAGAGTTTATGTTGCAAGTCAAAAGTCTGGCTACACAGGACTACACATCAGGATATTTCATATCCCATTTGATGACGGCGACAGAGAAAAATAAATTATGCTATGCTTTTGGCCGTGCACAACCTTACACCTGTGGATGCATCTCTAGTTCTTTTTAGTTCTTCATCTTATTCCTTCACCTGATTCTTGGTTAAAAACTGACAGGAAATAAGAGTTTGAACGACACGGAAAACAACCAACCCAAGTTTTAAAGTGACTTTTACAGGAGCGACTTTTTAAAATAGACTATTTTGGCTGTAAAATGATTAATCGTGATTAATCGCATCCAGAATTAAAGTTTATGTTTACATATAATATGTGACCCTGGACCACAAAACCAGTCTTAAGTGTCAATTTTTCAAAATTGAGATTTATACATAATCTGAAAGCTGACCAAATAAGCTTTCCATTGATGTATGGTTTGTTAGAATAGGACAATATTTGGCCGAGACACAACTATTTGAAAATCTAGAATCTGAGGGTGCAAAAAAATCTAAATATTGAGAAAATCGCCTTTAAAGTTGTCCAAATTAAGTTCTAAGCAATGCATATTACTAATTAAAAATTAAGTTTTGATATATTTACAGTAGGAAATTTACAAAATATCTTCATGGAACATGATCTTTACTTAATATCCTAATGATTTTTGACATAAAAGTAAAATCGATAATTTTGACCTGTACAATGTATTTTTGGCTATTGCTACAAATGTAACCATGCAACTTAAGACTGGTTTTGTCGTCCAGGGTCACACATGTGTGTTTACTTTGTATATTTATTATGTACATATAAATACACACACATGCATGTATATATTAAAACTAAATATTTATATGTATATATATTTATACCTGTATACAATTTAGATTATAAATAAATATAAATATTTTAGATAAATCTAAAATATTTTTCCCTTAATATATACGTGTGTGTGTGTGTTTATATATACATAATAAATATACACAGTACACAAATATATAGTATGTAAACATAAACTTTTATTTTGGATGCGATTAATCGTTTAACAGCACTAATTTCAACTATATAGCATATAGATCAATTTGGATTATGAAGTTTAAAAATGATTATTCAAAGCTGTACACAGATTATTGGAGTATGTTTCATAATAAAACACACAATAATACATATTTAATTCAATAATTCAATGTAATTACAAATTATCAAAATTCTTGATCCATATTGGTGGAAGTGAGAGTCTAAGTTTTGAATGCTTATATCTAGGGCTGCACGATTATGACAAAAATCATAACTGTCGATTATTTCCTTGAAATTGTAATTGCGATTATTAATTACGATCATCAGTGTTTACATAGACTGATGTTTTAAATAGCTTTACACCATTGTTTGAAGCAACTGCATGCCATAATTTTATATAAAAATAAAAAAGCAAGCTGAAAACACTCTTCCATATTGGTGGAAGTGAGAGACTGTATGTTTTGAATGCTCATATCTTCCAAATGCACATGTTGTGATTGTTTTGGAGCACACTAGATCAGGTGCTCTTAAATTGTGACTTAGTTTTGGTATGGAAATGATATATTTGGACCACATCCGACCCCCAACCTGAAAAAAAAAAAGGCTTTTGGACATGTGGACAGAGGTTGGTCTAACAATGGAGTCATCTAAATGATGGTAACACTGAGCAGACAGGGACCTACTGTAAATAAAGCCTTTGTTGGAGCAGGATATTGCTGAATATAGCTGTTTTTGTTCGTCTCTAGAGTATTCTATTCTTGTGGCTAGATCAAATTTAGAAAACAGGACACTGAACACATATTAAGGACAGTGTGAAATGTCCAGCAGTGTGGTGTTTCTGGATCTTCAGCCTATTAGAGACAGTGTTGGGGAAAGTTACTTTTAAAAGTAATGCGCTACAATATTGCGTTACTCTCTAAAAAAGTAACTAATTACGTTACTTAGTTACTTTTTATGGAAAGTAATGCGTTACAATATTGCGTTACTCCCTAAAAAAGTAACTAATTACGTTACTTAGTTACTTTTTATGGAAAGTAATGCGTTACAATATTGCGTTACTCCCTAAAAAAGTAACTAATTACGTTACTTAGTTACTTTTTATGGAAAGTAATGTGTTACATTACTTTTGCGTTACTTTTTAAATCTGGGCAGGGCTTGCTTGTTTGTTTTTAATACAAAAATATTTATTCTTAGTAAATGTCAAAGCCCTTTCACACCAAAATGAAATGAAGTGAATAAGGCTAAAGGAAAAATACATTCCCGTCTGTGCAGTAGAACTGTAGGAAAAGAAAGTTCAACACTCTTCAGCAATGAGAAAAAAAGCACAAATGTTAGTTCATCTAAAGTAAGTTTTGCTTATTGGTACACTGCAAAAAATGCTTTTCTTTTTTTTTATTTTTTGTCTTGTTTCTAGCCAAAATATCTCTTAATAATATATTTATAATAATATAATATATGTATATACAACATACAAGAAGGTTTTTCTAGAAAAGTAAAAATTATTGTCAAAATGTAAGTGTTTTAGCTTGAAACAAGCAAAATAATCTCCCAAATGGGGTAATCTTGTTTTCTGTTTGAAATAAGATTTTTTGCTTACCCCATTGGCAGATTATTTTGCTTGTTCTAAGCAAAAAGTCACTTATTTTGACTTGTTTTTTTTTTCTGAAAACAAAAAAAAAATATTTACTTAATTTAAGATGTATATATATATATATATATATATATATATATATATATAGGCTGTAAACAAGACAAAAAAATCTAAGTAAGAAAAGTATTTTTGCAGTGTACGGTTGAATTGGATCAACAAAGGTCAGCAGCAAAGTCACTGGTTAATAAAATGGGATTAAATACATAAAGGAAACTAAAAGTAACTCAGATATTTTCTTGGAAAATAAAAAAGTAATGCGTTACTTTACTAGTTACTTGAAAAAAGTAATATTATTACGTAACTTGAGTTACCCCCATCACTGATTAGAGATCATTTTAAATGGGAAAGACCTGATCCGAAATCAGCAGTATGTTTCGGAGTGTGTTTTAAAACTGAGTTGTGGAGCTTTATCTCAGCTGTGCACTGCTGCAAACTCCCTTTACTCCTTCAGCTCAGACAGAGATCAATACTTCATATGAGGAAGGTGGGTGTCAGAACTCTCTCCAGTGATCTCTGATCTCCCAGATTGTTCGGCGGCCTTGTTCTCTGAGGAGCCTCTCCTTGACCCGGAGTCTGAAAGCCACTATTCCTCTGATCTCATCGCTTCCGGTGGTTTCTCACTTCCACTGCCGATGTTACGAGTGATAACGCTGTATTAAAGCAGGCGCTTACGAGCTCTCGCAGAGATAAGCACAAAGAAGTTTTTTGTGTTTTGCTCTCCTGGATGCTTCTCTGTTTAGATGCTATTTTCTCTCACTCATAGTAGATCAACTTTTACGTAACTTGGGTCACAGTAGGGACCGTATTTAGCGTTATGTAATATTCTTAACATGGGGAATCTAAAAGCAGCAGCAGCAGTAACAATGAGTTACTGAGAGATAAATGCATGTGACATTGCCATTAAAATTTGACTATATTCCTGGAATCAACGGAAATGCATTTAGGTCTAGATTTACACTAAAACAAATTTATTCAGAAATGGCTAGTAATTTCAGGCATATGATCAGCTCAAGACAAAAAAGAAGGAAAATATGACCACAAGCCACGCCCCTATATATATCACATTAAATTATATATCTTATATTGTAATAATACATACTATTGTCCTGTAAAAAATAAAAAGCAGTATTCAATAATCATGATAACAATATAATATAATTACATTATAATAAAGTAAATATAGTATAGTAAAGTTAATAGAATTGTTATTATTATTAAAGTACCTGCCAAAAGGAAACATTACAATTATCAATGATTTTGAAATAAATATCTTCGATATCTGTAAATATCTGCTCATCAAGGCTGAATTTATTTGATCAAAATAAAGTAAAAAAACAGCAAATATTGTGAAATATTATAATATATATAAAATACATTTTACTATATTATAAAATGTAATGTTATTTCTGTGATGCAAAGCAGAAGTTTCTTCACCATTACTCCAGTTTTCAGTGTCACATGATCTTTTAGATATCAGCATTTATTTTTAAAATATCAATTTATTTGACTCTTGAGAAACATTTCTGATTATTATCAATGTTAAAAAATTCGCTGCATCATATTTTGTGTGGAAATGGTGACACACTGGTTTGATAAATATAAAGTTAATGAACAACATTTTTTTGCATTTATCCAATGTATTAATTCAATTTGTTAAAGCATTTATGATTTAAAATGTCTTCACTCACTTTTCATCACTTTCATGCATGATGAATACGATTATTAATTTCTCTCTTTTTTTTAATGTTATACAAATGACACAAAGAGTGGTAGCTATATTGTTTCCACAAAAATGTTAAGCAGCAAAACTGTTTTCAACATTGATAATAATGAGAAATGTTTATTGAGCAGCAAATTTAAGTGACACTTAAACTTGTCTTTGTAAAAAAACAGATTTATAAACGTTTCTAATGACAAATGTTGCATTCCCAAATGCAAATTAAGCTCAAACCAATCGCAGCACTAACAGTGAATCGAAACTAAAAACAGTACTGTAACAGAAGGCATGTATCGCATCAGACTACAGTCTATTACATAATTAAATCATTTTTTATGACAGCACTAAGCAGATTGATCATAAACACAGCTAAAAAGTTGCCTGCCACAGTGGCCATCCTTCGCAAAACTAATATCTACCACAGTTTGATCACAGGTAGAATGCAAAATGATTCAATACAAGCATTTCAGTCAAATTGAATTTATGCAATATTTCAAACTTTTAACCCACGGGAGAAAATCAACCCGCAAGAGTTTAAAATCAATAAAGTTTAAAACACAGATTCTGCATCCAAAGCGATTGAAATACTCTTAAAGACTGTGATGCACGAAAATTATATTCAATATTAGAATGTTTGCAGGAGACGGATTAAGAAAAAAGTCCCGTGCAAGGCTTTAATACAAAAAGGCACACAATGAATGGTGACTGTAGAAAGCAAAAGCCGAATTATGGACATTTTCGGTGATTTAGGAGTCCTGGCCTACACTTTTTTAAGTCCAAAAAGAGGACATATCAGGGAAAAGAGGACATATGGTCACTCTAAGTAAGGATATTGCTAAAATACATATTTCCTTTGCTAATTTTACCTAACTTTATTAAGTAGATTTTACTTAATTCAATACTTACATTTGAGAGTTTTTTCAGTCACCTGTAAAATTTGAGATTTTGGGCTTTTTGGTTTTTCATAAAGTGTGTTTTCAGACTAGTGGAAGGAAAACATCAAAAAGATGCATTTAAGTGTTTCTTTTATAGCACTTTATCTATTTTTGTCAACAGAGTTCAATTACATTACATATTTTTAAAGGCTGTTTTCTCAAAATGACTTTTTCAAATCTCCACTTGAGTAGCACTTACACACACCAAACTTTACATTTTTTTGGCAACACTTTAGAATAGGGAACACTGATTCACTATTAACTACAACTTTTCCCTCAGTAAATTTCTAATTTGTTGCTTATTAATAGTTAGTAAGGTAGTTGTTAAGTTTAGGTATTGGTTAGGATTAGGGATGTAGAATAAGGCATTAATATGTGCTTAATTAGTACTAATAAATGGTTAATATTCTAGTAATATGCATGCTAATAAGTAACTAGTTAAGACACTAAAATAAAGTGTTTCCATTTTTTTTTCCTGTCTATATCCTAAAGGTTTTTACAGAGGGATTTGTTCATATAGAATTTGCTTGATTACATACAACATTTTATTCCCCCAAAATTGTAAAAAATATACTGTTTTTTGTCTGTTCTAAGTATTTTCTGAATTATGGAGTGACAAAATGACATACGCAAAATTCCCTTTAAAAACACGTGACTCCAATACGCCAAAAATATTAAACAAAACTTTTTGAAACTGACTTTGTGTTTAGTGTTTTAGTGTCTGACCAGTGTTTAGATTTTTTAACTAGAAATGTATGCAAATTAGTGCATATTTCAATAAACAATGTCTCATTTGCATATTTTAACAACATTTTAGAAGACTTGTTGAGCAATTATCAATATAATCAATCAACTGGGTAAGTAAGGTGATTTTTTACACTATTCACCTGCAGTGTCTCACCTTAAAAAGAAAAATGAAGTAAATCATACTTATTGTTTTTTTTATTATTATTATTGTTGTTGTTGTTTCCAGTGTAACGGGTTTGTAACGACATGAGGCTGAATAATTAATTACAGAATTTAAATTTTTGGGTGAACTATCCCTTTAAGCCGGATGCCACTAATTATCTCAAGACAAATTTTCCATCCTTAATGCCACAACCTTCGCAAACTTCAGAAAGCATAGTGCAAGTACAACGACTGTCGCAGCCCGCTTCCAACGGAATGATAAAAACCTTTGTGTCCGACTCCCAGAGGTTGTTTAGCGAGCCAATTAGACGACATCTGCAGTATTTTTTCATCTCCTGCTATTTTAGTGTACAATATGCATCACAAGGTCCACAGATGGGCCACTCTGGGGCCGAGTCTACATTGCTTCCCCTGCTTTGCACTTAAGACCGTTATGCATCCTTTTTTAATAACTGTGCAAACTATGAACAGTCTTTTACACAAACGCACTCTTTTTTCTGTCTCTAGCTGGGTCCTTGACAGAAGTCGCAGTCGCGGCTCCTCGGGGCCGGCGTTCGATAATTAGTTTGGCTTTAATGGCTGCTGGGAGGGCCGAGGGATTCCTGTAATCCCTGCATCTGCTCACCTCTTACTGCTAATCTTCCCGGTCTATCTACAGCCGACACTTTCCCAGCGCTGAGACTATAGGTATAATGAGATACGCAAGCGAGGGACGGCTCCATACCATCATTTTTTCTTCGGTACGATACCAGAATGTAACACTAAATCGAAGCTGTAGTAAGTAATGTTAACATACTAAACATGCAACATGTCCTCCAATTTATACGACCGACTAAAGTCGTTTTCACAAATCCTCAAATACGTCTCTGTAAAGCGTATTCAACATTTGCTCCCTTATCAGTAACAGGTATCTAACTCAACCTTAGCATTATGTGTAGGTCAATTAGTAGCGCGTTGCACTGCGGAGTGATATAATCATATGAACACAGGTTCGATTCCAGAGAACGCATATGTTTTCATTGTATGTTTTTTTTTTTTTAAATATGCACTAGAAATCATGATTTCTGTAAGGGGTAGGTTTAGGGTAGGGTTAGGTGTGGTCATATATACGAATTACACCTAGTAAAACACCTTTAAATTACCCTGAAATCGTATAAAAACTCATACGTCATTCGATGACGTCAGATCCAACGCGACACTGTCATTATTTTTACGACCGCTAGAGGGCGCTTAACTTTAAAACGTAAGAATGGATCGTATTTGGTCGATTCAAAAACGTACAACTGGGTCGTATTTTCTTTGAGGACAGTCTCAAACATGTATTAGTTTATTTATCATTTATAAATAATTATTGAGCTAGATTAATGAGTGCTGTGATACTGTTAGCTCAGCTTACCTACAGAATTTTAACTTTTTACTGTAAAGTGTTATATACAGCCAAAATATTCAAAATCGCGTTATCTCTCTGATTGTTTTTAGATTTCAGACTAAGAAAGCATTTTTACTCTGCTTTAAAAGTACTTGTCAAGTGTCTGTACTTTATCAGAGTGTTTTCTTTAGAAAACTTTGCTTCATGACATTCCAAAGCAGAATGTTGTAGTTTTTACCGCAGTTTCATATTAAATATTTAATACTTTATTAGATTAGAAATACATTGCTTTCTTACTTTTACTCAAGTAAAAGTAATTCTAAAATTTACTTGAGTGCACGAAAATACTGCATTGTTAATATTCTTAATTATTAAACGTAAAACAAACAACTTTTATTTATGAAATGTGGTTGAGAAAAAAGACATTATGCTTTGGAATGGAGTAAAACATTTTCCAAAGCAAAACACTCTGATAGACTACAGATAAATTTACTTAAGTGAAAATACTTCACTACTGTCCACTATCATTTGTGATTAAAATCTCAATTTTTGATTGATGAATGATGCACTCAGCTGTCGATCTCTAAATTGGTGGAAAAGATCAGGACGAATGCTTGGTGATTTAGTTCGTTCAGCTTTATCATCTGATTTGTATGCAAAATAATGCCATATTCAGTGTTGAGGAAAGTTACTTTTAAAAGTGATTCATTACAGTGCATTGTGTCACTCCCTAAAAAGTAACGAATTATGTTACTTTTTATGGAAAGTAATGTGTTACGTTACTTTTGTGTTACTTTTTTGAGCAGGGCTCGCTTGTTTGTATTTAATATAAAAAAAAATTTGATTCTTATCAAATGTAAAAGCCCTTTCACACCAAAATGAAATGAAGTGAATAAGGCTAAGGCTGAAAGAAAATTAAATTGACTGTAGAACTGTAGGAAAAGAAAGTTCAACACTCTTCAGCAATGAGGAAAAAAGCACAAATGTTAATCTAAAGTAAGTTTTGAAAAAAAAAATACTTGGATTTTTTGTCTTGTTTCCAGACAAAATATCTAAAAATTCTTAAATCAAGAAGGATTTTCTAGACAAGTAAAAATTGTCTTGTTTTTTCTTGAAACAAGCAAAATAATCCCCCAATGGGGTGAGCAAAATAATCTTGTTTCCTGTTTGAAATAAGATTTTTTTTTGCTTACCCCATTGGCAGATTATTTTGCTTGTTTTAAGCAAAAACTCACTTAATTTTGACTTGTTTTTTCTGAAAACAAGAAAATAATTATTTACTTGTCTAGAAAATCCTTCTTGATTTAAGAATTGTTTGATATTTTGGCTGGAAACAAGACAAAAAAAAATATAAGTAAGAATTAAAGTAAGTATTTTTGCGGTGTATGGTTGAATTGGATCAAAGGTCAGCAGCAAAGTCATTGGCTAATAAAATAGGATTAAATACATAAAGGAAACTAAATGTTTTTGAAAAGTAACTCAGATATTTTCTTGGAAATGAAAAAGTAATGCGTTACTTTACTAGCTACTTGAAAAAAGTTATATTATTAGGTAACTTCAGTTACTTGTAATGCGTTACCCTCAACACTGGCCATATTACACTTCTGTTGTCTTCATTTACTGCTTTTGTATGCGTTGATGGAGTTTCATCTGTCTGAGTATTCTATAAAATGATTTGCATTCTGATTTTGAGATCAAAAGGCACAAAAATTCTAATTAATCGATAAAATCGCTCAGCCCAAAGGGTAATTAATGACAGAATTTTCATTTATGTGTGAACTTACTTTTTAATTCTTGATATTGGTAATCTTGGATCAGTAGCTGAAAAGTATTTTTTACCAATCTAGGCTGAATAATGCGTTAAAAGTAGTGCTGTCAAATGATTAATCGCGATTAATCGCATCCAAAATAAAAGTTTATGTTTATATACTATATATTTGTGTACTGTGTATATTTATTATGTATATATAAACACACACACATGCATGTATATATTAAGAAAAATATTTTAGAAGTACATCTAAAATATTTACATTTATTTATAATCTAAATTGTATACAGCTGTAAATATATATACATATAAGTATTTTGTTTTAATAAATACATGTATGTGTGTGTATTTATATGTACATAATAAATATACAAAGTAAACACACACATATAGTATGCAAACATGAACTTTTATTTTGGATGCGATTAATCACGATTAATCATTTGACAGCCCTAGTTAAAAGTACTCAGCTACTTATTAGCCTTCTTTCTGGGCTTTTTACAAACGGCTGCAAACCAACCTTTCTTACTCCAACGTACACGAAAGCGCTGCCAACGTCTATGTTTTCCTCCGCAGTCATTATCTGTAGGGCCTAAATGCTCTCTCAATGCTCTCTGGCACACCTGGCTCGTTAGGAAGCCTAGATTAGCTCTAATTAGTCTCTAATTGTGGCCGGGCAGAGCCCCACCCTCCGCAGGTGCTGACACTAAACAGCCTCATTAATATTGCTAGCGGGGCGGACTGCGCCGGCGAAGATCAAACGGGCCTTAATTGAGCCTGGCTTAACTTTATAAAGCTGAGACACTGAGGAGGAGGGGGCCTTGTGTAATCACTCAGAATGAAGGCAAATTCACAAATATTTGATGGAAACTTCACGTCTGAACAATAACAGAGTAGATGAGCATTGGAAACCGCTCAGACGTTCGGACGAAACCAAAGCCTGCAGGCGAAACGCTGCTCCTGGTTTATTCTTTATTGGCCCCATTAGGACAGTAATGGCCTCGTCGGACTGTCTGGTGCTCTTTCACCCGCCTTATGTGCAGGAAAGGGCTCTTTTTCCATTGCGCTAATGAGGTTAGACCAGAGGACTCGCCTTAAGGACAGCAGCATGTCCGACTCATTCAAGACACTGTAATGTTTTAGTTCTTTCACCATTTTGACTGACACTTCAGGGTCCATTATGTCCGAACAGAATTTGATTAACTTGCACTGACGACACAACTCCCGCTAGGTTCACTTCGTTTTTACATTCTGAATAAAACACTAAATAAAAGCGTGATGCCATAATGCAGAAAAGTGAGGACAGAAAAAAATGACTACTGTATTTTTGTACTAAAAAGTATTTATTAGTAACATTTTTACATAAAATTGTAAATAATAATAATAATAATAATAATTAACCATCATCTTCAATGAATCATTCTATTTGAAACAGGTAATAAAATGTTTTGCGAATTTTAACCCAATATTGTGTAAAATTATTATTTTATTATGTTTTTCTCCATTGTTGTTATATTAATATTAGATTGTTTTACAACACAATACCAATAACAATATTAAAACTTGTCCTAATATTTTCATTTATCATATTTATTATTATTATTATTATTATTATTATTATTATTAATGTTGTTTATATTTGTCCTGTTACTTAATACTAGATTTTTTTTACAATACAATAGCAATATAAAAGTTAAATATTTATTATTTCTTAATATTTTAATAAATATTTAATTTATTTCCTGTATTATAATAATAATAATAATAATAATAATAATAATAATAATTATTATTATTATTATTATTATTATTATTATTATTATTATTATTATTATTAAATCTAGGGATGTACAGAATTTTCAGCCAAAATCTGAAAATGGCATAATTATTAAAAAGCATTTTTCTGTTTCAGTTTTCCAATTTTCTTGATCTTATTTCTTATATAATAATAATAATAATAATAAAATCATAATTTTCACCAAATCGTTTTATGTGCAGCAGAAAATAAAATGTTTTGTGTATTTTAATCATGTAAAGTTATTTTTCTTTTATGATGTTTTTTTTTATTTTTTATTTTTTTTTATTATTATTGTTGTTAATTTAATGTTAGATTTTTTTACAACACAATATAATCTTAAGCAATTCTAGACTTAATTTCCTAATATTTACTTAATCATATTTATTAATAATAATAATAATAATAATAATAGGAATAATAATAACATTGTATTAATTGTCATCTTATTATTTAATACTAGCTTTATTTAATAATAGCAATACAAAAGTAAAATGTTTATTATTTCTTATATATATATATTATATATCTTTCTTGATCTTATTTCTTAATCATCATCATCTTCTTCTTCAACAAATCTTTTCATCTGCAGCAGAAAATAAAATATTTTGTGCATGGAGTAAAATGATTGTTCTTTTATGTTTTTCACAAATTTATTTAGGTTTACAACACAACCGCAATTTTATTCTTGAGCATTTTTAGTCTTCATTTCCTAATATTTCCTTAATCATATTTAATAATAATATAATAATAATAATAATAATAATAATAGTATTCATTGTTGTCCTATTTAATGCTAGATTTTTTCCAATACAATAATAGTAAAATATGTATTATTTCTTAATATTTTCTTGATCTTATTTTTTATATAATAATAATCATCATCATCTTCAACAAATCTTTCTGTCTGCAGCAGAATTTTTTTTTTTTTTTTTTTTTTGTGCATTTTAATCCAAACTGCATAAAAAATGAAATGCACAACAATGAGTGTGAAACTGGTGCAGTATTTCGATGCATACTATACAATGCAGCAATGTAAGAACAGAACGCTAGTAAGCTACAAGCAATACATCAGTTGTTTACACATGCACAATCCATTCAAAGGTCAGGACAGCAGTGTTCATTTCAGCTCCAGTAACCTTATAAAAAGCAGAACACCATGAGGAAACTCATAATCTGTTAATTACTATGCTAAAACAGCAGCAGTAGATTGTGTAAATGGGATACACAACCTTGAAGTGGCCAAGGCTCCATTACAGTATCTGGCTGCTGCAAAAGAGAACAGGGCCTCAAACATCGTGACCCTTCGTCCCCCACTACGCACATCATGTAATGGTTTTTCTCTCTTTGCATCTCCTTCCCCCCTCACTGCATTTCAGGTCTATCCATCTCTTTGCCTCGAGTGCCCTGAACCCCCGACCTGCCGGGGATGAAGGGCCAAAAAAGACGGAAAAAAATAGATAGATATAGGCCTAGAGAAAATGAAAGAGCAAAGAAGAGGGCAGAAGATTGAGGGGAAAAGTTTCAAAGAAAAAAAATGTAGAGGACAAAACAAGAGCAGATCTCAAAAAACTAATTTAGCATGACAGACCATACAGGTATCTGAAAGGTATCAAAAATGTGAAAGGAATAGACCATTTAAAAAACGAAAAACCGGTATGCTGTTATTTTGTCATAAAAAGACACATGAAAAAGCAGGCATGGCTCAAAAATGATGAAAAGCAAAAAGTTGTAGTATAATTCAAGGCTTCTTAAACCATCAAAAGATGTTTTATGATGTACTTTAACTAAATTTATTTGGACAGCATGACTTTTTGTAAAACAGATTGGTGTTGATCGGATGAAATCTCTAGGAGGAGTATGTTGAAAGAAAATTTGCCAAGAAAATGTAAAATAACTGACTTCCTGTTGGGTTTCGGATTTTGTTCCAGGAGGTTTGTAGGTATTTGTGTGTTACATGTGTAGAGGTCAACCGATATATCGGGCCGATATTTGTCATTTTTTAATATATCGGCATTGGCCGATGTCCAAATTAAAGTTCGGTTTAACTTAAAGATGACAGAAATATATTTGTAATATTTAAAATGTACTTAATACTATTACTACTACTGTTGAAAAATTAATAAACCTTTCTGTTTTAAAGAAATAATTGCACAATATTTCTTTCATGTTTTAATTATATAGTAAATCCCCCTCACTTGCCAAAAAAAAAATAATTTATAAAACAATTAAATAATGTATGCCTTCTGTTAATATAAATACACAACACAGAATTTCTAAGTGAATAGAAATTCACAAGTCTACTGTAAGAATAAATAAAAGTTGTTATGCATTTAAATAATTAGACATGCTAAAACCAGAATTTGGTAACAATTAAAATACTATATCATAGGGCCCTAAACATTTTAGTTAAACCTTTAATAAATTGATGTTCTTGATTTTAATTAATTAGACATGCTTTTTTGACTAATAATATTTTATTTAAAATTTAAATGTATTAAATAAAAAGTTTACATTTATGTTCCAACAAACTTGAAGAATTCTGCTTGATAAATGCTCTAAACTTTTATGTAAATGATTGACAGGTTATTTTTATAGTACCTGTTTTACATATTTAATACCTGGTCAGTTTATTGATTTGTTTGGTTAACTTTGGATAGATATTTTATTTTAATACCGTGCATTGCACAAAATTAAGATTTGAGAGATGGTTCAAGTCAGTGTTCAATAAATAATGATGTTAAGTTTAGAAATGTTGTGCTTCCATTTATTATTAGTGTGACATTTTAGCATAACTTCAAGATATCGGCCCTAAAAATCGGCCAAAAAAAAACTGGCAGCACATATCGACCATCAGCTGACCCTGACCTCTAAACATCGCCATTGGTTATAGAAAAACCCTAATCGGTTGAGCCATTTTGCCACACCTAATTCTGAGAACTATATCGTACGTACATTTTTGCGTACGTTTAGGACCTCAAAAATGTGATTCATTTTGGAGATAAAGAAGAACAAACAGGCCAATTCCAACAATTCCACCACTGCAGTGCTTGGGCCCTAAGTATAGTCAATGGGCCATTCTACAGAATTGGTCAAAAGTTGGAAACTTCTTGAAAAAAAGTGTCTTTTTCCAAATAATGTGTATGTATGCAAAGTGTTTAACATCCAAGGACACATTTCTAGTAATTGTGCAGTTAATTCTCATATTGAATTTTCAGAAAATGTGTCCTCTCCCCAAATTTGTCACTACTGAAACACAGTAATAATAAATATTTTTTAATTAATTTTAATAATAATTTTTTTAATAAATAATATATACAAAAAATTAAAAAATATAATATATATGCCATTTTTTTTTCAGAGGTAAATCAATAACAGTTACATTTTTAACAATATTTCAAAAGTAATTTATGAGATTTGATGTATTTTCAACAAAATGTTTCATTGTAAAAGGCAAAAAGCTGATCATACTCATTTTAACCCTTTAGCTGTCACTTGCATTTTTGAACAGACATGAAAATGCAATATTCACACTTTTATAATTATTCATTATAATTCATGAATGAATACATTTTGTAATATGAATTTGACACACATTTTCCATGTTAATGCAATGACTGATTTTAAAATGGTTTTCAAAGGATGAATTTTGAGATTCAGTTTTCAAGTGATATATAATTTCTTATGATTTCTAAAGCGTGAGAAAAAAAAGAAGAAAGTATTTTTGTGACAAAGGTCAGAGCTCCCTTTATGAAGCAGATTTTTGAGATGCACTCTTGTCATAAATTAATCTATTACTTTTCCTACATAATTTGTGACACAAAAAAAAAATGGTAGAATATCTATTTGAGAGTCCTAGACCTTTCCAACGATATATAGTTTGTCATGATTAAATTAGGATTTATTTGCAAAATTGTGAAGTAAACTTAGGCATCTTAGTAAACATCTAAGATTGGAATACTTCAATGCTTTTTAAATGTGTTTTTTAGTTGTGGAACAGCACTTTGGACCAATTATATAGAATGGCCTGAAACACAGTAATAATAATTTAATTTATTCATTTATTTATATAATTTATTTAATTATGATTTTATTAAATCATAATTAAATAATTAAATTAATTAATATATATATATATATATATATATATATTTTTTTTTTTTTTTTTTTGCAATTGTATAATTTTTTTTCAGAGGTAATAACAATTACATTTTTAACAATATTTCAAATGTAATTTATTAGATTTGATGTATTTTCAATAAAATGTTTCTTTGTAAAGGGCAAAAAGTTGATCATACTGATTTTAACCCTTTAGCTGTCACTTCCATTTTTGAATATAAACGTAATTTTTTTTTTTTTTAATTTTATATTTTTTGTAATATGAATTTGATGCACATTTGGTAATGCAATGTCTGATTTTAAAACACTGCATTACCAATTCTGTAGAATGGCCTATATACCCTCAGTTCCACTCAAGTATGGTGACTTTATAGTGATTAGTTCTTAAGTTCTTATTTTGTGGATCATAAAAGTTTGAAATGACATTAGTGAGTAAATAACGGCATCATTTGGAGTGAACTGCTCCTTTAAGGTGGCTTAGAAACTCCAAAAACAGGAGGATGAGAGGTTGCGATGGCCTTTCTGAACCCCCTGCGGCATCAAACTCCCACGACCACATGCCATGAGAGCTCTTCCCATTTGTTCAATCAATTTCCATCTCCGTATCATCCCGTCTCCATATGACTTTCCCCAGGCCGGGGCTGTGTGGGTGATCGATCACCAAAAGAGTTCAGAGCTGAAATTGAAATTGAATGACGCCTCCATTCTGAGCACCGAGGATCAATGTACAAATGCGAGGAGGTGCAGGCAAGATTAATTAATAAATTCATTGATTGCTTAAGAGGGACACGGTGGGGAGCATTAGGAAGACTCTTTTTTTTTCCTTACACGAGAAAGCGATAATCGAGTTTGTGGTCGATGTTCTCTGCGGTCTCATGGGTGTCATGGGCACAGTTCAATAAGCGCTGTCCCGCCTCTCATCTCGGGACATTTTGAGGACAGGCATATTATCAACAAGAGGGGAAAAAAAATGAAATAATTTAAAAGGTATTTAAGGACGAGGGTTTGTTCTCCGTCTTAGGACAGCAGAAAATGTTCTATGCTGTTTCAGAATCACAAAAATCCACCCAGAAAAAACTTAAACAGAAACTTCTGGGGACATGGTGTCAAGATGAATATATATCATACTGCTGGAAAATGTGAAGACTGGTATACTCTCTCAGCAGAAAAATTTAATTTCACTAGGATAATTTAGCACTGCAAAAAATGCTTTTCTTACATAGATTTTTTGTCTTGTTTCCAGCCAAAATATCTGAAAATGCTTAAATCAAGAAGGATTTTCTAGACAAGTGCAAATTATTGTCTTGTTTTCAGAAAAAAGAAGTCAAAATTAAGTGAGTTTTTGCTTGAAACAAGCAAAATAATCTGCCAATGTGGTAAGCAAAATATTCTTATTTCAAGCAGAAAGCTAGATTATTTTGCTTACCCCATTGGCAGATTATTTTGCTTGTTTCAAGCAAAGACTCACTTAATTTTAACATATTTTGTCTGAAAACAAGACAATCATTTTTACTTGTCTAGAAAATCCTTCTTGATCTAAGAAATTTTAGATATTTTGTCTTGAAATAAGACAAAAAATCTAAGTAAGAAAAGCATTTTTTGCAGTGAGGGCCCTATGATTTCCGCGATGCAGAAAACGCGGACGGAATCGCGGAATCCAGTCATAAAAATTGTATGTATTATTTAACGTGGAATGTCATAGAATTTGTCAAAGTTTGGAAGAATTAATCAAATTAAATCAAATCACGATATGAACTAGTATGTGTAAATATTAAGCCGCGAAACGACGCAGGGCTCGCAAAATGTAAAAATCTCTGGTACTCTTCAGATTTTGGTAGCCCGAAAATTTATTTAACTAGCCCAAATAAACAAGACAATTATTTTTTTTTAAATAGAAAATCAGATAGGAGTCTAAATGTCAGTCTAAAATATTTTCAGTGCACAAATATCAAGGAAGGAATTTTATTTCACTATTTACAGGGTATCTGCAGAATTTTTAACATTCAATTTAAGACAATTTATGATGCTTTTTAACAGCTGCACAAACAAAATAAACTGTATGAGTGGGGTTGGACAATGTACAGTAATGTATTAAGCAATAAAATGACAAGATTTACAGTTCACATACAGGTTTTCACAAAAACAAAAAATCTTATACAACGGCATTTCAGCCTTTAGAGCAGGGGTGCCCGCACTTTTTTTTGTGATGATCTACTTTTAAAAGGATCAACTCAACCAGATCTACCAACAAAAACACACAGTTTAATTTAAAAAAATACACTTCAGATGCTATCTTAAAAATGACGCACTCTGGGCCCGGTTGCATGAAAGCCCTAAGAAACCTTATAGCTAAGAAATTCCTAAGTTATAAGGTTAAGGGTAGTCTTAGTGAAACTTGGGTAGCAAGAAAAAACCTATGGGTCAATTTAAGGAACTTTAAGGCTGTCATTAAGTATTTCCCTTAATTATCTAAGTGTTGCTACAAAGTCCTTAGTAACTAGTCCTTGAGCATTTTCATGATTTTATATTTTTTTTATTTCAGGATTTTTTTTTTAAGTGTTTTATTTTGATTGTTTTTATTGTAATTAAAAATGTATATTTGTTTTGAGCATTTTCATGATTTCATTTTTGTCTAAGTGTTTTATTTTGATTGTGTTCATTTTAAAACAATTTATTTTAATTTGAATTTTTTTATGACTTGATTATTCTTTACTAAATGTTTTATTTTAACTTTTTTACTGTAAAAAAAATAATAGCATTTTCATGATTTTATAAATAGTCTTGGTGTTTTATTTTCATTGTTTTTCTTTTACAGTCATTTTGCTTACCCCATTGGCAGTTTATTTTGCTTGTTTTAAGCAAAAACTCACTTGTTTTTGACTTCTTGTTTCTGAAAACAAGACAATATTTTTTACTTGTCTAGAAAATCCTTTTTGATTTAAGAATTTGTAGATATTTTGGCTGGATACAAGACAAAAATCTAAGTAAGAAAAGCATTTTTTGCAGTGCATAGATACATTTTGCATTGGACTGCTTGTCCAGGTTGCTGAGGACAGTCCATAAAGAGCCGAGAGAAGAAGTGTGCATTAGAAAAAAAAGACTACAGACCTATATAAGTCAAATAAATCAACCGCTCTCTCCAAGTATAGTCTACAGAGACATTCAATCTTCATCTCTCTCATCCTCTGCATGTAAACATGAAGGTTTGGGCCAGGTGGTGTCATCTGCAAGATAACGTTACTGTCGGATTTGATTGATTTCTAAAAAAAAAAATAATAAAATGAATCCCTAATCCAGGATTAATTTCAAACCATGTCTTTCACATCACTCCCACATACTTTTTATATCACCAGCTTCTCCTTAAAAACACTATTACAACTTCACGTTAGGGGTGTGTGATATATATCATCTGCGATAATATCGAAATTGTTGTTTTAACGATGTGCAATTTGACATTATCGAGTATAATGTGAAAAACGAACAAAACACACCTACAGAGTGCACACATAACATTATTATGTGAGTAAGTCTGTAAGTACGCATTTATAGTGCATTCTTTCGCTGCATGATTCAGTCTATTAAAATGCATTTAGAAATGATCAGAGAATTCAAGATATGGGGACAGAAAATGTATATATTTATATCATTTCATCTAGTTAAACAATATCACATGAAGAGTGAAGTTTTTCCTTCAAAAATCAGCATGACTACAAATGTGACGTTGATTTTAAACAGTCCAAGAAACAAGAAGTTAATATTAACTTGCGTTTTAGACAGCATATTTCCTGTTTTTGCTTAATTTTCGACAAACAAAAATCATTCTAAACACAGCCACAGGACTGTTTTGCGTCTCTGAGCAACATGAAGGTGTTTCGTTTCTGAATGAATCAACCGTTTAAATGATTCGGTTCAATCGCAACGACTCACTTATTAACAGCGACTTACTGACACCTGCTGGCGCTTTTAATGTGTAAATGCATCTAAATGCCACTTTATATGCAGCTTCTGCAAAAATGAATTTTGTTGATAGTGATTTGATTTGTTTAGTAACAGACTGAATGTATTATTATTATAATTGACTGATTAAATGTAAGAATTAGACTCAAAAGTTGATGCACACTTTTAGAAAAAAAGGCTTAATAAAAGATACAAAATGCTCATTAAAGGTCCATTTAAAAATCCATTTAAACTTTTAGGAAAAGAATAATCATCACTGCTGTGAACTGACCACACAGAATATGAATAGTACCAAAAACTTTAGCACTGTAGTCCTTTTTAAGCACAATAACACACACAGCAAAACTATCACCTAAATATCGCCATCGACAAAATCCCAGAAAATATCGAGATATTATTTTTTGTCAATATCGCACACCCCTAACTTGTTTATGCAATCCGTGAAAAGCTTGTACACAAAAAAAAAAACACCTGCAATTGCAATGAAAAAAAAGACTCTGAGTGGCATCATCCAGGTGCCCACAGGGAGGTACTGAACCTGACAGAGAATAACTACAACTAGATAAAAAAGTTTGTCAAGACAAACTTTAAGTTGGCTTGAGAAAGCCGGACCAGAAAGTTTAAAAAGTTTATAGAGTTTAAAGAGTTTAAAAAGTTTAAAAGTTTAAAACATTTAAAGACTTTAAAAGTTTTAAAAAGTTTAGAGAGTTTAAAAAGTTTAGAAAGTTTAAAGAGTTTAAAAAGTTTACAGTTTTAAAAAGTTTTTAATTTTTGTTTAAAGTAGTTTTAAAAGCTTAATGTTTGATAGATGGATAGATAGATAGATAGATAGATAGATAGATAGATAGATAGATAGATAGATAGATAGATAGATAGATAGATACCCAGGGCGGTTGCTAAGGTGTTGCTATGCGGTTGCTAGGGTACCTGGGGCGGTTGCTAAGGTGTTGCTAGGGTGTTGCTATGCAGTTGCTAGGGTAACTGGGGTGGTTGCTAGAGTACCCGGGTGGTTGCTAGGGTGTTGTTATTTGGTTCTAGGGTACTTGGGGTGGTTGCTAGAGTACCCGGGTGGTTGCTAGGGTGTTGTTATTTGGTTCTAGGGTACTTGGGGTGGTTGCTAGGGTGTTGCTATGCGGTTGCTAGCGTACTCTGAGTGGTTGCTAGGGTGTTGCTATGCAGTTGCTAGGGTAATTGGGGTGGTTACTATGGTGTTGCTATGCGGTTGCTAGGTAATCAGGGTGGTAGCTAGGTTGTTATTAGCATGTTGTTAGCATGACTAGCATGTTACTAGCATGTTGCTACCATGATTAGCAATGTGCTAGCATGTTGCTAGCATGATTCTAACATGATTAGCCAGTTACTAGCATGATTCTAGCATTATTAGCTAGTTACTAGCATGTTGCTAGCATGATTCTAGAATGTTTTTAGCATGATTAGCAAGTTACTAGCATTAACAAGTGGCTAGCATGATTTAGCATGATTAGCATGTTGCTAGCATGTTTATAACATGATTAGCAAGTTACTAGCATGATTCTACTATAATTAGCAAGTTACTAGCATGTTTCTAGTAAGATTAGCCAGTAGCTAGCATGATTCTAGTATGGTTATCAAGTTAGTTTGAATGAGTTTGAATGGATTAGAAATAGTCGATAGAAGGGAACCTAGATTTAGTCTCAAAGGATTCTGGGAGTTCTGACAGTTGAAATTTGAATGTCTTGGCTCATTTGAACATTCCCTCAATGTAAGTCTATGGGATTTTTCTGAGTTTTAATCTTTATTTTTAGGAAAATCGTTAGTCCGATCAGTTAGAAAAGATATAGCAACTCAGGTCAGATCAGTCTGAAGATCTGGGCTGAGTTTGGCTTTCTCAAGCCAACTTAATACAGAAGAAAGCCAGGGAGGCGGAGTAGAGAAGGAAGACATGCCTGCGATACGCTCCGCTTGACTTTGGGAAGGGAGGCGGGTGCCTTACAATGATTCTGCGCCTTTCCAATGAATATGGAACAATCCCATCACGCAACATTAACCAGATCATTCTGCGGGTCTCATGACATTGCGCTCTCTATCTCAGGGTTGACACTTCCTCTCTGGAGCCTGGGAAAGAACATGGAAAAGGCACAGTAGGCATCTAATGCTCCACGACCAGCTCACACAATGAAGACATACGTCTAATGAGAGAACGGCAGCAGAACAAACCTGCTGTACTGGTATACGACACATTTCACATAAAAGACGTTCACACCGCAAAAAATGCTTTTCTTACTTAGATTTTTTGTCTAAAAATTCTTAAATCAAGAAGGATATTCTAAACAAAATTATTGTCTTGTTTTCAGAAAAATGAAGTCAAACTTAAGTGAGTTTTTGCTTAAAAAAAGCAAAATAATCTAGTTTTCTGCTTGAAATAAGATTATTTTGATTACCCCATTGGCAGATTATTTTGCTTGCTTTAAGCAAAAACTCACTTCATTTTGACTTCTTTTTTCTGAAAACAAGACAATTATTTTTACTTGTCTAGAAAATCCTTCCTGATTTAAGATTTTATAGGTCTTTTGGCTGGAAACAAGACAAAAAATCTAAAGAAGAAAAGCATTTTTTGCAGTGTAATGTTACCTAAATGATCCACAGCTGTGTTTTTGTTTAGTGATAGTTGTTCATGAGTCCCTTGTTTGTCCTGAACAGTTAAACTGTCTGCTGTTCTTCAGAAAAATACTTCAGCTCCCACAAATTCTTTGTTTTTTCAGCATTTTTGTGTATTTAAACCCTTTCCAACAATGACTGTATGATTTTGAGATCCATCTTTTCACACTGAGGACAACTGAGAGACTCATATGCAAGACAATGCATTAAGAGCCGGGGGTGAAAACTTTTAAAATGTGAATATCATGGTAATTTTAACTAATTCTGTCTTCTTGGAAACATGCAAGTATCTTCTGTAGCTTCTGAAGGGCAATACTAAATGAAAAAAAAAAAAAAGATATTTAAGCAAAATAAGAAAAATGTACACAATTTTATTCTGTTCAAAAGTTTTCACCCCCGGCTCTTAATGCATGTTTTTTCCTTCTGGAGCATCAGTGAGTGTTTGAACCTTCTGTAATAGTTGCATATGAGTCTCTCAGTTGTCCTCAGTGTGAAAAGATGGATCTCGAAATCATACAGTCATTGTTGGAAAGGGTTCAAACACACAAAAATGCTGAAAAACCAAAGAATTTGTGGGAGCTGAAGGATTTTTCTGAAGAACAGCAGACAGTTTAACTGTTCAGGACAAACAAGACTCATGAACAACTATCACTAAACAAAAAACACAGCTGTGGGTCATTCAGAAACAACACAGTATTAAGAGTTAAGTGTATGTAAACTTTTGAACAGGGTCAGTATTATTTTCTCCTGTGGACTATATGTAAATGTCTTTTATGTGAAATATCTGATTCAGGTCAGTACTAAAATAACACGCATTTTGTACAATCCCTTTTATTTTGGTCAAATTAACATTTTGCAGATTCTGCAAGGTGTATGTAAACTTTTGATTTCAAATGTACATGCAAAGAAACAACTGAATTCACAACCGGTGTGTAAATGCATTATATTTCCCGTAGTGAAAAATGTAAATAACAGGAGTACATTTTAATTATCTTTTGGATTTTTATAAATAAACACATTAAGTGGTTTTAAGTCCAGACATCTGAATTTTATCCTGAAAACTTCTGCACACAGTGTACTACATAAAAATCTTACAAAAAAAGTATTGGCACACCACAAGTTAGGCAAGACAAAGGCAACATCAAAAAATAAATAAAAAATGCACACAGCATCCTGCTTGCCTCTGCTTCTCTATTACTTCATTAGATCAGTCTCTTTTCCTTTGTCTTCCTCTCTATCCTTCTATGAAGTTAAAGGTCACATGGCAGCACTGAAGAGGCTTTTGTAATGACAAATATCACATATTCAGTCAGATCAAGTGGTCTAATTGTGCAACCTTCACACATACACATTAAAGTGCAAACATCCATTCACTGTGTGTGTGTGTGTGTGTGTTTATGCACCCTCCACAGTTCAGACTTTCAGCTGAGGATTATTGGACATGTCAGTCTCAATGTTGTCTCTGCAGTGCAGGACAGAGGAACAGCCTCTAGTCATTATACAGTAGTATGCAGTCTGTGTGTGTGTGTGTGTGTGTGTGTGTGTGTGTGTGTGTGTGTGTGTGTGTGTGCTAGCACAAAAGAGAGAGCTGAATGACAATTCAAGTAATGTATAGTCAACGTGAAAACAAAACTGACCCAGTTTATCTTTTTAATACACATTATTGTGCATGATTGATGCTACTGCAAAAGTGCTCTTAAAATTCCCTACAATTCCCATCCCTATCCATTTTGCCTTAGAATTTTGTCTAATACTCTGTTTTCACAAGTACAGCAAAATAAGGCAGTGAAAGAGTTGCAAACTAGCATTGCAATTAGCTGGAAAGCAAGTAAATCTTTCTGTTTTTCTTTCCGCATATATATATACACTGCCGTTCAAAAGTTTGGGATCAGTAAGATTTTTAATGGTTTTTAAAGAAGTCTCTTCTGCTCATCAAGGCTGCATTTATTTGATCAAAAATACAGAAAAAAACTGCAATATTGCAAAATGTTATTACAATATAAAATAATGTTTTTTACTTCAATATACTTCGAAATATAATTTATTCCTTTGATGCAAAGCTGAATTTTCATCAGCCATTACTCCAGTCTTAAGCGTCACATGATCCTTCAGAAATTATTCTAATATGCTGATTTATTATTAGAGTTATCAGTGTTGTGCTGCCAAATATTTTTTGGAACCTGTGATTCTTTTTTTCAGGATTGTTTGAAGAACAACAAGTTAAAAAAGCATTTATTCAAAATACAACAATGTAAATCTATGCTATCATTTTTTTTTTTTAAATTAATTTAACATATCCTTGGTGAATAAAAGTATTAAAAGAAAGAATAAAAATTGACTGACCCAAATGTAGTAAAAACAAACAACCAAACAAAAAGGTCTATAAGCAAGTACTCAAATAAAAGAGGTGCACTCCAGTTGGCCATAACTTTATTAAATTGCTATGCAAGGATGATAATTGGATCCTGTTCGTGTAAGCGATTGGAATAAAAGAAAGCCAACCGTCTATTATAGACAACAGCTTTTGTGACAGATCTTTCACCATTGTAAGTTGATCATGAATGCTTGATTGTTTTTTTGTTTCTTCTCCAGAACAATATGTGACCCTGGACCACAAAACCAGTCATAAGTGTTAATTTTTCGAAATTGAGATTTATATATCATATGAAAGCTGAATAAATAAGCTTTCTGTTCATGGTTTGTGAGAATAGGACAGTATTTGGCCGAGATGCAACTATTTGAAAATCTGCAATCTGAGGGTGCAAAAAATCAAAATATTGAGAGAATCGCCTTTAAAGTTGTCCAAATTAATTTCTTAGCAATGCATATTACTAATCGACAATTAAGTTTTGATATATTTATGGTAGGAAATGTACAAAATATCTTGATGGAACATGATCTTTATTTAATATCCTAATGATTTTTGGCATAAAAATGAATAATTTTGACCCATGCATTTTTTTATTAATTTAACATATCCTTGGTGAATAAAATATTAATTAAAAAAAAGAAAGAATAAAAATTTACTGACCCCAAACTTTTGAACGGTAGTGTATTTCAGACTCCTTGACACTGACAATTCTGCAGCCAAGTTTCAGTATCTGCGAGCCCCTCTGCTCAAACACACACACAATCCCTCTCTCAACAGCAGGCAGCATTCACTGCCACCAGCCAGTTCACACTCCCTCCTTCACACACACACACACACACACATATATATATATATATTTATATAATCACACCACTATGCTGCTTTAGAATCCATCTGGCATTAACTGGACCAAAAATGTGTGAGTCAGTCCCCTTCAACACCAGGTGCTTAGAGAAAAAGGCATGAACAATTAGAAAGTCTGTCTTTCA
This sequence comes from Cirrhinus molitorella, assembly GCA_033026305.1. Classification (NCBI taxonomy): domain Eukaryota; kingdom Metazoa; phylum Chordata; class Actinopteri; order Cypriniformes; family Cyprinidae; genus Cirrhinus; species Cirrhinus molitorella. The sequence goes on from CM065131.1 coordinate 696,601, forward strand.
TTGAGAAATGTTGATGATGTCCAAGGCACAATGTGAAATTATTAAATCCCCTGCTGAGAGCTACAGTGTGTCTTAATCTGATTCTAGGTTAGTTCATAGTATATTTGTAGCAATAGCCAAATATATATTGTATGGGTCAAAATTGTGACCCTGGACCACAAAACCAGTCTTAAGTGTCAATTTTTCAAAATTGAGATTTATGTATAATCTGAAAGGCGAATAAATAAGCTTTCCATTGATGTATGGTTGGTTAAGATCGGACAATATTTGGCCGAGATACAACTATTTGAAATCTAGAATCTGACGTTGCCTAAAAATACTGAGAAAATCACCTTTAAATTTAAATTTAAATTAAGTTCTAACGCATATTACTAATCAAAAATTAAGTTTTGATACATTTATGGTAGGAAATTTACAAAATATCTTCATGGAACATGATCTTCACTTAATATCCTAATGATTTTTGGCATAAAATAAAAATGGATAATTTTGACCCATACAATGTATTTTTGGCTATTGCTACAAATATACCCCAGCGACTTAAGACAGGTTTTGTGGTCCAGGGTCACAATTATCGTTGTTCCATGAAGATATTTTGCAAATTTCCTACCATAAATGTATCAAAACTTAATTTTTGATTAGTAATATGCATTGCTAAAAACTTCATTTAGACAACTTTAAAGGCAATTTTCTCAACATTTTGATTTTTTGGCGCCCTCAGATTACAGATTTTCAAATCGTTGTATCTCGGCCCTATCCTAGCAAACCAAACATCCGTGAAAATGCATTATCCAAACTTACATTTTTATAATTCATGAACGAAAACATTTTGTAATACGATCTTGATATACATTTTCCATGGTAATGCAATGTCTGATTTTAAAATGGTTTTCAAAAGATGAATTTTGAGATTTTAAAGACCCCCTGTAGTCAAAAATTATCCCTTAAAACACATCTTTGATCATCAAAATGACATATTTCAGTTTTAGTTTCATATAACAAACTAAGTATAGAGATGATGTGAATAATATATTTGGTATGCACTGTAGAGAGCTTCATTAATTAAAAAGCAAGTTTGTGAGATTGCGATGAACTAAGACAAGTGACAGTTTTTAATGATTATATGGGAGTTTGCAAAAGTGAAACTGAAATTATACAACAGTTTTATACATTTTTGATTGTATACAAAAGTTAAGATTGTGCTCTATTTCTCAAACAAAAATAGTTCCAAACAAAGTCATTTATGAATGAAACTGAAAAAAGACTCGACTTACTGCCACCTACTGGTGGTTTTAGTTTTATTTTTAAAGTATAAATTTAGTCATTTAAATCGTTTAATGCTTTTATATTCAAAACCTTACATTTAAAACATTAATCTCATAACATTGTTATTATGAAATGCATTAATGCCACCTGAATCTTGTCAAACAATCTGTAAATATTCCTTAATGCCACATTTGTGGCACGCAAAAATGAATTGTTGTTGCTGATTTTATTTGACTTGTAACTTATTCTTCCTGATTGTAGCATATCATTGTTGAAAAAGCAAATGGCATTTAATAAAGTTTAAAAAATGTCATTACAAAATTAAAAAAACAACGTCGTTCAAATATCGCTTTATAATGGGCAGTTTAATTTCTGTCAATGATCAGAAGGTGTTTCTAAGTTGTTGTTGTTGTTTTTTTCAGCAGGAGCACACAACATACAACAAATCTTTAATTTGGCCATAATTGCAGGTGTCTGTCTTATCCAAGAATGTTTAGAGAAAATATGACATAAGTTTAACGTTATTATAGACTATAAAGGGCTTTAGAATTAAATTACATTTAAATTTGGCCCTAAAACTGAAACTAAACTTAAAGGCATAGTTCACCCAAAACTGAATTACAAAATGAAATCCAAACCCGTAAGACCTTCGTTTATCTTCAGAATACAAATTAAGTTTTGATTTCTTGACGCGGAAGTGAAGAAATTGTTAAATAAAGTAAAAATAAAGTTCTCATAGCTACATAAAATTACGCTTGAACCACTGATGTCACATGGACTATTTTAACAGTGTCCTTACTACCTTTCTGGGCTTGAACATGAGGGTCAGAAAGCTCTTTGTGCTTCAAAGATGAATGAAGGTCTTACGGGTTTGAAAAGTGAGTAATTAATGACTGAATTTTAATTTATATGTGAAGTATCCCTTTAACTGCACTGTAAAAGCCCTTCCTGGCTCTGAGGCCTGAGTTCATGATCTCTGTGGCAGGAGCTCAATAAAGAGATGCATGTGGGCCGCGTCCGATATTGAGCTGTGCCAAAGTGGCTTGTTTGTAAAAAAAACAGCCTTTGTTTTCTATTTCCTCTTCTATATATCTCTTTCTTCATCTTCTAGTATGTGTGACTCTCTGGAAACCTCTTGTTTTTTTGCACTTGTGGTTAGCAGTAATTCTGGGGTGGCACATTTAATTTCATTATACAGTCATGGCCAAAATTGTTGGCACCCCTGAATTTTTTCCAGAAAATGAAGTATTTCTCACAGAAAAGTATTGCATTAACACATGTTTTGTTATACACGTTTATTCCCTTTGTATTGGAATAAAACAAAAAAGTGAGGGAAAAAAATTTGACAATGTCACACAAAACTCCAAAAATGGGCTGGACAAAATTATTGGCACCCTTAACTTAATATTTGGTTGCACACCCTTTGGAAAAAATAACTGGAATCAGTTGCTTCCTATAACCATCAACAAGCTGAATTTTGGAGCACTCTTCCTTTGCAAACTGCTCCATGTCTCTCAATATGACCAATTTCACACTTCTGTGTTTTTGTCTTCTGGCGTGGCTGCATGCAGGGTAAAAGTATTTCCGGTAACACTGATTGCCGAGTCTAAGGAGCACCCGCTCGGGCATCAATGTCTTTGCAAGAATTAAATCTCATGTAAATGTTTAAACCGTCTTGGTCATTTATTGGTGAGACTACAAAGTTTTATTTCAGAACTAAATTTCAGCACTAATTAGAAGTGACGGCGCGTATATTCGGTTATATCATTGTCCGTGTCTATTTGGTGCAGCGGTGCATTGTCGCACTCCATGTAAAAAACTGTTTTTGGCGATGTGCTGGAGAAATCGACCGACAGCTCTGATCCTCCGATTTGCGAAAGAGGACCACGATCCCTGGATGCGTTTTTGCATTTCTTTCTGGATATATGGATCATAAACAGCACTTCTGTCATCTCGCAATGATGGTTCACTCACATTTTCTCCGCTCGTTATCATCTTCCCTTACGAAAATTAACCACGGTTTTATTATAGTAAAAGCAGGTTTGTTTTATTACTGTTTGCATAACCACACAAATCAGATTTTGTAACAAAACCATGGAATAACTGCCGTTTTGCTTTGATTCGTAGTTAATTTTAGTAAGGGCTAAGGTCTGTAATATGCACAGCATTAACAAACCTATTAGTACTTTGTTGTATATTTAATTAATAAATATATTAACTCTAATTCAACTGATGTAGCTATACAATGAGGTCTTGGAAATAAATGTCTTATTTATTTTAGTCTCTCAGATATAGTTATAATGTGCGATTAATACATGGTCAACAGTTTCAGCGTTTCATAGGTTGAGATGATCTACATATTGTTGTGACTTTTTTACAGTTACTCATGCGTTTTTAAAATACAGGCAATAGCATGTATTCGTGCAACATTATATCCCACATTAAAGCATATTATAACTCATTCTGACACTGAATTTATATATTTGTTCCTATGTGTAACGGTGCATACGTACTTAGAATTTAGTTTTTACATAAATTAGGCACATAAATAAATGCTTGTCATATATTAAAACGAGCAAGGGAATTGTTGAATGAGCCTATATATAGGACAGCTGGTGAAATAAAACTACGCGCCGGTAAATTCTAGAACGATCTGAGCGGCCATATAAGCTACAAATAAATTTCTTTGTAGATTATATAACAACAACTTGGAAAACAGACAAAATAGAAAGGGTAAGAGACGAAATTTGAGACAAGAGCATACAACATAATGTCCGCAGACCGCTAGCGGAGCTATATTTACCCTGCGTCACGTGATTTCAGATTCATGTGAAAAAGGACTATTGGAAGGGCGCCTTTAGCCAGCAGCAATTTGAAGATCTCTCCACAGGTGTTCAATGGGATTTAGATCTGGACTCATTGCTGGCCACTTCAGAAATCTCCAGCGCTTTGTTGCCATCCATTTCTGGGTGCTTTTTGAAGTATGTTTGAAGTATGTTTAAATATGGCAAACGCACATTTGAGCTTGCGTTTGTCATATTTAATGCACATAGGATAAAATAAAATTATAATGTACTTTTCAAGATGAAATAAAATTGTAGTAAAGTACTGTTTTTTCTTCAGAAATGTAATCAAGTAAAAGCACAAGTAGTCAGTTTAAATTGCACTTGAGTAAAGTACAAATCCCCCAAAATAATACTTAAGTACAGTAATCAAGTAAAATTACTCAAGTATTTTACATCTCTGATTTTGAGCTGTGCCAAAGTGGGTTGTTTGTAAAAAAAATAAAATAAAAAAACAGCCTTTGTTTTCCATTTCCTCTTCTATATACACTACCGTTCAAAAGTTTGGGGTCAGTAAGACTTGCAATTTTTTTTTTAATGAAGTCAAGGCTGCATTTATTTGATCAAAAATACAGAAAATAAACTGTAATATTACAAAATGTTTTTACAATATAAAATAACGGTTTTTATTTTCATATACTTTAAAATATAATTTATTCCTGTGATGCAATGCTGATTTTTCATCAGCTGTTACTCAGTTTCCCAGGCTTAAGTGTCACATGATCTCTCAGAAATCATTCTGATATTCTCAATTATTAGCAGAATTATTTTGGAAAAAAGCCGGCAATGTTTTGTTTTGTTGTTTTTTTGAACCTGTATTTTTTTCTTTCAAGAACAACATTTATTCAAACTTTTTATTAATGTAACAATTTATTCATTTCTTTCAAAAAAAAAAAAAAAAAGAATGAATAAACATTTACTGACCCCAAACTTTTGAACACTAGTGTATCTCTTTCTTCATCTTCTAGTCTGTGTGACTCTCTGGAAACCTCTGATAGCCTTTGTTTTTCTCTGCTGATGTTTTATTTTGTTGCTCTTGTGGTTAAAACTTTGTTCTAGTAGTTTCCATCAGCGCTCCAATTACACTCGAAGCGGAAAAAGTCCTGCTAAGCAGTTTTTATTTGTTTTCATCCACCGTTAAGTTTAAACATCTCGTTTGCAGTCCAAAAACCTTATAGCTCACTCTCCAGGAAGCAGACTAAACCCTGTCTAAGTCCAGCTCATGGCAAATTCATGACTTCCTGTCACATTTCACAACAGCTCCCCGAGGTTTCCGAAAGTCATCCGTAGGTCAGCTTGGTGTCTCCTGCGCAGCAATTCCAACAGTATCTATACATTACCTCAATTTCGTCACCTCAGCAAGATCCCGGTTTCTTTTCAGCCGACTGTTTGCATCTTTATCTGCTTTTCTAGCTTTCAGGTGGGCCGGCTTTTCAGGTAGACAGAGGCACAGTTGGAGGAATTTTAATGAACATTGCAAATGGATGGTATCTGCTCACCGTGGGGAGCATTTGTTTGGACATAATTATCTGTTACAGCTGGCAAATTGAGCCACGGGCCCATATGTGTCGGCATTAGCACACGTTAATAAACACCTAGGCCACTCATTTAACCGAGATCTTATTAGAAAACGTGGGACAACGCACTCATCTGATGTGCCAAAGCAAACCGGCAAAGTGTTTTTAGTCTCCACCTGCAGCATTCGCACAGACAAAGACAGAAAGAAATATTTCACAAGGCTCAACAATAAGGATTTATTATAATTTTTTAGCTGGACCATTGGGCCTGTTGTTAACATTTCACAGGCCCCATCGCAAAAGAACGCTGCGTTTTAATTTGCAGCAATGTATTTGCATTTCTAATTTAGATTTTTATTACATGATGATGCATTCTTTATCAATTTTTAAAAAGATTATTATTATTTTTATTAGTCATTCATACTGCTTTTTATTAAATTACAAATAATCTTTATTTGAGCGCTCTCTAGTCTAATTATATTCTTTAAAAAACTTGAACCTTTAAGATTGATTTTCTAACAATAGCTTCTCTATTCTTTTTGCATTCTATTTGTTTTCTTAACAAAAAAGGTCTCTAACACTAGCTTGCTCTATTCTTTTTCTATCTGTTTTCTTTTTAATTATTATATAATTAACAGAAAAAACCTTGCACATCATTGCTCTTTTGTTGATTTTGTTTGCTTCCATTGTCCTCATTTGTAAGTCGCTTTGGATAAAAGCGTCTGCTGAATGACTAAATGTAAATGCATATGTATTAATTGTATTATTATTTATATTATTTGTTAATATTATACAATGTTAATTATATATAACATTTACATTTTTCAAAGGACAAAAACTGCACCTATTACTGTATTTTAATTTCAGTTGGTGTATATTCATTTTCATGTAATAATAAGATGATGCATTCTTTACAACATTTTAAAAAGATTATCATTATAGTTTATTATTCATTTGTATTATTTGTTAATTTTATACAATGCTTATTATCTATAATATTGTCTATTATAATATTTACATTTTTCAAAATACAAAAGCTGCAATATGCTAAATATTACTGTATTTTAAATTCATTTGGTGTATATTTAATATTTGTATACAATATTAAGATGTAGCCTACTTTCAATTTTTAAAAATGATTATTATTAGTTATATTATTCATACATTATATAATATTAAACAATGTTAATTATATTATATTGTCATAATATTAATGTTATTATTAATTCATATTACTTGTTAATATTATACAATGTTAATTATATAAAAGACTAATATTAATTTATTAATTGATCTTATTTGTTAATATTATACAATGATGATATATAATATTGTCATTATTATAACATTTACATTTTTCAAATTACAAAAACTGTAACTGAAAATGACTAATTTAAATGAATGTGTTCATATTATAACTTAATATTTATATATAATATTCTTTCTTTACATTTTAAAATGTTTATTAATTTTATTACTAATTTATATTATGTTAATATTATACAATGTAAATTATATATAATATTGTCTATATGTATAACATTTTTCAAATGAGAAAAACTGCAACATACTGAAAATGATTATTTTTAATTGAATTTAGTGTATATTTAATAATATTTTAATACGTTTCTAAATATTATGTAATTTATGCAACAAATTCTTAAATTCATAATATATATTAATGTTTAGATTTTTTTTACATTTCTGTCTAGCTATAATTTATTTATAGTATTTCAACTAAAATTTATTTCAATGATCTAATATTTATATTTTTAATTTTATTTCAGCTTTGAGTTACCAAAAGTTTTAGTTTTAACAAAAGTGACCTCATTAAATGACTTTGCAATGTACATATATAAAATATTACTTAATAAAATACACTTTTCAAATTACAAAAAAATGCAACAAGCTGAAAATTACTGTAATAAATTTGATTTGATGTATATTGTATATTATAAATATTATATATATGTGTGTGTATGTGTGTGTGTGTGTGTGTGTGTGTGTGTGTAATAAATTCTTCAGGCTGTTGCTTTAAAAAAGGATCATAGAAGTCAATTGAACATGCACTACATCTCAAATCTTCAGAAGTCTTTGCTTTACTGCAGCGTTGTATGAATCAGTGTTATGCTGTTTTTTGTAGCTCAAAAGATGTGGTCACTTTAAACTGTCAAACAGAAACAAGCAGCAAGAAATGCTCCCTTTAGTGTCAAGCAGAAATAAAAGACATTACATGAAGAAAAAAAATCCTGACTGAAATGGGTGAACTATCTCTTTAAGGCCTCCCTAGCTTTAGCCTTTTGTTTCTGATGCAACGCAGCACCAATAACAGCTTCAAATCCCTGATGTCTTACTCTCGGATCCCCATAATGCTGACACAGCCTTTGCCTCGCAGAGATAGTAGGAAGGAGTCTTAAAGACAAGCAGGTGTAGCTGGGGGTGTCTGGGTTGGACGGGGAGTGGCGAATGAGAAAGCAGACGAATAAAGGAATCAAAATGAGTGTGAAGGAGTAAGGAAGTTGTTGCAGCTGAATCGATGCTGAGGGGCTAGCGAGGTAATTTACGACATGATCGCTGTGTCGCTGAGAGCAGGGCATAAATCTTCCTCATCACAATTAAACCAAGGGCATAGCAAGGACTAGCCTAATGTGGAGAGGAGGAAATCAGGATAAATGAAAAGATGGAACGGTTATACTACAAGACGCATTCACTAACTACCCACAAACCAGGAGCTAAATGAGTTGAAACAGTACTACAGCACATTTGTAGTACAAAATGCTTGCTTTCTATGCAAATGCATTTTTCTGGATTCCCTTTTTTCCATTTAAATTTTTCTGGATTCCAATTTAATTTAATTTAATTTTTTTTTTCCCCATTTTAATTTTTCTGGATTCCATTTTTTTTTTTTTTTTTCATTTAAATTTTTCAGGATTCCATTTTTCCTGTTGTAATTTTTCTGGATTCCATTTTTTCCCCCCCGTTTTAATTTTCCTGGATTCCGGTTTTTTTTTTTTTTTTTTTTTTTTTCCGTTTTAATTTTTCTGGATTCCATTTTTTCTGTTGCAATGTATTAATTAATTTAATAATTAATTTATTCATTTTTCTGGATTCCATTTTCTTTCTGTTGTAATTTTTCTGGATTCCGTTTTTTTTTTTTGTTTTTTTTTTTTCGTTTTAATTTTTCTGGATTCCATTTTTTCTGTTGTAATTTTCCGTTTGTTTTTTTTTTTTTTTCTCTGGATTCCGTTTTTTCTTTCTGTTGTAATTTTCCGGATTCTGCTTTTTTTTCCCTTTTTAATGTTCCTGGATTCCATTTTCTTTCTGTTGTAATTTTTCTGGACTCCTTTTTAATGGTTAAATAAAAATGTATCAATCAAATAAGCATGTCTAATTAATTAAAATCATGAAACTTATACAATTTAACATTAATTTATTAAAGGTTTAACAAAAATGACATGTTTAGGGCCCTATGAAGTATTGTATTTTATTGTTACCAAATTCTGGTTTTAGCATGTCTAATTATTTGAATGCATAACAACTTTTATTTATTCTTACAATAGCCTTGTGAATTTTTATTCACACAGAAATTCTGTGTTGTATAGTTATACTAACAGAAGGCCTAAAAAATAATTTAATTTATCTTTTAATTAATGAAAAATAAACATTTTATTTTTGTCAAGTAAAATGGATTTATTATTATTATTATTATTATTATTATTATTATTATGTAATTATTTTTTTAAATAAGATTTTTTTTTTAATTGTGCATCTGCAGCATTCATAAACACAGAGACAGGTGGAACATGCAGGATTTATATATTATATATATTCTTTTAGCAGCTTAATATTTATATATACTAGTTCATATCGCGATTTCATGACATACTTTTGATTTATTCTTCCAAACATTGACAAATTCTGTGACATTCCCCATTAAATAATGACTGGATTTCACGATTCTGTCCAAGTTTTCCGCATCATGGAAATCATAGGGACCTATAGTTCATTCAGTGGTTTCTGTAGTTTTCCTCAGCACTCCAGCTTGGTCAGTGCATTTAAATAAAGCGCTGAACATATATCTTCTGCTGAAAACCAGGCCTGCACATGAATGAATCTAAACAATCTACTGACAAGCTTCCCAAGGGACACTACCATACTTCATCATATGTAATGCAATTTCTCGGATGTTCACTCCACAAAAAGCCACACTAATTAATTTAGAGACGTGTGAAAATTAAATTAGCCAGACGTACAGATACAGAACTCTCAAGATCAGATTGCCTGTACAAATTAAATGTATTTTCCCTAAAATTGATAAATTAATAAAAGAATTAGTACAGGAAATTAATCAAATGCATAGTTCACAAAAATGAAAACCCTGCCATTAATTACTCACCCTCATGTGAAAATATCAAGATATTTTTGATGAAATCTGAGAGCTTTCTGACACATTCAAAGCCCAGAAAGGTAGTAAGAACATTGTATGCGTGGAACTTGTGGAAGAAATTCTTGAATGAAGTTCATTTTTGTTATTCATATGGTCTGGTGGTCATATGGCATATGCCTGCGAATGCAGAACAAACTATGTTATTGCTTTCATAAGGGACACTCACAGGCGTCCATATTTCAACTCCAGTGGTATAGGTAGCATTATTTGTTAGAAGAAAAAACAGACTGGCCCACTGGAAATTCTCCTGGTGCTCCTGATTAGCCAATCCAGATCTGGCCTCAACATCTCTCACTGTTTACACTCTGAGTTATGCATATAATCAAACAGACAGTGCAATTCTACATTTATTTACATATTTGCTACCTTAAAGCTGCAGTCCGTAAATTTTGTCTCTTTGTCGCCATCTCTGTCTGAAAACCTGCAATTGCAGTTAATTGCGTAATTATCCTCCATGTGTGGGTTGTGCTCCAGCGGATGAATCTAATGTTTTGTTAGCTGTCAGTCAGCGCACCGTTGTGGATATTCACTGTATTTAGGAGTCACAGATGAAGATTCAAATATATGGGCCAAATAAGAATCTTCATCAGATATTGTCATCTAAGAGTAAGTAGCAAATCTAAAACTTTTGTTCTGACCAACTGAGGAAAAACACTACAGGTGTTTAAATCTAACGATCGGTTATTATCTCACATCACACCAAACTAGCAAGATATTATTACTGTTATACTGTTCTCAAATTGTTCATGTTAACATCAGCGTTGCATAACTATGTGTGTGTAGTGTGTATTAGAGTTTCTGTTTCTGTTCAGTCTAATCTCTGATTGACATCAAATTCACATTTCATATGGAGAAATTCTTTTAGCCGAAAAAGCGAATCATTCTTCCTTAGGACCGGTGTTCTTTTTAAAATACAAAACTTGTGTAATCCCACAGCTATCTGCAATCAAATGCACATTTAAAAACTAATTTCAGTCACTTATGCTTCATAAATAACTTTTTTTTGCAATCAAAATAAGTTTAATTATTTCAGCCGCTGTGAGAAAAGGCTATCCGCATCTGCAGCATCCTCACATGCGATAAAGCTACTATCCGGACGCCTTCTTTATGTTTACAGACATGACGTAAACATGATCCCAGCCGATGAAGAAGAGTCTTATCTAGTGAAACCATTGGTTATTTTCAAAACAAATTGACAATTTATATACTTTATAACCTCAAATGCTGGTCTCGTCTTGGCATGTGCATGCGTAGTCTGTGTGATTCGCGTCAATACAGTTAGAGTATATCGAAAAACTAGATAAGACCTTTCTTCATCGTCTGGGATCGTTTAGAGTCCTTTGAAGCTGCATTTAAACTGCATTTTGGAAGTTCAAACTCGGGGGCACCATAGAAGTCCACTATATGGAGACAAATCCTGAAATGTTTTCCTCAAAAAACAATTTCTTTACGACTGAAGAAAGAAAGACATGAGCATGATCTCTACATTTTGTTTTGAAAGTGAACTAATCCTTTAATATCCAACCTATATAATGAATTTGGACATTTTTGAGAAATGCTTACAGGGCTTAACATTAAGCTTTGACATTTGCTTGTCCTTCAGACAAGTAAATTATTCATTCACTAAAAAATTTACTTGTCCGAAAATGTTTTACTTTTTTTCTTTGGCGTAAATGTAATCCATCCCCAATAGTCTCATCAATACTTTATGAGGTTTTACTTTAATCAGCATATTTGTGATATTTGCCTTAAATACACTTTTTCACTTTATGAAAGTGCAATATTTTCCTAACCTTACTAAATGTACATGTCCATCATTTACGTCAAATTCTTAAATTTTGTTAATACATTCATTCAGAATAATTAGACTCTGTATAGTTGTTACCATTCAAATTAAATCAGTATCAACAAACTCCATCTTTCCACTGCAGAGGAAAAACCGAACCTGCAACTTGAAAGTGCCATTTAAATGTATTTATTCTGACTGTTTAATGAACATAAGAGGTCCCAAAAATGCATTTAGACAGTAAAATTGCAAACGCATAAATAATGTTAGAAGATTAATGTTTTACTTTTTAAACATATAAATGTTAATGTTGGAAAAATGCAATCATTTTTAAAATATGAAATAAGTCATTGTCTTAAAGAGTGAGTCACAGATTCAACCACAGACGGATTCAACCTGTTCATTCAAAGGGCTGTCTTTATGAATGGCTCACTGAATCATTTGGTACTGAAACACCGCTGTGTTGCTCAGAGTTTTGCGACTGTTCTGCTGTGGTTTTGCTTAGAACTATTTTCATTAGCAAAACGGCCAATGATGTGTCTAAAATGTAAGTCAGTTCATATTAACTACTAGTTTATTGAACTGCTGTTGTATAAAATGTCACATTTGCAGTCGTAATGGTGCTTGTTCGTGTGATGTTGCTTACCTATATCATATGTTATATACAATATTTTAATTTTTTAGTTTGTTCATGTTTGTTTCTTTGTGTGTGCTGTTGCGCCGAGTAGTTTAGATTTTCTGTGAGTCAGATTGGCTGTACGAGCCTCAAATGATGCAATCTTGATTCTGTCCCTTTTCACTCACCATGTATACTGTACGTAATACAATCAAGAATCATTCTCACCAAAGTTTCGGTGCTGTGCTAGTTATTGTTTGTTATTGATGTTTATTCGGGTTACTTATCCGGTCGGGCAAGTAAAATTTTCTTTCACTTGCCCTTTCACAATATCCACTTGTCCCGGACAAGCGGACAAGCGTTAATGTCGAGTCCTGAAATGCATTGCACTCTAACTAAACCCATTAAATTTTAGCAGACTAAATTTACTGAAGATTTTGTCAACTAAAACCGTATGATATTTAGTCGACTATATTTCAAAACAATTCATATGGCTAAAACTAAATGCCATTTTAGTCAAAAGACTATGACTAAAACTAAATCAAAACTTGCTCTCAAAATGAACACTGCAGTCCAGACAGTCGATGGCAAGCCGATGGCCCACCCGGTCAGACGGTGATTGGTGCTGGTGGGTGGAGGCCCGGGATCGAGACGCTTGATGAGTGTCTCAGGTACGTGGGCGTGTTTCGGCCCCCGCGGCCTGACGGATGAAGCGATGGGGGAGCTCATCTGACAAAGTCATCTTGCCCCCCAACCGATACACCTTAATGATGAATGCGTACCTGACGCGGCTGACAGGAGAGGGTGGAAAACAATTAGTGCCATGTTGATCTGCCCGACTCTCCCCTCCGCACACCAAAGCGGGCCGATCAGTCTCCTTATCTCCATTAGCGCCGACAAACAACGAGACGGAGAGCAAGAACAAACGAGCGCAGAGAAAAGATAAACGCGCGCCGGTGCAGGAGGAGAGAGCGGAGAACAATGAAGTGTCTGGCCTCGTGACGCCATTATCATTAGTAATAATACGAGCCGAGTGAAGCGCGCGACAAGGGGATGAAATAAATAACGGGATGCGTGATGAACAGATGAGACCGGGAGAGCAACAGGGGGATACTCTGTGGCAACCAGGTCAGCTTGATGAATGCGAGTGTCTCGCAGGGGGACGCGGTGCGCAATTCTCTTTGTCTCATCTGCCGCAGACACGATTTGGGCTTTATGCAATAATTCGACGACATGAGGGTGGACATGTCTTCCCTGTCCTTTCGCGGCTGCGGGGACAGGTGCTATTGTTCAGACTGTGTGATTGCAAGGTGATGATTAAAACATTTTTTCCACCCTCCCTTTGTCTGAATCTGTGGAACAGCGTTGTAGTCCTGAACCCCTGGGAGAGTTTGTATCCAGAAAGGGCGATGGTCATGGAAACAGTCCTTTTTATCCACGAGAGGAACGTTTCTATTCTGGGCTTAGCTTGGTTTTCCATTGTGTGTCTTAAAAATAGAGACAAATTCAGTATATTCAGAAATAATAAAAAGGACATTGGGTTGTTTCTCATTAATGTAGGCGCAGTTACTTTTAAAAGTAATGCGTTACAATTTTGCGTTACCCCTAAAAAAGTAACCAATTACGTTACTTACTTACAATATTGCGTTACTCCCCAAAAAAGTAACTTATTACGTTACTTAGTTACTTTTTATGGAACGTCATGCGTTACAATGTTGCGTTACTCCCCAAAAAGGTAACTAATTACGTTACTTAGTTACTTTTTATGGAACGTCATGCGTTACAATATTGCGTTACTCCCCAAAAAGGTAACTAATTACGTTACTTAGTTACAATATTGCGTTACTCCCTAAAAAAGTAACTAATTACGTTACTTAGTTACTTTTTATGGAACGTCATGCGTTACAATGTTGCGTTACTCCCCAAAAAGGTAACTAATTACGTTACTTAGTTACTTTTTATGGAACGTCATGCGTTACAATATTGCGTTACTCCCCAAAAAGGTAACTAATTACGTTACTTAGTTACAATATTGCGTTACTCCCTAAAAAAGTAACTAATTACGTTACTTAGTTACTTTTTATGGAACGTCATGCGTTACAATATTGCGTTACTCCCCAAAAAGGTAACTAATTACGTTACTTAGTTACAATATTGCGTTACTCCCCAAAAAGGTAACTAATTACGTTACTTAGTTACAATATTGCGTTACTCCCCAAAAAGGTAACTAATTACGTTACTTAGTTACAATATTGCGTTACTCCCTAAAAAAGTAACTAATTACGTTACTTAGTTACTTTTTATGGAACGTCATGCGTTACAATGTTGCGTTACTCCCCAAAAAGGTAACTAATTACGTTACTTAGTTACAATATTGCGTTACTCCCTAAAAAAGTAACTAATTACGTTACTTAGTTACTTTTTATGGAACGTCATGCGTTACAATGTTGCGTTACTCCCCAAAAAGGTAACTAATTACGTTACTTAGTTACTTTTTATGGAACGTCATGCGTTACAATATTGCGTTACTCCCCAAAAAGGTAACTAATTACGTTACTTAGTTACTTTTTATGGAACGTCATGCGTTACAATATTGCGTTACTCCCCAAAAAGGTAACTAATTACGTTACTTAGTTACAATATTGCGTTACTCCCTAAAAAAGTAACTAATTACGTTACTTAGTTACTTTTTATGGAAAGTCATGCATTACAATATTGCGTTACTCCTCAAAAAGGTAACTAATTACGTTACTTAGTTACAATATTGCGTTACTCCCTAAAAAAGTAACTATTTACGTTACTTAGTAACAATATTGAGTTACTCCCCAAAAAAGTAACTAGTTACGTTACTTAGTTACTTTTTATGGAAAGTAATGCGTTACAATATTGCGTTACTCCCCAAAAAGGTAACTAATTACGTTACTTAGTTACTTTTTATGGAACGTCATGCGTTACAATATTGCGTTACTCCCCAAAAAGGTAACTAATTACGTTACTTAGTTACAATATTGCGTTACTCCCTAAAAAAGTAACTAATTACGTTACTTAGTTACTTTTTATGGAACGTCATGCGTTACAATGTTGCGTTACTCCCCAAAAAGGTAACTAATTACGTTACTTAGTTACTTTTTATGGAACGTCATGCGTTACAATATTGCGTTACTCCCCAAAAAGGTAACTAATTACGTTACTTAGTTACAATATTGCGTTACTCCCTAAAAAAGTAACTAATTAGGTTACTTAGTTACTTTTTATGGAACGTCATGCGTTACAATATTGCGTTACTCCCCAAAAAGGTAACTAATTACGTTACTTAGTTACAATATTGCGTTACTCCCCAAAAAGGTAACTAATTACGTTACTTAGTTACAATATTGCGTTACTCCCCAAAAAGGTAACTAATTACGTTACTTAGTTACAATATTGCGTTACTCCCTAAAAAAGTAACTAATTACGTTACTTAGTTACTTTTTATGGAACGTCATGCGTTACAATGTTGCGTTACTCCCCAAAAAGGTAACTAATTACGTTACTTAGTTACAATATTGCGTTACTCCCTAAAAAAGTAACTAATTACGTTACTTAGTTACTTTTTATGGAACGTCATGCGTTACAATGTTGCGTTACTCCCCAAAAAGGTAACTAATTACGTTACTTAGTTACTTTTTATGGAACGTCATGCGTTACAATATTGCGTTACTCCCCAAAAAGGTAACTAATTACGTTACTTAGTTACTTTTTATGGAACGTCATGCGTTACAATATTGCGTTACTCCCCAAAAAGGTAACTAATTACGTTACTTAGTTACAATATTGCGTTACTCCCTAAAAAAGTAACTAATTACGTTACTTAGTTACTTTTTATGGAAAGTCATGCATTACAATATTGCGTTACTCCTCAAAAAGGTAACTAATTACGTTACTTAGTTACAATATTGCGTTACTCCCTAAAAAAGTAACTATTTACGTTACTTAGTAACAATATTGAGTTACTCCCCAAAAAAGTAACTAGTTACGTTACTTAGTTACTTTTTATGGAAAGTAATGCGTTACAATATTGCGTTACTCCCCAAAAAGGTAACTAATTATGTTACTTAGTTACTTTTTATGGAAAGTCATGCGTTACAATATTGCGTTACTCCCCAAAAAGGTAACTAATTATGTTACTTAGTAACAATATTGAGTTACTCCCTAAAAAAGTAACTAATTACGTTACTTAGTTACTTTTTATGGAACGTCATGCATTACAATATTGCGTTACTCCCTAAAAAAGTAACTTATTACATTACTTAGTTACTTTTTATGGAAAGTCATGCGTTACAATATTGCGTTACTCCCTAAAAAAGTAACTTATTACATTACTTAGTTACTTTTTATGGAAAGTCATGCCTTACAATATTGCGTTACTCCCCAAAAAGGTAACTAATTATGTTACTTAGTAACAATATTGAGTTACTCCCTAAAAAAGTAACTAATTACGTTACTTAGTTACTTTTTATGGAAAGTCATGCCTTACAATATTGCGTTACTCCCCAAAAAGGTAACTAATTATGTTACTTAGTAACAATATTGCGTTACTCCCCAAAAAAGTAACTTATTACATTACTTAGTTACTTTTTATGGAACGTCATGCATTACAATATTGCGTTACTCCCTAAAAAAGTAACTTATTACATTACTTAGTTACTTTTTATGGAAAGTCATGCGTTACAATATTGCGTTACTCCCTAAAAAAGTAACTTATTACATTACTTAGTTACTTTTTATGGAAAGTCATGCCTTACAATATTGCGTTACTCCCCAAAAAGGTAACTAATTATGTTACTTAGTAACAATATTGAGTTACTCCCCAAAAAAGTAACTAGTTACGTTACTTAGTTACTTTTTATGGAAAGTCATGCATTACATTACTTTGGTGTTACTTTTGCTTTACTTTTTAAATCTGGACAGGGCTCGCTTGTTTGTTTTTAATATAAAAACATTAGATTCTTAGCAAATGTAAAAGCCCTTTTACACCATTAGTAAAATGCAAAAAATGCTTTTCTCACTTAGATTTTTTTACTTGTTTCCAGCCAAAACAATTCTTAAAACAAGAATAACTTTCTAGACAAGTAAATATTATTGTCTTGTTTTTTTCTGAAAACAAGTCAAATTTAAGTGTATTGTTGCTTGAAACAAGAAGTTGTCTAGAAAATCCTTCTTGACTTAAGATTTTTTTTAATATTTTGGCTGGAAACAAGACAAAAAATGCAAGTAAGAAAAGTATTTTTGCAGTGTACGGTTGAATTGGATCAACAAAGGTCAGCAGCAAAGTCATTGGTTAATAAAAAGGGATTAAATACATAAAGGAAAGTGGTGTTACTTTTTTAAAATGAAATGAAAAAATAATGTGTTACTTTACTAGTTACTTGAAAAAAGTTATATTATTGCGTTACTTATAATGCATTACCCCCAACACTGTGTAGGAGTGCAAACTAAATTGTGCTGCAAGTATTCGTCCTTTCTTATCCCTTCACCGTCATCCAAAATCAAACCATTACTCATCAAGCCCACGTGAAATCCGCACGCTGCTCGTTTTCTGTGCTGTTTGGGAGGAAATATAATCAGTGGAATTTAAAGCTTGAAAAGATGGTGTTCTAACCAGGCATGATGAGACAGAATTCATATCTTTTTGTCTTTTCTTCTACAAGAATGAGGGCTTTTGGGCCAGCTGTGATCTGACAAAATTCCAGCAGCCAGAAAGAAAATGAAAAAGGCCAATCACAACTGCTTACCGATGACTTGAGAACCTTTAAAGACAGACGTACTGTGAGGTTGGTATATGCTTTTGTTGAAGCCATCAGCATGCTTAGTCACCTAATATATCAAATACAGTTTCCCACAGGATTTTGTGAGACTGTGGTGGGTTAGAAGAAAATGTTGTACATTTTAAAGTTAAATTCATCTATCTGGTGCACTTTGAGAGCTCCAACACAGATCCAGTGTGCAAACTAAAAGAAAAAGCTGGTGAATTGACTTGTACTTGAGGTTTAAAGTGGACTCAATCCACTTTTTAATTGTGATATAGTGGCTGAATTTGTAAGCCAAACTAATTGGAATATAATAGTAATAATAATTTTAAATTATTATTCCTATGACAGCAATAGCCATATACTCTAAACCAATTGCATAGTAAAATAAACTAAAATGAGTATTTTATAGTATTTTATACACTTTTTGCCCCATCTGGTGACTTGAGAAAATGTACCATCCATAAATATTTTTTCCAGCTGTTCTGCTACTATAAAAATGTAACTTATTTACTAAAAAGACGTTTAAATCTAGAACCAACCACTGCATTTTAATACAAAAAATGCATCACAATACAAAAAAAGATGCTACACATATGTAGCATGAGTAGTTTTAGTTGTATTTAAATTTGATTGTATCATTTTAACATTTAAAGCAAAAACAGAACGGTCTGACATCAGGTTTGTGAAATGATGCATGAAATAATTTCACTCTCTGACAGCAGGTGGCGCTTATGGAACAGCAGAAATAAGAAATAATAATACTTGCTCTGCCTGTACAGTATTTTCTTTGTGCATCTGTTTATTTTAGTCCTTGCTTGCAAGAGTTAAACCTATGAGCTTTTATTTTGGCAGAAAACTCTCTCTTCATTTTGTACAAAGGCTAAATACAAACAAAAGGTGAACAAAAATTAATTAGTTATTATAGATTTATAAAATTATAAAAAAAAAATTAGGAGAAAGTTTCATAGACTTAGAAAGTTTATAGACGTTTATCTGTTGAGGGCGTTTCTGGCAGTTTTTCTGCTGCATTTTTAATGTTGTTCATATCAGTATCGGAATTATATTGTATCAATTGAAATTAGGAAATATATTGTCATATAAATGTTGGCCATATCACCCAGCTCTAATCGGGGTTCGTACAGATACTGTAAAATGAAATTCAAGAACTTTCAAGGACTTTAAAAGCACTACTTTTAATTTTCAAGGACTTCCATTTCAAATTCTAAAAAGGAGAAAAAGATAAATAAAAGTACTAATAAAAAGTGGCAAAAATAAAGTGAAGCACATGCAAAGTATTACTAAAGTATTACAAAGTATACTACACTTTTACTGTAATATAACCACTGTTCATTTTCTTAAATGATTAATATACTTTCTTTTTGTTTTTATAACTGTACTGCATGAATGGTTTGATGTTTGCTACTAAATTTTTTGCGAAATCACTCAGAAATCCTGATCTGAAACAAATGATTCATGAACCCGCACCAAAGTCGTGATCTGCATAAAATGATTCCCAAAGATTCGCGATCAACGCAATTTGATTAGACTGGGACTTCAAATCGTGAATCATTTAATTTGAATCATTCAACTCGTTAAATGATTCAGGAACCTGTTACGATCTAAATCAAAGGAATCACGATATACGATTTGAAGTCCCGATCTGAAACAAACGATTCACGACACGCTTAGAAATAGTGAATCATTTTGCGACGCAGTGGTCTAACTGGTTCGGAGTTTCTGAAAGCTTTTAAAAATGCTTTTTAAAATCATTACATTAATTGATCTGGTTTTTGCTAGTAAATCACTTGAAATGAATGATCAAAGCCACCAGTTTGAATCAATTGGAGCGGTTCCAGCATAAATGACTCAATTGATTTGGTTCATCTGTTCCTCTTTTCGCATCTTCAGCCAAATTTACACGACACTAGTTTTATGACATTAAATGAAATAAGCGAAAAGGCACAATTGTGTGAATTTGGCATAAAAAAAAATGTGCTTATTGACAAAATTAAACTTAGATGCATTTTCTTTCATAATTCAAGCACTTTTCAAGTACCTTTTCAGGGATATTGACATTTTCAAGTGTTTTCCAGACTTCAGAAAGTCAAATTCAAGTACTTCAAGCACTTTAAGCATCTTGTACAAAACTCTTCTAACTCAAACTCTTTACTTTCATTTGTGTAACCCAGGTTTTGGGCTTTGGAACGACATGAGGGTGAGTAATTAATGCCAGAATTGTATTTTTGGGTGAACAAAACCTTTTATAACAATATTTCAGCGCTTCTAAAGCGCCACCTCGTGGCAGAGAATGATTTTGCTTTTCCAAGAATTTTTTCTGCTGTTTATGGTCAGATTATTGCAAATATCGACACGTTTTTATGCAGCAAATACATGGAGTTGTAAATGTGAAAGAAGTTAATGTATCTTCTAAAAGTCTAAACAATTAAGACCGTAATATTTATGTTTTAATACATTATAATACATGGTATACTTGATTTATCCCGTTTAATGGTCTAAAGGCTAAAATGCCGTTGTATAAGATTTTTTAGTTTTTGTGAAAACCAGTATGTGAACTGTAAATCATGTCATTTTATGGCTGTACATTTGTCCAACCCCACACATATGGTTCATTTTGCTTGAGCAGCTGTTAAAAGGGTCATAAATTGCCTTAAATTGATTTTTTTTAAACTGATACCCTGTAAATAGTGAAGTAAAATTCTTTCCTTAACCCCCTAATTGTCACCTGTCCCCTCTGTGGGACGCCTAAGTTTCTTCACCATTTTACAAATAAATCCTAATTTAATCATGACAAACTATATATCACCCTATATATGTAGGAAAAGTAATAGTTTAATTTATGACAAGAGCGCGCCTCCAAAATCTACTTCATAATACGAGTTCTGACCTTTGTCACAAAAAGACTTTCTTCGTTGTCTTTTTCTCTGTCACGCTTTAGAAATCATAAGAAATTATAGATCACGAAAGCTTAACATTTCAAAATTCATCCTTTGAAAGCCATTTTAAAATCAGACATTGCACTATGATGGAAAATGTACATCAAAATCGTATCACAAAATGTTTTTGTTCATAAATTTTAAAAATAAATTTAAATACTGCATTTACACGTATTTGTTTAAAAACGGGAGTGACAGTTAAAGGGTTAATATTTGTTGATATTTGTGTATTGTAAATATTTTTTATAGACATCTCTATTTTTAAAAGGCAAGGCAAGGCAAGTTTATTTGTATAGCACATTTCATACACAATGGTAATTCAAAGTGCTTTACATAAAAGGAAATAATAAAATCATAAGAATATGAATTAAAATAATCATAAAACAATTAAAATGATTAAAAAAATGATTTAAAATAGGAAAAAAAATTATTATACATAAAATACAGTGCAATAAGTTCGGACGTAGCACAGTGCTCATTTATTAAATGCACAACTGAACAAATGAGTTTTTAGTCTGGATTTAAATGTGGCTAGTGTTTTAGCACATCTGATCTCTTCTGGAAGCCGATTCCAACTGTGGGCAGCATAAAAGCTAAAGGCGGATTCCCCTTGTTTTGTGTGAACCCTTGGTAATTTTTGGTAAAAAAAAACAATTGTCTTTTTTATTTAGGCTAGTTAAATGAATTTTCGGGCTACCAAAATCTGAAGAGTACCTGCTACCAGAGATTTAGAAATTTTGTGAGCACATAAGTACAATAATTCATTATGGATCAGATTCAGATTTTTCCTGGACCACAGGCTCCGATTTCCAGCAATCTGCCTGAACATTCGCACCTTCCATGAGATTCTGAGAAACCAAATCCTCTCTTATCTTCAGCCTCCACAGAGACATTAGCATTGTACTTAGTACTACTGTTTTCGCAAACGATCCGATAGCATCTACATAAATGCAATTTTTCCACTCAGTGGAGGTATTTTCCATTAAAAAGAGCTGTGGAGGAGGGGAGGCGAGCTGTTTGCTCAAACCAGATGTGTGGGAGTTCTTTGATTTTTCTGCTGGCTGATCAGACCCGATGAAGTCAGCGAGACCCGCGTGTAGCGTATATGTGCGAGAGCGTTAACTCGTACTGTGGAGGCTTTCTTTTCTTCTGCTTGATTGAGGTGCTGATGGAACCCACAGACTTTGTGATGGACACCACAGGAGCAGATTTTCAGAGTGATTCGGAGAGTGCTTGTGTGTGTGAGACGCTGATGACAGTGACAGAGATGGGCATACAGCAGTAATGGAGTTTACACACACAGAGCGGGTATCACAGTGACAGACGCCATGGTGGGAGCGTAAAAGACCTCATTCCTGTAGCCCCCCAACAAGACAAAATACGTCAAACTTCGGAAACTGGACTTTCAAAGTCTTTTCAAAAACATGAACGCACTTTTCTAAAGAGCTCTTGCGTCCCGAGGGATATTGAGTGTCCTTGATGATGAAAGCTCATTATGGCATCACATCCTTCATGAAGAGTCTCACTTGGAACTCATTTAACAATATCATTTTTACTGCAATAACAGACTTATATCTATTCTTATCGTTGTGGAAAAGTACTGTAGGACTCGATGTCAATTCAAAGTAATTTAAGTGCCTATTTTGGCCCACAGAATCTAGCACTTTTTTAAAATAGGAGAAGGAGAAAGCTATTTTTTCCCAGATTAATTTACCTCAATGTAAAGCAAAGAACCACCTGGGAATCACAGAATACACACAAAGGTAACTTAAACAAGCTGAAAAGTATGTTTGGGTCACATTTCACCCAGAAAATTGCAGGAAAAGTGTCTTTAGGTTATTAAAAAATAATTTAAGTCAAATTATACATACATATATATATATATATATATATATATATATCAGGGATAATCATCGGTTTGCCGTGCATTAACAGATTTTAAATGCACAATAAATGCACAATAATATGCACAATTAAATGCACTAATAACCACCCAAAGCGAAACAAAGCATTTAAAGTCCTTTAAATCACAATGATTAAACTGACTGAACTACCTGTGCATTAAACTCAGACATTCCATTGAATATATACCACAAAACTAGTCTTAAGTCGCTGGGGTACATCTGTAGCAATAGCCAACAATACATTGTATTGGTCAAAACTATCAAAAAACAATTATGCCAAAAATCATTAGGATATTAAGTAAAAAATCATGTTCCATTAAGATATTTTGTCAATTTCATACCATAAATGTATCAAAACTTAATTTTTGATAAGTAATATGCATTGATAAGAACTTAATTTGGACAAATTTAAAGGCTATTTTCTCAATATTTTTATTTTTTGTGCACCCTCAGATTCTAGATTTTCAAATAGTTGTATCTCGGAAAAAATATTGTCCTATCCTAACAAACCATACATCAATGGAAAGCTTATTTATTTGTCTTTCATATTATATATAAATCTTAATTTTGAAAAATTGACATTTATGGCTGGTTTTGTGGTCCAGGGTCACATATATATATATATATATATATATATATATATATATATATATATACACACACACACATTTTTTTTAATAAAATATAAATTACATTCACTCCATATTCAGTCCTGTAGAAAATTTGTAAACACAGATTATAATATTTGTTGTATTAAATTGCCATTAATTTTGAAATTAAATTTTAAAAACTTCAATATTTATTCTTTTAAAATAAATACTACAAATTAATTTAAAAATAAATGTCAACTTAATACAACACATACTGTAATCTGTGTTTAATTAATTTAACTTGGTAGCATTTAAATGTTATAATTATTATTAATTAAAACAAAATAAAATAATAAAGATATTTCTTTTTGGTATCCACCGTAATAGGGCCCTATAAATATATAAATATATATATATATATATAAACAGTATATAAACAGAAAATTAAAGGTCTTTACAGTAACTCAAAATAAAAGTTTGGTTTAACTTGAAGAAATTGTGACAGAAATATATTACTTAATGTAATGATAGTATTACTACTGATATAATTATTATTAAAACATATTTGAGGAATATTTGGCAGAAGAAAATATTTACCAGAATTTATTTATCAGAAAAATGTAAATATACAACATAGTATTTCCAGAAATATGAATAATAATACATTAATTGTTTATAATGTCAATGCTTTTGATTATTACAATTTAATAAAACCATTAAAATGGAATCTAGAAAATTAATGGAAAACACAGAATTTGGTAAAAAAAATGAAACTGAATTTAAGGAAAAAATGTATGTGTTTTATAGAGCCTTCATTTATTTTTGCTTAACTTTCAATAAACTGCTGCTTCATAATTAAGATCTTAGAATAAATACATATATACATACACATGCATATATATATATATATATATATATATATATATATATATATATATGCATGTGTATGTATATATGTATTTATTCTAGTAAATATTCCTTAAAAATCAATTTTATCATTACATGGCACAATTTTGTTGTTGTTTTTTGTCTTTATTCTGTGTTATCTCTGACGAGGTCATGGGTTCAGTTCACCAGAATTCATTCCAGTTTGAATCATGATTTATAAGCTTTGAAATCCTGAGAAGGGCAGCAGATCATGTGGGCAGCCTGAACTAGTTTTAATACCAGTCTTTCATCAAGACTTTCATCAGGACCGAGAGCTAAACAACAGGCCGTCTCACGCGGGACCAGACATACAGCGTTATTGATGTTAGTGTGGGAAAGGGAGCTGATTACTACAGCCCTCACAGCAAACACACATAACACATAACATAGACACACACTGATGCACTAAATATATAAGCACATGTGTCCTCACATAGGTCGAAATGGAAAAGTAAACATATTAAGGGTCACAAAGCCAGCATATGCACACATATTCATGCAAAAAATACATAAAATAATGGTTTGGTATGAACACACACACAGGTGCTCTCACTGATTAGAACGAGGAGACTCCAAACAGCGGGTAAAGACCGTGTATGCTGCAAATAAATGGGATTATGCATTGAGCAGACGAAGGCCGGTCCTGTGTAGTTATGATGACCTTTCCAGCAGAATAAATCATGAAACAGGAATAGAGATGTGGAAGGCGAGGGGAGGAGGGGAAAGCATTCATGCTCATGTCCCACATAACTCAGAGATATCAGAGAGTGGCCTTCAAAACTGATGCGGCGTCAGTATTCAGCCGTATAAACACCGACCTTCACTCCAATGTCCTTGACATTGCCGCTGGTCCCAAGACTGCAGTTAAAGGAAAAGCTCATCCAAAAAGAAAGTCATTATTTACTCAATATATTTTTCAAAACTTGTATATGTGTGTTATTTTTCAAGAGAATTTAGAAGAATTTTCTGTTTTTATCACAAATATGATCCGTTAACCCTCTGTCCCTCTTCGGTCATTTTTGACCGAAAAATTGTATATTTAAAAATGTAAAAAATGAGATGACACTTGGTGACTTTTGTCACATTAACAATGTGAACACACACACACACAAAAAAAAAACGTGGAAATTACTTACCTTCTTCGCGGTCAAAAATGACCGAAATATGAAATGAATGGGAAATACCAAAAAATATGAAAAATCAGATAATCTTTAGGTGGAACAAACTACAAATCAGCCACTGTGCAGAAAAAAAAGTGCACAGCAGTCAAGGGGTGACACTCTAAAATATCAAGAGTGCAAAATTGACAGCCACATGCACACACACGCAAAAAGCCTCTGTATGTATGTATATGTGGAGATATACAGGAGGTTACGTGACTTTACACACGTTTTTAATTTTTTTTAATGCCAGCAATGGCATGATTCTCAGTTAAAACAAAAAAAAAGAATTTTAAATGCTTTTACTCTATTTTAATATGAAATGTTGAATTTATTGAAAAATAATATATAAATAATTAAATACAAAAATATATATTAATTTCAATAAAAAAAATAGCTTATTAAAATTGTATAAATATTGCATAGTATCATAAAATCTGCTCACAATTCTAAATAATAATCAAAAAATAGTAGTGAACAAAAATATATTGCATTGATTTTCCTGAAAAAAAAAAAAAGTTACATTTCAAGGCTTCGGTCATTTTTGACCGCAAAGAAGGTACGTGTGACTCCCAAACGAAGAGGGCCAGAGGGTTAAGCTTAAAAAAAAAACACCAGAATCGTGGAATCCAGCCATGAAAATGAAATTTACTGTATAAAAATGTATATATTTACTATTTAAATATAAATACTGAGTGTCTCCGTGTGGATGAATGGTGCATAGTGAAGCGTGCATGACGCTCACTGTTTTCAGCTTTTGCTAAACACATAAAAAATGTCTACACAGCCCTGAGAGTCACTTCATGAGATTTTACTGTTTATTTAAATAAGAGCTATTGTCATATTATACAGTATATAAACAGAAAATTAAGTGTCTTCACAGTAACTCGTCAAAATAAAAGTCTGGTTTAACTTGAAGAAATTGTGACAGAAATATATTACTTAATGTAATGATAGTGCTAAAACTAATATAAATATTGAGGAATATTTGCCAGAAGAAAATATTTTCCAGAATTTATCCAAAAAAAAAAAAAAAAGTAAATATACAACATAGTATTTCTAGAAATAATAATAATAATAATAATACATTTGATTATTAAAATTGAATAAAACCATTAAAATAGAATCCAGAAAATTAATGAAAAACAGATTTTGGTAAAAAAATAAAACTGAAGTTAAGGAAAAAATTTGTTTTATAGAGCCTTAATTTATTTTTGCTTAACTTTCAATAAACTGCTGCTTCATAATTTCAATGAATTAAGATTTTTGATTATGATTCTTTAATTTAACCATTAAAACCTGACCGAAGATGATTCCCTAAAGCCCCACTGACTTACAAACTAACATTTGCATGTGCCAAAACTTTCTTCAGGAGAAAACTGAAGTCAAAGGACTTTTGAAACAAAGACAAAGTTCTTAAGGTGAATGCATACCTTGACGCTAGAGGTCAAATAACTAAAAACAAAGTCAAGAATCTTGTGCTACTGGAGTCAGACCTTAGTTTCAGTATCAAAGCAACTAAAGTAACTATCATCTCAAAAACACTGCAAGAATCAGATGTTTTGTTTCCAGTCAAGACTTGGAGAAACTTGTGCATGCCTTCAGCTGGTCTTCAAGCTAGTGTTCAGCTGCTTTCCTTGAGTGAAAAGTTCACAAATTCCATGCAAAATCAGCTCATACAGTTTGGGAGACAAACTTAGTCTGGTGACTTTAGTTTTTAGTTTTTCACTAAGCACGCATAAACATTGTTTTCTCAAAAACACAAACGTACATTCATGTTGCTTGCATATTATTGTAGCCCAGTTTGTGCTGATTACAATATCATTTGACTTTAGCCATGAATATGTTTTTAAGATACTGAAAAATGCACAAATGTCAAGGCATGTCAAAACTTCTTCAGGGCCCAAAAACACCCTCAGACCCCAGAGGGTTAAGCAGGGAAAAACTGTAAGCCTCCAAGCCTATTATTTGTAAAACAAATGCACATCATCATGATTAATCCTGCACTCCCCTTTCTTTATTTCTCACACACGAACATTTAACGCTTAAGGAGACACAGATACTACGCAGGGTCATTTGTTAAGAGCGAAATGGCTTATTAGCGCTTGTCCACGATCACCTGATTTATTCTCTTGTTGGCGCTCCCACTCGCATTGATTTACACTGCTTACAAATTACACCATGTATCTATTAGTGAGATCCCATCCGCAGGCCCATCAGCTATAAAGGAGGTCTAAAACAAGATATAAAAGTAGAGCTCACTGACCCACTACATAAGAATTACTGCACTCGGCGTATTAATCTTCAAACTACGGCCATCAGAGTAAATGTTTACCACCGGCAAACTAGCTACACTATCAGCCGAACCGGCCTCGTTTGCAAAGCGTCTCTTGAAACCTATATTTAGCCGTTTTATGACATTTAAGAGTGTTCACGTTAGACTTTAAAGAGCACCTCAAACTTGATCCTTTCTGTCAGGTTCATTATAATTTCTGGACAGTTTAATCAGCAGGCATTAATATTAAAGAAGACTTCATATGCAAGGATTTAAAGTGGCCCTCAGGAGACAGGCCTCTTGACCAAATGCATTACGTCAGAGGTCAGTTCTGCACACATTTCATAGAGATGAGGGCTGAACATCCAATGTTAAGTTCTCCAACAATATTACTGACGCTAAAATAATTACACTGCAGTGTTAACAAATGGAAAAATGCAAAAACAATGTTGTGCTCTAGTCAAAAATCTAAATCACATGTATTTTAGTAATATATTTATGTCAGTGTTTTGAAAAATATATTTTAATATTAACAAATCCACATGCTTATACAATACCAGTCAAATGTTTTTTAAAGTCTTTTCTGCTCACCAAGCCTGCATTTATTTGATCCAAAGTACAGCAAAACTAAAATATATTAAATATTTTTACTATTTAAAATAACTGATTTTATTTAAATATATTTTAAAATCTAATTTATTCTTGTGATTTCAAAGCTGAATTTTTAGCATCATAACTCCAGTCACATGATCCTTCAGAAATCATTTTAATATTCTGATTTACTGTGCAAAAAACATTTTTATTATTATAACTTATATTTAAAATATTTGAGTACATTTTTAATAGAAATAATAAAAAATAATACCTTTTATTTAGCAAGGATGCTTTACATTGATCAGAAGTGATGATATAGACATTTATAATGTTACAAAATATTTCCATTTCAGATAAATGCTGTTCTTCTGAACTTTCTATTCATCATAGAAACCTGAAAAAATTCTACTTAGCTGTGTTCAACATAATAATAACAACAATAATTATTATTATTGTTATTATTATTATTATTATTATTATTATTATTATCATCATGTTTATTGTTATTATTATTATTATTATTATTATTATTATTATTAATCATAATAATATAATAATAATAAATGTTTTGAGCAGCAAATCAGAATATTAAAATGATTTCTGAAGGATCATGTGACTGGAGTAATGATGCTAAAAATGTAGCTTTGAAATCACAGAATAAATTACATTTTAATATATATTTAAATCGAAAACTCTCATTTTAAAACTTAAAACTGAACTGTTTTTGCTGTACTTTGGATCAAATAAATGCACTTAAAACTCAGACAATCTTAACAAAAAACAATATATTATTATATTAATAATAAGAAATGTTTCTTTAAAAGCAAATCTGCATATTAAAATGACCTCTGAAAGATCATGTGACACTGAAGACTGGAGTAATGGCTGCTGAAAATTCAGCTTTGCCATCACAGAAATAAATTACATGTTTAAGTATATTAAAATAGAAAACAGGTATTTTAATACAGTAACAATAACAGTAATTTATAATAACAGTTCACAATATTACTGTACTTTAAAATCAATGTATATATATCATTTTAATGCTGAAAAATGTGGTTTGTATAAGAAAGTTTGAAACATTCTTATCTTTTTACACATAATAAAACTAAAAATAAATAGCAACACTTTACAATAAGGTTTCATTTGTTTACATGAACATTTATATAGCAGTTATTAATCTTAGTTAATATCAAGTCACATTATTAAAATTTAAAGCTGTATCTGTGAACCCTAACCCTAATGTACTGTGAATAATAAATTATATAAATCTAATTATATAAATGCTGTAAAAATATATTGTTCATAGTTAGTTTGTGTTAGTTAATGCATTAACTAATGTTAACAAATGAGACCTTATTGTAAACTGCTAACAAAAAAATAATTACAATTTTTGCAATTTGACAAAAAAATACAATACTGACAAATTACAAGAATTAGCACATATTGCACATATATATTATGATATTCACAGATATTCAAAATCTAAAATTGCAGAGTGAGAGAACTATATATGAAAACAAAGCAACGTTCAGTAGTTACAAAAAGATTTTAAACACAAAATGTTGCATCCAAATAACTCTTCAGATATCTCCAGAGAATTTAGTAGCTGTTCTCATGTCATATGTTTGTGCACACATACATTATTCTGAAAGCATGAACTCAGTGACTGAGGTCTGAATGACAAGTCCATATGAGTAGTTAAAGAGCGCCCTCTATAGATGAGTGAAGTCATTGCCAGTCTGCCAAGGGGCAACAGTCATCCTCTCACTTACTCCAACTTAAAAAGAAACACAATGTCCACATAACTACCTCATTCAGTCATGAATCCCTCCATCAGAGACGCTAACGCAGCTTGAGAAACACCAACACAAACGTGTGGGCATCTGTTCCAGTGAATCACAAATCACACGCAGGAGACAAAAATAACCGTTTCCCAAAGAGGTAAACACGCTCGAACGCATCCTTCATGGTAAACACGGTGCAAATTTCAATTTAAAGCCGTCACCCGAAGTGTTTCGCTGCTAATCTGTCCGGTTGTGATCAAATGGCACTCCACTCGCTGTATGAAGCGCTTTGCGCCGTTTTGCCTCCAGCTGTGACGGATGAACTCATAATGCAGGAATTTACAAGGACAAACAGTCTGATGGATTGACGAGAGACGAGAACATCAAACGGATGCGAATGGAAGAGGAAGACCAAAGGGGTGAAAGCAGCTCAATCAATCTTACATTCTGTACAAACACAGAAATATGTGTTTGGTTTACAGGAGACTCCAAACAACACCACTGTCATTGAAACTTGTTTATTTGTCCAATAACAATTGCAATTGTAGAGATCAACCGATATATCCATCTACCGATATTTTCCCCGATATTTAAAGGAATAGTTCACCCAAAAATGAAAATTTCCCCATGATTTACTCACCCTCAAGCCATCCTAGGTGTATATGACTTTCTCCCTCCAGATGAACACAGTCAGAGTTGTTTTAAAATGTATCCTGGCTCTTCCAAGCTTTATAATGGTGGCCGATATACTGAAGCACAAAAAAGCACATATATCCGTCATAAAACTAACCCATACACCTTCAAGGGGTTAACACATGTCTTCTGAAGCAGAACCATGGGATTTTATAACAAAAATATTTCTATTTTTAAAATTATAAACTCAAAATCACTGACTTCAGGCAAAATGACGAAGAACGAGAACATCAAACGGATGCGAATGGAAGAGGAAGACCAAAGGGGTGAAAGCAGCTCAATCAATTTTACATTCTGTTCAACACAGAAATATGTTTGCTTTACTGGAGACTCCAAACATTTTTTACTGGAGACATCCGCTATCATTAAAACACCTAAGACTTGTTTATTTGTCCATTAACAATTGCAATTGTAGAGATCAACCGATATATCCATCTACCGATATTTTCCCCGATTTTTAAAGGAATAGTTCACCCAAAAATGAAAATTTCCCCATGATTTACTCACCCTCAAGCCATCCTAGGTGTATATGACTTTCTCCCTCCAGATGAACACAGTCAGAGTTGTTTTAAAATGTATCCTGGCTCTTCCAAGCTTTATAATGGTGGCCGATATACTGAAGCACAAAAAAGCACATATATCCGTCATAAAACTAACCCATACACCTTCAAGGGGTTAACACATGTCTTCTGAAGCGGAACCATGGGATTTTATAACAAAAATATTTCTATTTTTAAAATTATAAACTCAAAATCACTGACTTCCGGCAAAACGAAGAAGAACGAGAACATCAAATGGATGCGAATGGAAGAGGAAGACCAAAGGGGTGAAAGCAGCTCAATCAATCTTACATTCTGTTCAACACAGAAATATGTTTGCTTTACTGGAGACTCCAAACATTTTTTACTGGAGACATCCGCTGTCATTAAAACACCTAAGACTTGTTTATTTGTCCATTAACAATTGCAATTGTAGAGATCAACCGATATATCCATCTACCGATATTTTCCCCGATTTTTAAAGGAATAGTTCACCCAAAAATGAAATTTTCCCCATGATTTACTCACCCTCAAGCCATCCTAGGTGTATATGACTTTCTCCTTCCAGACGAACACAGTCGGAGTTGTTTTAAAATTTATCCTGGCTCTTCCAAGCTTTATAATGGTATTGGATAGTGGCCGATATTTTGAAGCTCAAAAAAGCACATATATCCGTCATAAAACTAACCCATTCACCTCCAAGGGGTTAACACATGTCTTCTGAAGCGGAACCATGGGATTTTAAAACAAAAATATTTCTATTTTTAAAATTATAAACTCAAAATCACTGACTTCCGGCAAAACGAAGAACGAGAACATCAAACGGATGCGAATGAAAGAGGAAGACCAAAGGGGTGAAAGCAGCTCAATCAATCTTACATTCTGTTCAACACAGAAATATGTTTGCTTTACAGGAGACTCCAAACAACACCACTGTCATTGAAACACCTGAGACTTGTTTATTTGTCCATTAACAATTGTAGAGATCGACCGATATATCCATCTACCGATATTTTCCCCGATATTTAAAGGAATAGTTCACCCAAAAATGAAAATTTCCCCATGATTTACTCACCCTCAAGCCATCCTAGGTGTATATGACTTTCTCCTTAAAGATGAACACAGTCGGAGTTGTTTTAAAATTTATCCTGGCTCTTCCAAGCTTTATAATGGTGGCCAATATTTTGAAGCTCAAAAAAGCGCATATATCCATCGTAAAACATTATCAAGTAGGCTATATCAGCAAATCACACACAGAGTGCAGCACGTTCATTTATTAGTCTATTAAAACTCTAAATTACAGGCTTTATAAATTGTAGACGACAAAATGCTTCTGTATTTTATATTTCTATAATTTGATCTAATTAACTTGATCTATATCCCACAAAGAGTACCGTTTTTTAGCATGATAACACATTTAATAATCATTTTACAAGTTCAGTAAAGCAATTAAGTGACTTATGTTTTAGACATCATATTGCTTGTTTTTGCTCAATTTTGCAAAGAAAATAGTTCCAAACACAGATCACAGCACTGTTTTGCGTCTCTGAGCAATGGACGGTATTTACTTACTAAATGAATCAACGTTTTGAACGAATCGGTTGATCAAAATGATTTAGTGATTCGCTCATTAACACAGTCAGATGCTTTTTACTGAATGATTCAGTCGTTTGAACGAATCGGTTGAATCTCAGTGACTCACCCACTGGCGGTTTTAATTACACATTTCAACTCTTTTTTTCATGTCCTAAATTATTTAAAATACCAGTATTCAATGCTTTTAACCAAACATTACGCTTATTAATGAATCTGCAACTGCCATTTAAATGCCTTAATGTCCCCCTATACATATAAATGCAGATTCCAGAAATGCTTTCTTATGTTGGAATGAAAGACACTAAACCGGATAAAGTGCTTCTTATTCTTACACAAAAATACAAAATGGAAGAAAGAGTTAAAACAGAACACAATTTTGCTACTCAAGCTGTGTATAAACATTTTATATTTATTTATTTGCTCCTTGTCTATTTTGCATTTACTTTTACTTTCAATACTTAAGTACGTTTACTATAAAACAAATACTTTTTGTACTTAAGTGCAATAAATATCACATACTTTAAGATATTTACTCAAGTAATATTCTAAACGGTGACTTTAACTTCTACCAAAGTGATTTTCGGGTTAGATATCTGTACTTTTACTTAAGTATGGCTTTCAGGTACTTTATAAAACACTGGGTGTTTTGAGAAATGCATAGGCAAAAGCACTTGCTTAGCCGTAATTAGTAAACTTTATTTAACATAATAGCCATTAATGCACATATTAGACGTGTTACATAAATGCCTGATATGTAGCTAGTTCATGCAAGAAATAGAGATGAACTCAGAGTAGCAAGATAATCCGTCAAGTCCTGCCCCAATAAAGACGTAAATTTGCCTGAATTTAAATAATATACAGCCTTGAATGAGCACATGCTGGAAATGAAAGCACTGAATTTAATTCTCTCTCTGTTGTCTATATGCTCATCATTAGGTTTGTGAAGTTGCTTTCATATTGCTGTTCACTCAGTGGGTTGGTGGCCACCGTATTGAGAAATGCAATAAAATACAATGTTTTACTTGTTAGTTTTTTATAAATAAAATGTTTTTATTGTTGTAATATGAAGATTACATTTAACATGAAAGACTACTAATGGCAGGACGTACTTCATTCAGTCATTTATTTGCTTTAGAACAGTAAATATCAGTTTGGCATATGCACATATGAGACCCGGGACCACAAAACCAGTCATAAGTGTCATTTTTTCGAAATTGAGATTTATATATCATCTGAAAGTCCGATAAATAAGCTTTCCATTGATGTATGGATTGTTAGGATCGGACAATGTTTGGCTGAGATACAACTATCTGAAATCTGGAATCTGAGGGTGCACAAAAAAATAAATATTGAGAAAATTGCCTTTAAAGTTGTCCAAATTTCTTAGCAATGCATATTACTTATCAAAAATTAGGTTTTGATACATTTGTGGTAGGAAATTTACAAAATATCTTAATGGAACATGATATTTACTTAATATCCTAATGATTTTTGGCATCAAAGAAAAATCAATAATTTTGACCCATATAATGTATTTTTGGCTATTGCTACAAATATACCCCAGCGACTTAAGACTGGTTTTGTGCTCCAGGGTCACATATCAGTAAATAAAAAAAAAATAAATAAAAAAAATATCAGTCGATCACTAAACAATTGTGTTTAATTCAGAGCATCCTAAGAAAGCACCAGTGTCACTTTTTAAAACTAATGCATTACAATATTGAGTTACTCCCTAAAAAAGTAACTAATTACATTACTTAGTTATTTTTTATAAAAAGTAATGTGTTACATTACTTTTGTGTTATTTTTTAAATCTAGGCAGGGTTTGATTGTTTGTTTATAAAATAAAAAGTTTGATTTTTAGCAAATGTAAAAGCCCTTTCAGACCAAAAATTGAAATGAATAAGCCTAAGGCTGAAGGAAAAGTAAATTAACGTCTGTACAATAGAACTGCAGGAGAAGGACGTTCAACACTCTTCAGCAATGAGAAAAATGAAGCACAAATGTTAGTTAATCTAAAGTAAATTTTGCTTATTAGTACGATTGAATTGGATCAACAAAGATCAGCAGCAAAGACATTGGATAATAAAATGGGATTAAATGCACAAAGGAAACAAAAAGCTGTTACTGTAACAAAAAAATCAACACAGAGAGAAGTCAGTTGCCTTCAGTCATTTCCTTCAATTGGTAGTCTCTAACTGGGCCTTCAAGCTACACCTAACCCTTTCGGAAAACCATTGTTATCTCGAGTCACGATGTGACCATGTGGTTTCCACATGCCCTGGGTGTCAAACTCACATTGGTGCGTGTCTTCCCAACATTGTGTTTCACATTCAGCACACATTTGCTCACTGCCGCCTCTATTTCACACACAGCAAGAGCCCAACATGCATGCGCTCACCTCACAATTTCACTGATGTACATCCGCACTGCAAACGTTCCCAAGTGGCGGCTTTCAACTGATGGGTTGTGACCAAAAGCCCAGAAAGAAGGCTAATAAGAGGCTACTATTAACACAATATTCAGTCTAGATTGGTAAAAATTACTTTTCAGCTACTGCTCCAAGATTACCAATATCAAGAATTAAAAAGTTAATTCACCCATAAATGAAAATTCTGTCATTAATTACCCTTTGGGCTGAGCGATTTGTTATTTTTTGTGCCTTCTGATGTCAAAATCGGAATGCAAATAATTTTTATAGAATACTCAAAGATGCCATTTGAAGATAAATGCAGACGTTTAAACGGACATACTATGAAAGGACGAAAACTGCTATGATTACTACTTTTAAAGCATAAATTTGATTTAAACAATAGGTCTATAATATTCACATATGCTGTTCACAGGGGACATATTGCATTAACCCTACAGTTACAGCATCAGATATTATTTAAACCTATTACTGTTAACATTTGTACGTAACATTTATTTATTTTATCTCACAATTCAGATTTTTTTTTCTTGCAAAAAGAAAAGACTGTATAATATCGATCTTTCAGTTCAAGATATTTAAAGTGTACCTGAAGTATATTTGCAATAGTTCGACTTTAACACAATCAAATATACAGCAGCTATTTAGTTGGACTTCAGCACTACTTCCACACAATTATTTAAATGAAATTAAATACAATTTAATTAAATGAAAGTGCATTAAGCACAAAATTAGTTGTATGGGTCAAAATTATAAATTTTTATTTTATGCAAAAATCATTAGGATATTAAGTGAAGATCATGTTCCATTAAGATATTTTGTAAATTTCCTACTGTAAATGTATCAAAACTTAATTTTTGATTAGTAATATGCGTTGCTACGAACTTCATTTGAACAACTTTAAAGGTGATTTTCTCAGTATTTTTATTTTTTGGCAACCTCAGATTCCAGATTTCAAGTAGTTGTATCTCGGGCCAAATATTGTCCGATCCTAACCAACCATGCATCAATGGAAAGCTTATTTATTCACCTTTCAGATTATACATAAATCTCAATTTTGAAAAACTGACACTTAAGACTGGTTTTGTGGTCACATATTTATTCATTAATTTAGTTTAGGTTTTGCACCACTCTATGCATGTTGTAAAATATGGGTCCATTATGAGCCACACATTTTTACAGAGTTACACCTGAAACAAAATATATCACGCTATATTGATGACCAATGTTATAATACGAGGTATTACATTATAATACACTGAACCTCGCAGTATAATGATCAGAGACTAAGGCTTTTAATATTCCTTTCTTGTGAAAGTAACAAGAAAACTGACACCCAATCTGTCAGTGCTGCCTTGTTCTCTACATCTATTCTCCGCTTTTCTATTAAGTTACAGCAGCAGTCTCTGATTCCATTCACGAGTGAGGCCATTAAAAAAAGATAATGAAGGATAATAGGCCAACTGGCATTGAAAGATCCCGGATTTGCTCATTTTCCTCTTTATTAATACAGGCCATGAATATGAATGGTTATGGATATTAGTGCTTTGAGAGAAATCAAAAACTCTCATTAAAACTACACACGCAGCTTTAAAACGTCTGCTCAGGCACATCATGAGACAGGAAAAGCGAGAAACCGAGAAAAGAGACAGGCAGAGAATGAAATCACAGAGCTCATGGTCGTGTCAATGAAGGCAGAGGGAAGAGGAAAGCTGACAAACACGTCAAAGCAGACACTAAAGCACTGGCGCGCTGTCAGCCGAGACAAACAAACGCACTCCAACATTTGTTTGGAAACGTCTTCGTTGATTTCTGCTGCAAAACACGTTGAGAATTAACACGGTGCACACCAAACGGTTCGCAACAACGAAGTTCGGTCACAAGGAA
Source organism: Cirrhinus molitorella (assembly GCA_033026305.1). Classification (NCBI taxonomy): domain Eukaryota; kingdom Metazoa; phylum Chordata; class Actinopteri; order Cypriniformes; family Cyprinidae; genus Cirrhinus; species Cirrhinus molitorella. Next base: position 734,205 of record CM065131.1, read on the forward strand.
AAAAAGGCCTTTGCAATCAGTCGGCATTTCAAAGGCAGAAGAGTGACATGTCTGTTTGTTCTGGGAGTCTACAATTTCTTTCCATGTGTAATTCAAGACTCAAGAACAAAACAAATGTGGGTCTGAGACCGAACGATGTGTTTTCAACAATAAAAACTCAAATCCCAAGCTTCATTCTGGATTTGACAAAGTGCTGTTAGGAATATATTTGCTGGCATGGTTCGGTTGAGCTTGCAGACACGGGACATCACTCTTCAGGATGACAACCGATGAGACGTGAACGGGTTTGAGCTGAACTCCAGTTACTGACAGACTCTTTGCACATCATGATGTAAAAACCGACATTGTGAAACTTACCTCCGAGGTAAAACGTAACTTTTCACATTTGACTGACAGGCGAACTGGTTTGAATTCTAAAGGATGTTGTTTATTCGCACACTATAGTCCACAAGAGAAAATAATAGTTGAATTTATAAAAATGACCCTGTTCGAAAGTTTACATAAACTTGATTTTTCAGCATTTTTGTGCATTTAAACTAGGGATGTGCGAAATACAGTTAAAGACAAAATGATTAGCCCCCCCTGTGAAATTGTTTTAGAATATTTCCCAACAGAGCAAGAGAATGTTTTCACATTATTTCCTATTATTTTTTTCTTCTAGAGAAAGTCTGATTTCCTTACAGTTGCTTGAATAAAATAATTAAAAAGTAAATAAATAAAATGCTATGGTCAATATTATTAGCCCCCTTAAGACATTATTAGTTTGATTAGCTATAGAACAAACCACTGTTGTTCAATGACTTGCCAAATTAATTTGCCTGATTAACCTAGTTAAGCCTTTAAATTGCTCTTTAAGCTGAGGTTTCGTATCTTGCGAAACAACTAGTAAAATAATGTGCACTGTCATCATGGCAAAGACACAAGAAATGAGTTTGGACTTGAGAGAAAGAATTGTTAATGCTCATAAAGATGCAGAAGGATACACACGTTTATCAAAGCGTTTTCAAGTGTCAAGAACTGCAGTGAGATGCATTATCAAGAAGTTTAAAGAGACCAACACAGTGGAGAACAAGACGGGTAGAGGCAGGAAGCCAAAGATTTCAAAAACTTTAGAAAGAAAACCATGTCTCCATAGACTGCCACTGAACCACCCACAAAACGTTATCCCTGTTTCAGATCTGTAAGACTATCCCACTATCTAACTTCAATTTCGCTTAATAACAGTGCTTATAACTGAGTGACATGTTCTTGTAATATGTGGAGAACGTTTTAAAAATGCCATTTAATCAATATAATCTATAATCTGTCAAAGTGTCAAGTGTCAAGAACTGCAGTGAGATGCATTATCAAGAAGTTTAAAGAGACCAACACAGTGGAGAACAAGACGGGCAGAGGCAGGAAGCCAAAGATTTCAAAAACTTTGGAAAGAAAACTAGTGAGAGAGGTTTCTAAAGACCCAAGAACAACTGCCAAGACACTAGTGAATGACCTAGCCAAGTCTGGAATTGATGTCTCAACGAAGACAGTCACTAGAGCCCTGCACAGGAATGAACTGCGAGGTTGCCGACCAAGAAAGACTCCACTTCTGAAGAAGAGACACCTCCAAGCTAGAGTGAAGTTTGCTAAGGACAACCTGGAGGAATGTGATGCATACTGGAAACGTGTCCTTTGGTCAGACGAGACAAAACTAGAACTTTTTGGCCATAGAGAAGATTGCCTATGTTTGGAGAAAGAAGAACAGCGTTCCCACAGTGAAACATGGTGGTGGCAGTATAATGCTGTGGGGATGTTTCAGTGTGTTTGGAACTGGGAATCTCGTCAGGGTTAAAGGAAACATGAAAAAGGAAGACTATAAGAAGATTTTGAAAGACAACCTCAAGAAAACTTGGTTTGGGTTGACATTTTGTCTTCCAGCATGATAACGACCCAAAGCATACCTCGCTTCTGCTGAAGAAATCCCTCCAAATGAGCAAAGTGAGTGTACTTGACTGGCCTGCACAAAGCCCAGACTTGAATCCAATAGAAAATCTGTGGGGCACACTAAAGTCCAGAGTTTGTGCCAGAAGATCAACAAATCTGGAGGAGCTTGAGAGATTTGCTAAGGAAGAATGGGCTGCCATTCCTCAGGAGACATGCTTGAAACTTGTTGAGAACTACAGCAAACGACTAAAGGCTGTTATCAAGCAAAAGGGACACACTATTGACTATTAACATCAGAGGGCTAATCATTTTGACCAATAGACAGTTTCATATATGCAACAGAAATGGCAGTGATTATGAGATGAACAACATAGTGGTGGCGCCAGTGTGACCGCTCACAAAAACGAGTCCCACCGGCTGAAAAAATTCTGGAGCCCTGGAACAAATGGCTCCGCATGCTTTCTATTCGCTCTCGCAGTACTTTGATGTCATGCGCAGATCGTCTGCACACACAAAGTCCAACTCGTTTATACATTTCGCACTCTGTTGGAATAAATGCGGTAACTTCTCCCCACCACCTCTTAGGAAAAGTAAAATCATTAAATATACAGTATCTCACAAAAGTGAGTACACCCCTCACATTTCAGCAACCATTTTAGTATATTTTCTCAAGGGACAATACTATAGAATTGAAACTTGGATGTGTTTTAAAATAGTCAATGTGCAGCTTGTATAGCAGTATAGATTTACTGTCCTCTGAAAATAACAACATACAGCCATTATTGTCAAAATAGCTGGCAACAAAAGTGAGTACACCCTAAGTGATAACATTAGTATGTTGTTTAACAATGCAAAGCCATGTCCTATTCATCATGTTTATGTTTTTGTCTACTTGACAGGACCATACAAAGTTGTGTATCTTGTATTAGACCTAAGGCTGTGCCGATAAACGATATCATATAGAATCGTGATAAAATATATGTCGATGATGATAAGCTCTAGGCATTTTTAGTCAATATGAAATAATATAAGAGCCAATCACACAGCAGAAAAATGCGACAACAGCCAATCAGTGTGCAGCTTTTAACGTTCACCTCAAAGAACAAAGTCAATTTCATACGCACTTTGCAAAGCAAACTCGGCTCAAGGTCAAAAAGTGAAACTAACCTCAAGTTATTATCCAAAAATTATGAAATTGTAAAAAAGGTAATGTTATTCAGTTATATGGAAGTGGTTTGGCTATTTGAAAAGCGACGAGGCGCAGATTAAAACGATCTGTAAAATACGTTTTACACATTATGTGCACTGGCTAGAAATTGTATAGTTTTATGTTATAGTTTTATTTTGCACATTTAATCTACCTCTTAAAGCCAGACGCTGCTGACAGTCTAGTCTTCCTGTCAAAAATAATTTGAAAGTTTGACTAATTGTGTGCAATTTCTAGTTTCGGGGCCCGGAAAATCGCTGGCTATCTTAAAGTAAAGGGCTCCTGCAGGTCCTTAAATACCCCTCAATTTAGCTGTATCAAATTTAAGGCCATAAAAAGTTTTAAGTTAAATAATATAAGAGAAGTCTTGACTGTAATTTTAAGAGGTCTTACAGTTAGGGACAGAAAGACCAGAATCGTGACAGGGCTGGATTAAACTTCATAAGGCAATAGCGTTATTGAATAAATATGAGGGCTGCATGTTTCAAAGTCAAAACGCGGCACAGATGTCTTTATATAAATGTATCTGAAGGGAACCGACTGTCCTCAGAAACGTGTCTTTGGCATTTTCATTTCATCTTACCTATAATGCCTGATAAAACCGGGGAAACCTCTATTTTTCAGCGCTCCTAAAGCGCCACCTTGTGGCAGAGAATTAATTTGCATTTCTGCTGTTTATGGTCAGATTATTGCAAATATCGACCCATGTTTTATGCAGCAAACACATAGTTGAAAATGTGAAAGACATTAATGTGGCTTCTAAAAAATATATAATATTAAATATATATATATATTATATATAATTATATATATATATATATATATATATATAATAAATTATACTTTAAAATGTAATTAATGAACCCTCACATTTTTGTGGCTTCAGTCATAGTTGGGATACTCTTTTAAAGCTGGCAGCATTAACAGTTTATATATCGAAATATATATAGTGTTATCGATCAATATGGGAAAAAATGATCCAGATTACATTTTTGCCATATCGCCCAGCCCTAATTAGAGCAGGTAAAATTTGGTGCTTTAAATACAATTCTCTCATTCTGAGCACTGGATGTTTAACATGGCACCTCATGGCAAAGAAGGAAGCCTCTTCTGAAACTGGCTCACAAGAAAGCCTGCAAACGGTTTGCTGAAGACAACATCATGATTTACTGGAACCATGTCCTGTGGTCTGATGAGACCATTAATGGCAGAGTTTCATCTAATTTTTTGATGCTATGTTTTATATTACTAATGGCCTCCATGTATATAACTTAAAATGAACTAATCTGGGGCTACAAAATAAATCAAGAATGATATCACAGCTCAACACTTTTATTTATTTGGTAGGCCACGGTGTAATCTGTTCAAGAATTATTTTCTATAGTTTTGTTGTGCCCATGCACTTGAGATAAAAAAAAACATGTTTTGATCTCTCAATCAGTTCAGTAATTGCAGCATTGTGGGAACAGGAGTGTTTTATCTTCATCTTTTTTCTCTTTCTCTCTCTTCCTCTTCAGTTAATTTGCACACCGTCTCTTGCAATTCTGAGAAATAAACTTGCAATTCTGAGATAGAAATTTTTAATTTTGAGAAATAAACTTGCAATTCTGAGAAATAAACTTGCAATTCTGAGATAGAAATTTTTAATTTTGAGAAATAAACTTGCAATTCTGAGAAATAAACTTGCAATTCTGAGATAGAAATTTTTAATTTTGAGAAATAAACTTGCAATTCTGAGAAATAAACTTGCAATTCTGAGAAATAAACTTGCAATTCTGAGATAGAAATTTGTAATTTTGAGAAATAAACTTGCAATTCTGAGAAATAAACTTGCAATTCTGAGAAATAAACTTGCAATTCTGAGAAATAAACTTGCAATTCTGAGATAGAAATTTGTAATTATGAGAAATAAACTTGCAATTCTGAGAAATAAACTTGCAAATCTGAAAAATAAACTTGCAAATCTGAAAAATAAACTTGCAATTCTGAGAAATAAACTTGCAATTCTGAGATAGAAACTTGCAATTCTGAGAAATAAACTTGCAATTCTGAGAAATAAACTTGCAAATCTGAAAAATAAACTTGCAAATCTGAAAAATAAACTTGCAATTCTGAGAAATAAACTTGCAATTCTGAGAAATAAACTTGCAATTCTGAGATAGAAATTTTTAATTTTGAGAAATAAACTTGCAATTCTGAGATAGAAATTTTTAATTTTGAGAAATAAACTTGCAATTCTGAGAAATAAACTTGCAATTCTGAGAAATAAACTTGCAATTCTGAGATAGAAATTTTTAATTTTGAGAAATAAACTTGCAATTCTGAGAAATAAACTTGCAATTCTGAGATAGAAATTTTTAATTTTGAGAAATAAACTTGCAATTCTGAGAAATAAACTTGCAATTCTGAGAAATAAACTTGCAATTCTGAGATAGAAATTTTTAATTTTGAGAAATAAACTTGCAATTCTGAGAAATAAACTTGCAATTCTGAGATAGAAATTTTTAATTTTGAGAAATAAACTTGCAATTCTGAGAAATAAACTTGCAATTCTGAGATAGAAATTTGTAATTATGAGAAATAAACTTGCAATTCTGAGAAATAAACTTGCAAATCTGAAAAATAAACTTGCAATTCTGAGAAATAAACTTGCAATTCTGAGATAGAAATTTTTAATTTTGAGAAATAAACTTGCAATTCTGAGAAATAAACTTGCAATTCTGAGAAATAAACTTGCAAATCTGACAAATAAACTTGCAAATCTGACACATAAACTTGTAATTCTGAGAAATAAACTTGCAATTCTGAGAAATAAACTTGCAATTCTGAGAAATAAACTTGCAATTCTGAGATAGAAATTTTTAATTTTGAGAAATAAACTAGCAATTCTGAGAAATAAACTTGCAATTCTGAGAAATAAACTTGCAAATCTGAGAAATAAACTTGCAATTCTGAGATAGAAATCTGTAATTCTGAGAAAGAAACTTGCAGAGTTTCATCTAATTTTTTGTTGCTGTTTTATATTACTAATGACCTCCATGTATATAACTTAAAATGAACTAACTAATCTGGGGCTACAAAATAAATCAAGAATGATATCACAGCTCAACACTTTTATTTATTTGGTAGGCCACAGTGTAATCTGTTCAAGGATTATTTTCTATAGTTTTGTTAGAAACAAAGTGCCCAGGCACTTGAAATAAAAAAATAAAAAAGCATTTTTTGATCTCTCAATCAGTTCAGTAATTGCAGCATTGTGGGAACAGGAGTGTTTTATCTTCATCTTTTTTCTCTTTCTCTCTCTTCCTCTTCAGTTAATTTGCACACCGTCTCACGCTGCTCTCCCTCCTCCCGCACGCCTTCACAAATTGCAATTCTAAGGTGCTTTATTGTGGTCTATGATTAGCGAGCGATTACAAAATGAGACGGAGAAAGTGAGCGAAAGAGACAAAGAGATTACCGGCAAACACTGGAGGCCCTTTAACAAAAAAGAGAGCTGAAGCTTCAACCGCACGAAGTGTGTTTAGATCATCCGAGTGCTCAAGGGGCAGCGGGTTACACTGAACAAGACAGCATGATCTAACAACAACTAGAGGAATATAGTACTGCAGGCGCTGTAAACATGACAAAAGGACACACACACACACACACTCGACATGTCTCCTTTCAAAGATGTGACGCAGAGCCAGTGGCACTGAACTTCATCCAATTCATCCAGAGAGTCGGATATAAACAACTGTACGAAAACCGATATAAGTTCACGTTTTATCAAGCGGTACATCACAATGTTATTGACATTTATGATTCGCTGCTTGAGGAAAGGAAATAATGATACGACGGAAAGTGTAGGATGATAAACCGAGTCTCTGAGGAATGAATAAGATTAATTTGAGAGAAATGGAGGAAAAGTCTCCTATGGTTACAAATTCAGCTTGTTTCACTGATGCAGATTTCTGTAAAGGCACTACTGTAAAGTACGGAAGCCAGTTTCCATCACTGAATAAAAAAATAAATAAATTAACCCTTTAGCTGTCACCGTCCCGTCACCGGGACTCCTACGTTTACTTCAGCATATTTCAAATAAATCCTAATCTAATCATGACAAACTATATATCGTTGGAAAGGTCTAAGACTCCTAAATTGATATTTTTCCACTGTTTTGTGTTACAAATTAGGTAGGAAAAGTAATAGATTAATTTATGACAAGAGTGCACCTCAAAAAAATGTACTTCATAACAGGAGTTCAGACCTTTTTCACAAAAAGACTTTCTTTGTTGCCTTTTTTTCTATCACGCTTTAGAAATCATAAGAAATTATATATCACTTGAAGACTTAAAATTTCAAAATTCATCCTTTGGAAACCATTTTAAAATCAGACATTGCTTTATCATGGAAATTGTACATGAAAATCATATTACAAAATGTTTTTGTTCATGAATTATAGAAAATTACATTTGGATAGTGCATTTTCATGTCTATGTTCACAATGGGGAGTGACAGTTAAAGGGTTAAAAAAAAAATCTCTTATCTAAAAACTTCTCTCACTATACTCTCGCAATTGTGAGATATAAACTCCAAATTCTGACTTTTTTTCCTTATAATCACGACATACTCACAATTCTAAAAAACAAACCTGCAATTCTGAAATATAAACACAATTCTGAGATATAAATTCGAAATTCTGAGAAATAGTCAGAATTGCAAAATGTAAACTCACAATTCGTACTTTTTTTTTTCAAAATTGCGTATAAATGTGCAATTCTGAGAGATAAACTTGCATTTATGAGAAATAAACTGTCAATTCTGATTTATTTTTTTTTTACCAAATTGTGTGATGTAAACTCAATTCAGAATTTTTTCTCAAAATTGCATGATATAAACTCGCAATTCTGAGTAATAAACAATTCTGAGAAAAACATTGCAATTCTCAGCCATTCTGACTTTGTAATGCAATTGTGAGTATAAATTCTGAGGACATAGTCTTTTTTTCCCCCTTGGAATAGGACTTTTTTCAACTTTGCAAGTTTATATCTCACAATTCTGAGAAAAAAAGTGTGAATTAAAAGATAGAAACTTGCAATTGCGAGGAAAAAGTGAGAATTACAAGATACAAACTGGCATTTGTGAGAAAAAGTCCGAATTGTGAGTGTATAGCTCACAATTCTGACTTTATTTCTCACAAATGAGTTGTAAAAAAATCTGAATAGCGATTTTGTATCATGCAATTTCGAGAAAAAAGTCAGAATTACGAGATACAAACTCGCATTTGCGGAAAAAGTCAGAATTGTGAGTTATCATCACAATTCTGACTTTGTTTCTCACAAATGAGTTTATAATGAGTTTTTAATTCACAAATGAGTTTTTAATTCTAAAAAAAAAAACTGAATTTTTTTTATCACTTTTTTATCACTATCACAAAACTAGAATTGTGAGATAAAAAAAACGTAAAATTGTATTTTCTGCAATAAATTATTTTAATGCAAAATTACATTAAATTAGCATCTCTGTATTTTTCTATGTACTGTTTTTATAGTATCTCTCCATCTCTCACTATAAAAATGCATTTCCTATAGAAGCTTTTTCTAAGTTTCTGTTAAATGAAAATGTTACCCTGGACCACAAAACCAGTCATAAATCAAATCTATAAGATTTATATATCATCTGAAAACTGAATAAATAAGCTTTTGTTAGGATAAGACAACATTTGGCCGAGATAACTGCTTGAAAATCTGGAATCTGAGGGTGCAAAAAAAATAAAAAATCTAAATACTGATCAAATCACCTTTAAAGTTGTCCAAATGAAGTTCCTAGAAATGCATATTACTAATCAAAAATTGAGTTTTGATATATTTATGGTAGGAAAAATTTACTAAACATCTAATCTTAATGGAACAAGAAGATACTTAGATCATAAGATCATTGATTAGTAATATGCATTGCTAGGAACTATGCAATATAAAATAAACCCAATGCTCATGACTGTTTTTGTGCTCCAGGTTCACAAAAATTTTTTTCAGTGCTATTTTTGTTTTGTTTTGCTTTTTTTACATAAAAATGCATTTCCTAGTGTCTAAGTTCCTATGAAATGAAAACAGCATCTTCTACAGTGTGACTCATTACCCTGAAGCCCAGAAGGCAAATGTTCAAACTCTTCTCTTTTCAAATTCTTCTCTTTTCCTCTCTTTGACTTTCTCACACTCTCTCCCTGCAGTAAACGGATCATTTTCCTTTGCTGAATCTTTGCACACACTACTTCAAATGTTAACGCTCCACGAGACAGTCCCCAGGATGAATAGACATCCATATTTAATGCCCTTAACCATCTATTTAATTTATCTATTAATTGGGTTGGACTGACTTCACTGCAAAAAATGCTTTTCTTACTTAGATTTTTTTGTCTTGTTTCCAGCCAAAATATCTAAAAACTCTTAAATCAAGAAGGATTTTCTAGACAAGCAAACATGTTTTTCTTGTCTTCAGAAAAAAGAAGTCAAAATTAAGTGAGTTTTTGCTTGAAACAAGCAAAATAATCTTGTTTTTGGCTTGAAATAAGATAATTAATAAGATTATTTACCCCATTGGCAGATTATTTTGCTTGCTTCAAGCAAAGACTCACTTATTTTGAACTTCTTTTTTCTGAAAACAAGACAGTAATTTTTATTTGTCTAGAAAATCCTTCTTGATTTAAGAATTTTTAGATATTTTGACTAGAAACAAGACAAAAAATCTAAGTAAGAAAAGCATTTTTTGCAGTGTAGCTAAGAACTACTGCAAACACTGCAAAAAATGCTTTTCTTATCTAGGTTTTTTGTCTTGTTTTCAGAAAAAATTACTCAAAATTAAGTGAGTTTTTGCTTGAAATAAGATTATTTTTCTTATCCCATTGGCAGATTATTTTGCTTGTTTCAAGCAAAAACTCACTTATTTTGAACTACTTTTTTTCTGAAAACAAGACAATAATTTTTACTTGTCTAGAAAATCCTTCTTGATTCAAGAATTTTTAGATATTTTGACTGGAAACAAGAGACAAAATCTAAGTAAGAAAAGTATTTTTTGCAGTGTTCGCTTTGAACTATAAGTTCTTAAGACATCTATCCCATATATTTTTCCAAATCATACCTCAATCTTTAATCTGCCAACGGGGTAAGCAAAATAATCTTGTTTTTGGCTTGAAATAAGATTATTTTAAGATTATTTGTCTTGTTCTAAGCAAAAACTCACTTCATTTTGAATTTTTTTCTGAAAACAAGACAATAAGTTTTATTTGTCTAGAAATTCGTTCTTGATTTAAGAATTTTTAGATATTTTAGCTGGAAACGACAAAAAATCTAAGTAAGAAAAGCATTTTTTGCAGTGTAGCTAAGAACTACTGCAAACACTGCAAAAAATGCTTTTCTTACCTAGGTTTTTTTGTCTTGTTTCCAGCCAAAATATATTAAAAATTCTTAAATCATAAGGATTTTCTAGACAAGTCAAAATTATTGTCTTGTTTTCAGAAAAAAGAAATCAAAATTAAGTGAGTTTTAGCTTAAAACAAGGGGTAAGAAAAATAATCTAGTTCTCATCTTGAAATAAGATTATTTTGCTTGTTTTAAGCAAAAACTCACTTCACTTTGACTTTTTTTTCTGAAAACAAGACAATCATTTTGACTTGTCTAGAAAATCCTTCTTGATTTAATTTTTAATATATTTTGGCTGGAAACAAGACAAAAAAAATCTAAGAAAAGCATTTTTTGCAGTTCATCTAAGGTTTTTTTGTATTGTTTCCAGCCAAAATATATTAAAAATTCTTAAATCAAGAAGGATTTTCTAGACAAGTCAAAATTATTGTCTTGTTTTCAGAAAAAGATTACTCAAAATTAAGTGAGTTTTTGCTTAAAACAAGCAAAATAAGCTGCCAATGGGGCAAAATAATGTTCTCATCTTGAAATAAGATAATTTTGCTTACCCCATTGTTTTAAGCAAAAACTTAATTTTGAGTTATTTTTTCTGAAAACAAGACTTACTTTTGGCTACTTTTGGATATTTTGGCTAGAAACAAGACAAAAAATCTAAGTAAGAAAAGCAATTTTGCAGTGAAATTATTCAAATTAGACTCAAATAATTATATTGCTGGTATTAAATATATTTTTTAAAAAAGATTGAGGTATGATTTTAAAAATCTAAGTAAGAAAAGCATTTTTTGCAGTGTTTAGTTTGAACTATAAATTGTTAAGACATCTATATATTTTTCCAAATCATACCTCAATCTTTAATCTGCCAATGGGGTAAGCAAAATAATCTTGTTTTTGGCTTGAAATAAGATTATTTTAAGATTATTTGTCTTGTTCTAATCAAAAACTCACTTCATTTTGACTTTTTTTTCTGAAAACAAGACAATCATTTTGACTTGTCTAGAAAATCCTTCTTGATTTAATTTTTTATATATTTTGGCTGGAAACAAGACAAAAAAAATCTAAGAAAAGCATTTTTTGCAGTTCATCTAAGGCTTTTTTGTATTGTTTCCAGCCAAAATATATTAAAAATTCTTAAATCAAGAAGGATTTTCTAGACAAGTCAAAATTATTGTCTTGTTTTCAGAAAAAGATTACTCAAAATTAAGTGAGTTTTTGCTTAAAACAAGCAAAATAAGCTGCCAATGGGGCAAAATAATGTTCTCATCTTGAAATAAGATAATTTTGCTTACCCCATTGTTTTAAGCAAAAACTTAATTTTGAGTTATTTTTTCTGAAAACAAGACTTACTTTTGGCTACTTTTGGATATTTTGGCTAGAAACAAGACAAAAAATCTAAGTAAGAAAAGCAATTTTGCAGTGAAATTATTCAAATTAGACTCAAATAATTATATTGCTGGTATTAAATATATTTTTTAAAAAAGATTGAGGTATGATTTTAAAAATCTAAGTAAGAAAAGCATTTTTTGCAGTGTTTAGTTTGAACTATAAATTGTTAAGACATCTATATATTTTTCCAAATCATACCTCAATCTTTAATCTGCCAATGGGGTAAGCAAAATAATCTTGTTTTTGGCTTGAAATAAGATTATTTTAAGATTATTTGTCTTGTTCTAATCAAAAACTCACTTCATTTTGACTTTTTTTTCTGAAAACAAGAGAATAATTTTTACTTGTCTAGAAATTTGTTCTTGATTTAAGAATTTTTAGATATTTTGGCTGGAAACAAGACAAAAAATCTAAGAAAAGCATTTTTTGCAGTTCATCTAAGAACTACTGCAAACACTGCAAAAAATGCTTTTCTTACCTAGGTTTTTTTGTCTTGTTTCCAGCCAAAATATATTAAAAATTCTTAAATCATAAGGATTTTCTAGACAAGTCAAAATGATTGTCTCGTTTTCAGAAAAAAATTACTCAAAATTAAGTGAGTTTTTGCTTAAAACAAGCAAAATAAGCTGCCAATGGGGTGAGCAAAATAATCTAGTTCTCATCTTGAAATAAGATAATTTTGCTTACCCCATTGTTTTAAGCAAAAACTTAATTTTGAGTTATTTTTTCTGAAAACAAGACTTACTTTTGGCTACTTTTGGATATTTTGGCTAGAAACAAGACAAAAAATCTAAGTAAGAAAAGCAATTTTGCAGTGAAATTATTCAAATGAGACTCAAATAATTATATTGCTGGTATTAAATATATTTTTTAAAAAAGATTGAGGTATGATTTTAAAAATCTAAGTAAGAAAAGCATTTTTTTGCAGTGCAATGATTGTTTAAAATGCTTTCGAGTGTCCAAATCTCTCATTTCTTGTCTTTCTTTCTGCCTCTGTCTCTGTTATCTTGTATATGTCCTGCCACTGCAGCAAAGTCAAAGAGAGCGGCTGATTTATTTCCCTGGACAGAACATTATGGCACCTCATTAACATGCACACACACACACACACACACACACACACAAGCTTCATTTTAACTGGTAATTTCTCACGTCAGTATAGGCGGGGGACCACATAAGAAATAATCAAAAGGGAGCGAGTGAAAGAAACAGGACAGATGACAGGGTAGAGGAGGGTACAAACCATCTTGACAGCTGCGGTTAGGCATGTAGGTGTTGAGAAGAACATAAAAACAGCAGGGAGAAAGAGAGAGAGGGAAAGAGAGCCATCAAGGTACATTACCTCAATTCATACTCCATGAAGCAGAACTCTCTCTTTCACTGCTGTACAATAAAAAGAAGGGAACCTGTTCAGGTCAGGTGACCCACACATTTACCACCTTCAACTGCACCCTTCTTCTCTTATTATTTCATACCTCGCTTTCTATTCATCTTTACTGTCTTGTCTTCCTTTGTACAGAAAATCTGGCTGTCATACGACTCAAATTTAAAATGTAAAATATTCCAAAGATTATTTTATGAAATGTTTTAACCACAAAATACAGCGATTATTTAAACATTAACATTAAACAGTAAATAACAAATATTTACTAAAAGCATTCTCATATTTGAAATATTAAATATGTTTTTTTTTTTTTTAGTATTACAGATTTTTTATTCTTTCCTCTGTTTTGAAAAGTAAAATTAAAATCTAATTATTAAATTAAAATTACAAATATTCCAAAGATTATTTTATGAAATGTTTTAACCACAAAATGCAGTGATTATTTAAACATTAATATTTAAATAACAAATATTTACTAAAAGCATTCTCATATATATATATATGGGAATTTATATTTTAAATATTAAATATATGTATATGTAATTTTTTTATACTTAAAAAAAAATAATAAAATATATATATATATATATATATATATATATTTTTTTTTTTTTTTTTTTTTTTTTGTATTATATTTAATTTTTTTAATCTTTCCTTTGTTTTGAAGAAATACATTTCCACAAAAATATAAAACAGCACAACTGTTTAATTTATTTTCAATTATTTTAACATTTATTTGCATTTCACTTAGTACGCTTAAATTAGTAAGTTGTATTTGCAGATACTACAATAATTTATTTTTGCACAATAAAATCATGTGGCATGACACCTAATGCAAATGTAGCTTTGCTATCAGAAACAAATTACATTTTAAAATATATATTAAAAAATCTAACATTTTAATAAACATTTTCATTCAGAAATCGTTCTCATATACCGGTGCTCAAGAGTGTATCAATAAATTCATAAATAGTGTATTTTAATATATTTTTGAATTTCCCTAGATCATTGAGAAAATGTTTTATATACATCTATAAATAAATAAATAAATAAATATATAATATATATATATATATATATATATATATATATATATATATATATATATATATATATATATATTATTAAATAAAACATACTCTTAAATATAAAGAGTATATATACATGTGCATTTATAAATATATATTTTTTTACTTTAAAATGTTTAATATATTTAAATTATATATATATATATATAGAGAGAGAGAGAGAGAAATAGAGAGTTGTATTTATCAAGGACGCTTTAAACTGATGATAAAGACATTTATAAATGTTACAAAAGGTTTCCATTTCAGATAAATGCTGTTCTTCTGAACTTTCTATTCATCAAAGAAACCTGAAAAAATTCTATTCACCAGTTTTCACCATAATAATAATAATAATAATAATAATAATAATAATAAACAACAAAAACATGTTTTTTGAGCAGCAAATCAGAATATTAGAATGATTTCTGAAGGATCATGTGACTGCAGTAATGATGCTAAAAATTCAGCTTTGAAATCAGGAATAAATTACATGTTAAAATATACACACATAGAAAGCAGTTATTTTAAATAGTAAAAATATTTCAGAATTGTACTGTTTTTGCTGTACTATGGATCAAATAGATGCAGGCTTGGTGAGCAAAGAAAACTTCTTTAAAAAACATTTAAAAATCCTTCTGTTCAAAAACTTTTGACTGGTAGTGCATGTATATATATATATATATATATATATTATATATATATATATATTTTTATAAACAAACAGTAAAAACAAATATTATTTTTGCATTTAAATTTCATTATTTAAGAAAACATTCAAAATAAAACACAATAACAAATAAAAAATAATAAAAAACGAATGCTTTTCACTCGCTCTCTGTTTGCTTTGACTGTTAAGGTCTCTATTTTTTTCCCGGACGGATGGCTGGTTTGAAATAGATTCCCGTTATTCGGGGCTTCCGAGACAAAAAGTCCAAATATGAAAAGAATCCGCTTCATTACACACTCCCACAGTTCCCAGCAAGAGGTCTAGCACTGGCACACAGCGGTTCCTCCAGAGGGATTGGCGCTGCAAATAAGAAGGCCTGCCCCAAAGAGACAGACACGCATGACGCTGATTGATGACACGCAAACCTCTGCATTCATCACTGCCTGTGGATTCTCTCAGGAAGACCTGCAGAAGGTTGTTGCATCTTCTTCCTCTGATGAACAGAGCAAAGGGGCAAAGCAAAGAAGTGCATTTGCGCTCAAACCGTTACCCTTGAGGCTAAAGGTCAGGGTCTGTGTCTACAGTCTATATACAGTCTATGGAGTCCCATACCCACAACTTCTAAAAATCAATTGTACCTATTGGTTTTCGTTACCAGCGCGCCATTAAATAATGATCTTATAAAGGGCCAAGGATAAACAATGCATCACTAAAACACATTCTCGTCAAAAGTGATAATAAAGACATTTATAATGTTGCAAAAGGTTTCTATTTGATAAATGCTGATCCTCTGAACTTTCTATTTATCAAAGAAACCGGACAAAAATTATATTCAACAGTTTTCTCCATTAAAATAATAATAATAATAATAATAAACAAATCAGAATATTAGAATGATTTCTGAAGGATCATGTGACTGCAGTAATGATGCAAAAAATTCAGCTTTGAAATCAGGAATAAATTACATGTTAAAATATAAACACATAGAAAGCAGTTATTTTAAATAGTAAAAATATTTCAGAATTGTACTGTTTTTGCTGTACTATGGATCAAATAGATGCAGGCTTGGTGAGCAAAGAAAACTTCTTTAAAAAACATTAAAAATCCTTCTGTTCAAAAACTTTTGACTGGTAGTGCATGTATATATATATATATATATATATATATATATATATGTGTGTGTCTACAGTCTATATACAGTCTATGGAGTCCCATACCCACAACTTCTAAAAATCAATTGTACCTATTGGTTTTCGTAACCGGCGCGCCATTAAATAATGATCTTATAAAGGGCCAAGGATAAACAATGCATCACTAAAACACATTCTCGTCACAACTTGATGCTTGGTCGCTTTTTGACACTATAGCATCATTTTTCGGCGTGCAGGGTCCTCCATTGTTTTCAGTTGTTTGTCTTAATATTTAATGGTTTGCAAGCATTTGTAAAAAATATTCAGCATTTTGTACAAATGCATAATTTCACTGGAGCAGCTAAACCCATGCCTACCCTAAACCTATCCACTTCTGAACAATATAAAGCACAAAGCAGGCCAATGTAAGTATAGTCACAAGCATTTAGTGCAAAAAACTGACTATAAACAAGCAGTATAAAAGCATTACAAACAAGTCGTGTTGTAAGATGTCTTTATGTGAAGAAGAGAGTAAAACGTAAGATTTTAATCGCTGAAAATGATCCCATTTCAAAAGAACGTGTTGAGAATTAGTCCAAAGACACGAGCAGTGAGCAGGGTTTATTGCATAAATTCCATTGATATATATATATATATATATTATTTTTTTTATTTTTTTTACATATATGCATATATATTTTATTCTGTAATTTATCCAGAAATGCATTACGTCCTACAAAAATAGTACGCTGTTTTCAATATTGTTAAGAAGAAGAAGAGGACCAAGAATGAGGAGGAGCATAAGAGGAAAGAGAAAAGGCTAAAGTGATGGCTGCTGAAAATGTTTAATAGTAGAGTAAAATTTTATGATTATTTATTAAAAAAATAATAATTTAAACAGTAAAACAAATACATTTTTACATTTGAATAAATGTCATTATTTAAAAAACATAAAAATATAAATGTATTAGTATTTATTATTAATTTATGTATGCATGATAAAACCATGTGAACTGATCCCTACTGAAAATTTATCTTCGCTATCAGCAACAAATTATATTTTAAAATATATATATATATATATATATTCACAAATATAAAATTTAATAAAATATAAATAAAATATATTCATTTAGAAATCATCATCATCATCATATACTAGTGCTAAAGAATTTTTCAGTTAATAAGTAAATAAATAAATAGCCTATTTTAACATATTTTTAAATGTCACTTGATTATTCAGATTTCATATACATATAAATAAATAATATATATGTATATTATTTAATAAAATATACATTTAAATATAAACAGTATACATGAATATGAAATTCCAAACAGGAAATAATATAAAACCTGAATATATAAGTAAATCAGTTATAAATCTTGACTATATAAACATAAATTCGAATATATATAGTTATAAGTCAGAATATATAGATATAAATTGTAATATAAAAACACAAATCATAAATATATAGAGGTATAACGTTACAAAATTCATTAAAAAATGTCTACTGACATGCCTGATAATAAATTATATTAAGATGTAGACAATATATATTAGAATTTACAATTATATGTTAAGGATTTATACATATATATTTTGTATACGTATATATATATTATATATATATATATATATATATATATATATATATATATATGACTTTTTTCAGGATTTTTTTGATCAATAAAAGATTAAAAAAGAACAGCATTTATTTAAAATAGAAAGGTTTTCTAACTGTTCAAAAGTTTGGGGTCATTCAATTTTTATTTATTTTTTATTTTTTTAATTAATAAAAAGTGATGGCATAGATTTACATTGTTAGAGAATATTTATATTTTGAATAAATGCTGTTCTTTTTAACTTTATTTGTTATTCATCAAAGAGTCCTGAAAAAAAGAAATATATATATATATATATATATATATAAAACATCTTAGATTTTTAAATTCTACATATTACATGTAACATTTATATATTCAGAATTATAACTACATATTTACATTTTACATTTATATATTCAAATTTATAAATATATGTTCTGATTTATATCTATATATTCATAATTTACATTTATATAATCAAATTTATAAATATATGTTCTGAACTACATATTCTAAATTACATTAGGCTATATACTCAGATTTGTATCTATATATTCATAATTTACATTTATCTATTCAAATTTATAAACGCTTATTTTAAGTTAAAACAACTTTTTTTAAGTAGTTTTTTTACAGTGTGTATATATGTATATACATATATATATATTAGGGCTGTCAAACGATTAATCGCGATTAATCGCATCCAAAATAAAAGTTTATTTTTACATACTATGTGTGTTTACTTTGTATATTTATTATGTACATATAAATACACACACATACATGTATATATTAAAACAAAATATTTATATGTATATATATTTATACCTGTATACAATTCAGATTATAAATAAATATATATATTTTATATATAAATCTAAAATATTTTTCCTTAATATATACATGTATGTGTTTGTATTTATATATACATAATAAATATACACAGTGCACAAATATATGTTATGTAAACATAAACTTTTATTTTGTATGCGATTAATCGTTTGACAGCACTAATACACATATATATATATATATATATATATATATATATATATATATATATATCTGTATACAAAAACGTCAGATGGACTTAGAGGCTTTTGCATCTGAACTCTTCATATATATATATATATATATATATATATATATATATATATATATATATATATAAAAACACTGTTATTTTCACATAACTAGTAAATGGACGACATAAAGGTCCATACTATGCTTGTATTTTGACTAAAACATTAAAATGCATTACAAACAAAACAGAAACGCAAATAATCACGAGAAGTGAATTTAGGAATCACAGTGTTATTGCATATTCATTCTGAAATCTGCTTACATTTGCATTGCATACACAGACACACATGCACATATTTTGGAGCCAAATTTAATCCGCAAGTTTAGAAACTGAATGACTGATCCGCTGAAGTGTGTGAGAGGCATGCGGACCGTGATGAGGGGCTAAAGAGTCTCTCGGTTCATATTTCAGACACACTTTCATCCCCGCCAACTCCATTACTTTCAATTGACTGCCTCAATAATGAAGCAGCAAAATTTCCTTTTGTCAGCCATCTATCTTTTCCGTGCCATCCGTCGGTTTAGCCCGAGACATATTAAAATATCCAACCAAATGGTATTAATATTAGATGGAGCGCGCAGGCTGTAATATACGCTGCACCGGAGGCCGTGCATCGCCCCTCTCTTGGAGAAATGAGAATATTAATCGCTGTCATCTTATTAAAATAACTCTCTCTTATTATGCACCTCCAAAGCGGAGAGATATTAAACACAGCAGCAGCAGCCATTAATAGGGAAATAACACAAAGGCTTTGTTTGAAGTGGTCATTACTGGATCACAAAGGAGGACGGAACGGATAATAAACACCTGGGGAAAAAAGCAAACCTTTCCAAACGTAAACACACATCATATCAGCCATTTACGCAGCGTCACTTTGCAGACTGCTCTCATTAAAAACGCATTAAGATCCCATCCCTGGGGCGAGATCCCAATGCAAGCCCTCCTCCAAAAACAAGGTAGGATCTGTTTAAGCAAACCTCTATAAAAGGGTCCGAGGAGGGGTCTACTACTAGTAACTAGATCTATCCTGGAGCTCGTGAGTCAACGTTTAATTGATGACGGCCAATTAAAGGAGCTCGTTTAACCTTGGGGGGTCTGGCAGGGCGAGAGGGGGAAGGATAGAGAAGAAGAGAAAACAGAAACACAAGAGTAAGCATTTAGTCGGCATCATTAGACCGAGAAGAGTGGGAAGAAGAGAGAAAACCGATAGGAGGAGGAGTTGGGGCCAAAAGGGACCCTGAGAAACATCTAAATGATGCTAGAGAGACAGAGGATGATAAACAGGTATCTGAAAGACAAACGGCTCATGCAAAAACTAATCAGAAAGGTTAGAAGGAAAGGGAAGAGGTCTGACGCTTGGGGAAAGCTGCAGTTAAGTCGATATTGGGCTGATATTCACACTTTATGTTAATGTTTTTTAAATAGGGCATTTATCAATAAATGGCATTAATGTTTGTTTTTTGTTTTTTTTAAACAGACATTTATTCTCAAGTGGACAACAACTAAATTGGGGAAAACTAAATTGGGCACAAAATGTATTAATTTGGAACTATTGATTAATTTCCTCTAACTAAAATTGTTTAAAGTTTCTTTTGAATTATTGATATATTAATTTCCCATTTGATACTGTAAAGTTGCTTTGACACAATGTGTATTGTAAAAAGCGCTATATAAATAAAGCTGACAAGTGAGAACAAAAGATTTATAGTTGAAAAAGTGCTGTTGAAGTGTCCAAAAAAATATTTTAACATTGCGAGTATCAAATATTTCTTGAGCAGCAAATCAGTATATCCTCCTGACTTTCAGGAAAAACAGTTTTGTTATTTTTTTTTATGTCATTACATTGTTTAGAGCATAAAAAAAGGATATATAATAATTATTTATGTTTTTATATATATATATATATATATATATATATATATATATTATTGTTTTTTTGTTTTGTTTTGTTTTGTTTTGTTTTTTGTTTTGTTTTGTTTTGTTGTTTTTGTGTGTTTTTTGTTTTATTTTGTTTTTTAATTCATATGTTATGCTATGTTCAGGACTTAAATAAAATCCTGTTTTTTAATCAAATAAAAAGACTTGAATAGATAAAAGGCAATAAAAGGCATAAACAGTGTTTTGTTTTCATCACAAATCAATTGTTTTTTTTATATACCAAATTTTATATAAAGATGATTCTCAACTATGTTATGAAACACATGATAATGATTTGATATAGCATTTTCCTTTATGCAAAATGCGTGTAAAACAGGTTTTCACATTATAAACAATGTATCTATAAACTGGAACTATTTTGCATATGAATGTTTTTTGGGGGCAACATATAACTAAAAAATAAATGTAATAATAGCAATAATAATTGGCAAGACTTTCATTATAATATCTAATATTTCATAGCAATATTAAAATATAATTTCATTCCCTATTCACTTGTTGTGTCTCCCAAAATGTGTAATAAACATGCTTTAAGTCCTGATGTAGAGTGCACATGTCCTGTTTCATAACAGAAAGTCATATTTTGATTTGAAACCCCATTGCATTTTCCTGAGATGTGTTTTATGACAAACAATTTGAAAATGTGTCAGATTTAAATCTGATCATATTTCCATGAGGGTGTTAAGCTTGGTCACTGAATTAATGTCAGCTATTTTTAAAGACCAAGGAGAGGAAGTGCTCATGCTGAAATGTCCAAACATTTGGTATCTTTGATATCAGAATGATTTCTGAAGGATCATGTGACACTGAAGACTAGAGTAATGATGCTGAAAATTCAGCTTTGCATCACAGGAATAAAGTACATAAACTCACTATTACTGTTTTACTGTTGTATATTGATCAAATAAATTAAATGAATACTGTATTGCTCAAATATAGGCAGCTTTATTATCTTTAGAATAAAACAAGATAAATAAAAAGGTGGTTAAAGGGATCACCCCAAAATTAAATTTACCCCATGATTTACTCACACTCCTCAAGCCATCCTACTTTCTTCTTTCAAACAAGTACAGAGTTATATTAAAAATATTAAAAAGCTTTACAATGGTAGTGAATGGATGTTCGATAAAGTGCATCCATCCATCATGAAAAGTGCTCCACACGTTAATAAAGTGAATCTATAACACTCCATTACGAAATGATGCTAACGAACGCCCCATAATATACAGTGGCATGCAAACGTTTGGGAACCCCTTGCAGAATCTGTGAAAATGTGAATAATTTTAACAAAATAAGAGGGATATTTTTTATTTAGTACTGTCCTGTGTAAGACATTTTTACATGAAAGATGCTTACATATAGTCCACAAGACAAAAAAAAAAGCTGAAATTAATAACATAATCCCCTTCAAAAGATTGTGAACCCTTGGTCCGATTACCTGGATGATCTACAACAGTTTTTGTTTTTTGTTTTGTTTTGTTTAGTGATAGTTGTTCATGAGTCCCTTGTTTGTCCTGAACAGTTCAACTGTCTGCTGTTCTTCAGAAAAATCCTTCAGCTCCCACAAATTCTTTGGTTTTCCAGCATTTTTGTGTATTTGAACCCTTTCCAACAATGACTGCATGATTTGAGATCCATCTTTTCACACTGAGGGCAACTGAGAGACTCATATGCAACTATTACAGAAGGTTCAAACACTCACTGATGCTCCAGAAGGAAAAAACATGCATTAAGAGCCGGGGGTGAAAACTTTTGAAATGTGAAGGTCAGAGTAAATTTAACTTATTTTGTCTTCTGGGAAACATAGTATCTTCTGTAGCTTCTGAAGGGCAGTACTAAATGGGAAAAAAAAGATATTTCAACAAAATCGGACATCTTCATTCGGTTTAAAAAGTTTTCACCCCTGGCTTTTAATGCATGTTTTTTCCTTCTGGAGCATCAGTGAGTGTTTGAACCTTCTGTAATAGTTGCATATGAGTCCCTCAGTTGTCCTCAGTGTGAAAAGATGGATCTCAAAATCAGAATCAGAATCAGAATCAGAATCAGAATGAGCTTTATTGCCAGGTATGTTTGCACATACTAGGAATTTGTTTTAGTGACAGAAGCTCCACAGTGCAACAGAATGACAATGACAAGAAAAGACACACAGATAATAAAAGAACAATATACAAATATACAGAAAATATACAGAAAAAAGTGCAAAAAAGCAAATACTCAATATACAATTTAAATAAACTAAAAATAGACAAATGTAAACAATTTATTATGTACAGGTGCAAATTAGAAATGAGAAATGTAAACAAGTATGTGTTTTAAATAAATGAATGAGTGTATAATAGTGTTATTGTTCTGTGTTATTATTTTTTTTTTTAAGTGTTCATGAGATGGACTGCTTGAGGGAAGAAACTGTTCCTGTGCCTGGTCGTTCTAGTGCTCAGGGCTCTGTAGCGTCGACCAGATGGCAACAGTTCAAAAAGCGAGTGTGCGGGATGTGAGGGGTCCAAAGTGATTTTACTAGCCCTTTTGCGCACTCTGGACAGGTACAGATCTTGAAGAGTGGGGAGGGTTGTACCAATGATCCGCTCAGCACACCGGACTATCCGGCGTAGTCTTCTGAGGTCAGAACTGGTAGCTGAGCTGAACCAGACAGTAATTGAAGTGCACAGGACGGATTCGATGATGGCAGAGTAGAACTGTTTCAGCAGGTCTTGTGGCAGGTTGAACTTCCTCAGTTGACGGAGGAAGTACAGTCTCTGCTGGGCCTTTTTCACAATGGAGTCAATGTGAATGTCCCACTTCAGGTCCTGAGAAATGTTGTTGCCTAGGAACCTGAATGACTCCACTGTTTTTACAGTGCTGTTCATGATGGTGAGTGGGGGGAGAGCAGGAGGCTTCCTCCTGAAGTCCACGATCATCTCCACTGTTTTGAGCGTGTTGAGCTCCAGGTTGTTGTGACTGCACCATTCAGCCAGCTCTTTAACCTCCTGTCTGTAAGCAGACTCATCACCGTTCTGAATGAGACCGATGAGTGTGGTGTCATCCGCAAACTTCAGGAGCTTGACAGAGGGGTCTTTAGAGGTGCAGTCGTTGGTGTACAGGGAGAAGAGCAGAGGGGAGAGAACACAACCCTGAGGGGCGCCAGTGCTGATGGTGCGGGTGCTGGATGAGTATTTTCCCAGCCTCACTAGCTGCTGTCTGTCTGTCAGGAAGCTGGAAATCCACTGACAGACAGAGGTGGGCACAGAGAGCTGAGTTAGTTTGGGCAGGAGGAGGTTTGGGATGATAGTGTTAAAGGCGGAGCTGAAGTCCACAAACAAGATCCTTACATAAGTCCCTGATTTATCCAGATGCTGCAGGATGAAATGCAAACCCATGTTTACAGTATCATCCACAGACCTGTTTGCTCGGTAAGCAAACTGCAGGGGGTCCAGTAAGGGTCCGGTGATGTCCTTCAGATAAGCCAGAACCAGTTTTTCAAACGACTTCATGACGACAGACGTTAGCGCCACAGGTCTGTAGTCATTAAGTCCTGTTATCTTGGGTTTTTTTGGAATGGGGATGATGGTGGAGCGTTTGAAGCAAGCAGGGACTTCGCACAACGCTAGTGATTTATTGAAGATTAGGGTTAGGGTTAGAATCATACAGTCATTGTTGGAAAGGGTTCAAATACACAAAAATGCTGGAAAACCAAAGAATTTGTGTGACCTGAAGGATTTTTCTGAAGAACAGCAGACAGTTGAACTGTTCAAGACAAACAAGGGACTGTCACTAAACAAAAAAACACAGCTGTGGGTCATTCAGGCATTCAACGATGAACTGCCTTTAACTGAAAATTGATTGTTTACTGTTGTTTTGCATTACTGACACACTACTGTCCTATTTAATACTGTTTGACGCAACCTGTATTGTCAAAAGCGCTATATAAATAAAGCTGACTTGACTTGTGAAAAGAAGGAAGCAACACAAAAGATGGAAAGAGAAACAGAAGGAGAAGCAGAGACACGTTATAACTCTCTCAGCAGTTGCTGAGTGCTTGTATGTTTATCTAATTTGGACCCTCTGGAGCCCTTAAACTATCTCTTCAGCACTAATGAAAGCCCAGTTCAGAGCTCCACCCACAGCACTCCACACAGTACGAGCGAGAGCAGCCATCCAGAGTAAATACACCATCAGCAACGGCTGCCTGCGTACCTGTGACTAGAGCTCAGCCTCGTCGGGGGGCAGGAAATACACATACACTCATATGAGAACAGAACATCTGCTCAAAAACTGCTGAATAGCCCAAAGAAACAAAGCAAGCACCTTTTTTTTTCTGCTGACGCCTTGGAGGTTTCTCCTCTAAAGGAATGACATGCCCCCATTCCTTCATCTGCTTCTTTTATCTCACTGACTTGGTGTTATTACATCTCGAGGGTGGGCACTGAGAGAGAGAGGGCTGACACCACAGGTGTATAGTATGGCAAGCCGTTTTGACTTTTATTCATTGGCAGGATATGAATTCTTGATATCAACAATTGATTTTTCACTAGTTAAAATGCTAATTCTTGATATCAGGAATTGGATTTTTACTAGTAACAATATGGCAAGCCATTTTAACTTTTATTCATTCGCAGGATATGAATTCTTGATATCAACAATTGAATTTTCACTAGTTAAAAATGCTAATTCTTGATATCAGGAATTGGATTTTTACTAGTAACAATATGGCAAGCCATTTTAACTTTTATTCATTCGCAGGATATGAATTCTTGATATCAACAATTGATTTTTCACTAGTTAAAATGCTAATTCTTGATATCAGGAATTGGATTTTTACTAGTAACAATATGGCAAGCCATTTTAACTTTTATTCATTCGCAGGATATGAATTCTTGATATCAACAATTGAATTTTCACTAGTTAAAAATGCTAATTCTTGATATCAGGAATTGGATTTTTACTAGTAACAATATGGCAAGCCATTTTAACTTTTATTCATTCGCAGGATATGAATTCTTGATATCAACAATTGAATTTTCACTAGTTAAAATGCTAATTCTTGATATCAGGAATTGGATTTTTACTAGTAACAATGGCAGTTTTTGATATCAGGAATTACATTTCCACTAGTAAAAAGGTTAATTCTTGATATCAGTAATAAACATTGTTATGGCAAGCCAATTGACCTTTATTTATTCTTGATATCAGAAATGGGATTTTTACTAGTAACGATGGCAATTTTTGATATCAGGAATTACATTTCTACTAGTAAAAAGGTTCATTCTTGATATCAGCAATTGAATTTCAACTAGTAACAAGTATAATTGTTGATATCAAGAATTGTATTTTCACTAGTTAAATGTCACCATAGACTCCCATTCAAATTTAATTGCTGATATCAAGAATTGATTTCTTACTAGTTAAAAGGTTAATTTCACATCAGAAATAATTCTTAGTAGTAAAAACCTTTAATTTTGATATCAACAATTCAATTGCTACTAGTGACAATGTTCATTTCTGATATCATGAATGGGATTGTTACTAGTAAGAATGCATTTTAGATATCTGAAATTACTCTCTTAATTATTGATAACACAAACACATTTTCAGATATCAGAAATTAGAAATGTAACATTTAGAAATATCAACAATTGACATTTCAACTAGTGACAATTGAAATCTTGATATCAGGAATTGGCATTTTTACTAGCAACAATGTAATTATTGATATCAAAAATAAAGGTTTTTACTACTGAGAATTGTATTTCTGATATGTGTAATATGAATTTTAACTAGTAAGAAATCAATTCTTGATATCAACAGTTAAATTTGAATGGGAGTCTATGGTGACAATTAACTAGTGAAAATACAATTCTTGATATCAACAATTATAGTTTTTACTAGTTGAAATTCAATTCTTGATATCAATAATTACCTTTTTACTAGTGGAAATGTACTTCCTCATATCAAGAATTGCCATTGTTACTAATAAAATCAAATTTCTGATATCAAGAATTATAATTTTAACTAGTGAAAACTGAATTGTTCATATCAAGAATTCATATCCTGTGAATAAATAAAGGTCAAAATGGCTTGCCATAACAATGTTTATTACTGATATCAAGAATTAACCTTTTTGCTAGTGGAAATGTAATTCCTGATATCAAAAATTGTCATTGTTACTAGTAAAAATCCCATTTTTGATATCAAGAATAAATAAAGGTCAAAATGGCTTGCCATAACAATGTTTATTTCCGATATCAAGAATTAACCTTTTTGCTAGTGGAAATGTAATTCCTGATATCAAAAATTGTCATTGTTACTAGTAAAAATCCCATTTCTGATATCAAGAATAAATAAAGGTCAAAATGGCTTGCCATAACAATGTTTATTACTGATATCAAGAATTAACCTTTTTACTAGTGGAAATGTAATTCCTGATATCAAAAACTGCCATTGTTACTAGTAAAAATCCAATTCCTGATATCAAGAATTAGCATTTTAACTAGTGAAAATTCAATTGTTGATATCAAGAATTCATATCCTGCGAATGAATAAAAGTTAAAATGGCTTGCCATATTGTTACTAGTAAAAATCCAATTCCTGATATCAAGAATTAGCATTTTAACTAGTGAAAATTCAATTGTTGATATCAAGAATTCATATCCTGCAAATGAATAAAAGTCAAAACGGCTTGCCATACAGTGTGTGCATTAGGCAGCTGCTACAGAAACCAAAGCACATATCTGAAAATGTATATATTATTGACAGGGTGCACATATTTCACTGCAGTGACAGATGGGCTTCCAGTTGGGCCCAGTGCCACATGCGCCATCATTGACTTACTGTGGCTTCTGTGCGAGGTAGCAAATAAACAATTGCACAAGTGTAAGCATTCAGTTTGCCATGCAAGCAAATATTAGTGTAGGTTAAATTATAAACACACTTATGAACACTGGGAAGTCTTCTAATGAGGCTGAACTGCTGAGTAGGCAAATGTGTTTATGTCCCAAGAAACTCCAACACAATAAAGTTCAATGGGTCGTTTTACAGTCTGTACTTTAAAT
Organism: Cirrhinus molitorella; assembly: GCA_033026305.1. Taxonomy (NCBI): domain Eukaryota; kingdom Metazoa; phylum Chordata; class Actinopteri; order Cypriniformes; family Cyprinidae; genus Cirrhinus; species Cirrhinus molitorella. The sequence continues at coordinate 762,042 of CM065131.1, forward strand.
ACTTAAAGTTGCAAGTATGACAAAATGAAGCAATACTTTCAGGGCAACTTACTTTCACGTGTACTAGTGCTTCGAATCTCTTAGAAAATGTCTTACCTTTAATACAGAGTCGTTCACAAGTCCATCTTCATTGCTGACAAACAAAAGGATGGATTTTCAGGTTTGATTGTAGATAAATATCCACTTCTTCCAGCGATGTGGATGTGTTTTATTTACTGAACAAGAATCCGCACCAAACAATTGAGTGAACTCATTCAGAATGAATCGCGAACCGATTCAGCTTGTTAAATGATTCATTGGTTTCGCCGATTCGGAGTCAAACTGCTGACAGAAAATGGGCGAAACGCGACTTGATTGTTATGCATTATTCTCCAGGATCATTTTACTGTGTCTCTTTCACCCCACATAAAAAAATATCACTTTCACTCCAAAATAAAAGTACTACATCCATATAAATGAAAACAATAGTATATAATGCAATAATTGGTTGATTCTTAGACTATAGGCACTCTTATGTTCTTTGATCATAATTTTAAAAATGCATATAATTTTGGACAAATTCCTCTTTCTTTGTCAAACTGACAATAAAACAAGCTTAACATTTTTTACTACCTTTCTTTCATACTTTTTAACCTCCTTATAGTTGTCAAAATCAGTTTTCTCCTTTAAACTTCAACAATGAAAATGCAGTTTTAAAATATGACTTATCTGGTAACTATTAATGTACCTGAATTAAGCAGTAGTAAAAGAACTGAAATACATTATGAATGTGAGACCACTATCAATATTATTTTTTATGCAAAAAAGTAGAAATTATTTATACATTACTGTGAGGACATATTTTTTAAATTCTGATTTAAAAATAAATTCTTGTTCTAGAGAGCATCTGATTGCATAAATATGGACATATAAATGCATATAAGCAAAAAATGTCCTTTGTATAAATATTTAAAACAAATCTGCCATGAATGTCATGTATGTTTTTAAACAAAGACAAAAAAAAAAAAAAAACATAAAAAGGTGTTTTTTTTTATCTAAAGTTTAACTTTGAATAGTATTTACCCTAAAAAATGGGGGAACATTTTATGAAAGTAAACTACAAAGAAAGTCAATGAAAAGCATTTATTGAACAGTTTATTCAACAACTATTTATACATTAGTCAGAACATATTTTTTAATTTGGCTTTAAAAATAAATTCTTGTTCTAGAGAGCATCTGATTGGATAAATATGGACATATAAATGCATATGTCCTTTGTATAATTATTTAAAACAAATCTGGCAGGAATGTCATGTATGTTTTTAAACAAAAACAAAAAGAACCATAAAAACGTGTTTATTTAAAAATCTAAAGTTTAACTTTGAATACTGTTTGCCCTAGAAAATGGGGGAACGTTTTATGAAAATAAACTGCAAAAAAGTCAATGAAAAGCATTTATTGAACAGTTCATTCAACAACTATTTATACATTACAGTCAGAACATATTTTTTAAATTCTGATTTAAAAATAAATTCTTGTTCTAGAGAGCATCTGATTGCATAAATATGGACATATAAATGCATATAAGCAAAAATGTCCTTTGTATAATTATTTAAAACAAATCTGGCATGAATGTCATGTATGTTTTTTAAACAAAGACTAAAAAGAACCACTTTTTTAAAAAAGTGTTTATTTAAAAATCTAAAGTTATACTTTGAATAGTATTTACCCTAGAAAATGGGGAAACAATTTATGAAAATAAACTGCAAAGAAAGTCAATGAAAAGCATTTATTGAACAGTTCATTCATCAACTATTTATACATTAGTCAGAACATATTTTTGTAATTTGGCTTTAAAAATAAATGATTGTACTAGAGAGCATCTGATTGCATAAATATGGACATATAAATCTGCCATGAATGTCATGTATGTTTTTAAACAAAGACTAAAAAAAAATTGCAGTCAACAGGCGAGCCACACAACAGGATACGTCTGCATAATTCCTCTTCATCATGTGCTTTGACAGAAGAGTTTTCACTTTCACACTTAAGATTGAGCACTTCGCTCAAAGACAGGGGTGACCTTCATTCTCGTGTGTCGCCGTTCTTAATTTGCTCGCACAAAGAGCGGCTCGCCATGCAGCGCCCCATCCATCACAGCGTCCCGGAAAACACGTGCTGAGGCGTGAAGCCGGGCCCCGCAATCTAGATCCACGGCTCATCCTAATTTATTTATCTTTCTGAGAACAGCATCCTTGCCAAAATAAACAAAGTCACCTCACCTCACCCCAATTTGCCAAGATTTCCAATTCCGAGTCTCCGTACCATCTCTCGCCGCAGCGATTTAATATTCCTAACGAGAAGACTGCTTTTGGGTCGTTTTCAGGTCGCTTAATTTTAAGATGCCTGGCCTATCAATAAAACCAACCAGCCCTATCTTTAAAACCCCAGCACTAGTACAAGAGAAAATAGCAACATCGTGACCAGTGTTGGGGAAAGTTACTTTTAAAAGTAATGCGTTACAATGTTGCGTTGCTCCCTAAAAAAGTGACTAATTACGTTACTTAGTTACTTTTTATGGAAAGTAGTGTGTTACAATATTGCGTTGCTCCCTAAAAAAGTAACTAATTACGTTACGTAGTTACTTTTTTGGAAAGTAGTGCGTTACAATATTGCGTTGCTCCCTAAAAAAGTCACTAATTACGTTACTTAGTTACTTTTTATGGAAAGTAGTGCGTTACAATATTGCGTTGCTCCCTAAAAAAGTCACTAATTACGTTACTTAGTTACTTTTTTGGAAAGTAATGCGTTACAATATTGCGTTGCTCCCTAAAAAAGTAACTAATTACGTTACGTAGTTACTTTTTTGGAAAGTAATGCGTTACAATATTGCGTTACTCCCTAAAAAAGTAACTAATTACGTTACTTAGTTACTTTTAATGGAAAGTAATGCGTTACAATATTGCGTTACTCCCTAAAAAAGTAACTAATTACGTTACTTAGTTACTTTTTATGGAAAGTAATGCGTTACAATATTGCGTTACTCCCTAAAAAAGTCACTAATTACGTTACGTAGTTACTTTTTTGGAAAGTAATGCGTTGTGTTACTTTTGCGTTACTTTCAAATCTGGGCAGGGCTTGCTTGTTTGTTTTTTTTAATATAAAAAAGTTTGATTCTTAGCAAATGCAAAAGCCCTTTCACACCAAATTGAAATGAAGTGAATAAGGCTAAGGCTAAAGGGAAATTAAATTGACGTCTGTACAGTAGAACTGTAGGAAAAGAAAGTTCAACACTCTTCAGCAATGAGAAAAAAAGCACAAATGTTAATCTAAAGTAAGTTTTGCTTATTAGTACACTGCAAAAAATGCTTTTCCTACTTAGATTTTTTGTCTTGTTTCCAGCCAAAATATCTAAAAATTCTTAAATCAAGAAGGATTTTCTAGACAAGTAAAAATTATTGTCTTGTTTTTTCTGAAAACATGTCAAAATTAAGTATGTTTTTGCTTGCAACAAGCAAAATAATCTCCCAGTGGGGTAAGCAAAATAATCTAGTTTTCTGTTTGAAATAAAAAAAATATATATAGCAGATTATTTAGCTTGTTCTAAGCAAAAACTCACTTAATTTTGACTTGCTTTTTCTGAAAACAAGAAAATAATTATTTACTTGTCTAGAAAATCCTTCTTGATTTGAGTTTTTTGACATTTTGGCTGGAAACAATGTAAGTAAGAAAAGTATTTTTGCAGTGTACGGTTGAATTGGATCAAAGGTCAGCAGCAAAGTCACTGGTTAATAAAATGGGATTAAATACATAAAGGAAACAAAAAGTAACTCAGATATTTTCTTGGAAATGAAAAAGTAATGCGTTACTTTAATAGTTACTTGAAAAAAGTAATATTATTAAGTAACTTGCGTTACTTGTAATACATTAACCCCAACACTGATCGTGACTGATTTAAATGAGGCTGTTTTATAAAATATCCCTCACTGTGCTCATATATATTGTTTGATGCTTTGTCTAGGTGTGTAAGACTTAAACAGTGCCCTCAAACATCACAAATATATGGCACAGATAACACATTCGCATCGTAATTCTGTGCTGAACTTTCTGTTGCAGAATCATTTGCTTATCGTCCAGTGTTTGGGGGTAACGCATTACAAGTAACTCAAGTTATGTAATAATATTACTTTTCTCAAGTAACTAGTAAAGTAATGCATTACTTTTTCATTTACAAAAAAAAATCTGATACTTTTTGTTTCCTTTATGTATTTAATCCCATTTTAACCAATGACTTTGCTGCTGACCTTTGTTGATCCAATTCAATCGTACACTGCAAAAATACTTTTCTGACTTGGATTTTTTGACTTGTTTCCAGCCAAATTATCAAAAACATTCTTAAATCAAGAAGGATTTTCTAGACAAGTAAATAATTATTTTCTTGTTTTCAGAAAAAACAAGTCAAAATAAAGTGAGTTTTTGCTTAGAACAAGCAAAATAATCTGCATTTTTTTTTTATTTCAAACTGAAAACAAGATTATTTTGCTAACCCCATTGGGAGATCATTTTGCTCGTTTGAAGCAAAAACACACTTAATTTTGACTTGTTTTCAGCAAAAAAGAACAAGACAATATTATTTACTTGTCTAGAAAATCCTTCTAGATTTAAAAATTTTTAGATATTTTGTCTGGAAACAAGGCAAAAAGCATAAAAAACAGTAAGAAAAGCATTTCTTTCCAGTGTACTAATAAGCAAAACTTACTTTATATTAACATTTGTGGGGGTTTTTCTCATTGCTGAAGAGTGTTGAACTTTCTTTTCCTACAGTTCTACTGTACAGACGTCAATTTAATTTTCCTTCAGCCTTAGCCTTATTCACTTCATTTTGGTGTGAAAGAGCTTTTACATTTGCTAAGAATCTAATGTTTTTATATTAAAAACAAACAAGCAAGCCCTGCCTAGATTTAAAAAGTAACGCAAAAGTAACGTAACGCATTACTTTCCATAAAAGTAACAAAGTAATGTAATTAGTTACTTTTTTAGGGAGTAATGCAATATTGTAACGCATTACTTAAAAGTAACACTGTCATCATCACCTCTAAATGGTTCATTTTTCATCTAACAGCCTCCACTAGGCCTGTATGGTTTGCTGTAAAACCGAGTAAATGTGTGCAAATGTTATCTTCCGGTATGTCTGGGAAAAATGTAAGGAGCGTGGATGCTCTGATATGTGTTTGCAATAAAAGCGACTCGCGGGTGAAGCTGACTGATGTCTGTGGTGTAGCCGCAGTAAAGCCAGTTTATTGCTTTGATCATAGATAGCCGAGCGAGATAAGGCCATCGCAGATTTGAAGAGGGAATGCGAAGGGAAATTTGAGGCAACAGACCTTTAACACTCTTCCATGTTCGTGAAACGCAAGGCTTCAGCTCTAGGGGCAAAGAAATTTTATCCTTTATCCTTTATCCTTTTTCGATGGCAGCACACAGCAAACATGAGCATTTTTAATTCATGGTGTATCACTGAATAAAACAAAAAATTATTAAAGCATGCATTTCATGCTTTCAAAGGAATCTGAAAAAGAGTTTGACATTTGGCATGTATTATTATTATTTTTAGATTATATGTAAAATTGTATTTATTTGTCATTTTTAAATTCTACCGTTTGTATTTAATATTATCTGTTACGCACCAAGGGTCTGAGAGTAATTGCAATTTCAGCAAAACTGACTTTGACTTTGATCTTTCCAAACTAAAAAGTGCTTTTGAATCAGTTCAACACAAATCATAGAAGTACATATAATTATAGTACATAAATTTTCCCTTTCATTTTAGTTCTAATTGAATCAATTCTTAGTCAAATCACATAAATTCATGGATATACACTGTAAAACAAAATAGTGTTCATTGTAAATAAATAAGTTAATAAACAAAAGATTTTTGGAGTATGTTTTATAAAAAACTAGGGCTGTCTAACAATTAATCACAATTAATCGCATCCAAAATAAAAGTTTATGTTTACATACTATATGTGTGTTTACTCTGTATATTTATTCCCTACATATAACTACACACACATACATGTATATATTTAAAAAATGTATTTATATGTATATATATATATATACCTGTATAAAATTTAAATTATATATAAATGTAAATATTTTATATATAAATCTAAAATATTTTTCCTTAATATATACATGCTTGTGTGTGTGTATTTATATATATACATAATAAAGTACACAAATATATAGTATGTAAACATAAGCTTTTATTTTGGATGCGATTAATTGCGATTAATCATTTGACAGCACTACAAAAAATATACTATTTCAGGTTTTATGTTTTAAAATATAACGTTTAATTCAATGCATTACATGCTATTTCTTTGTAACTGTGAATTTTTCCAGCAACTTCTGTGTCAAAATTGTTTCTGTACTTTATTTATTCAGTGTTGTCTATACATTTATACAGTGCCTTTCAAAAGTATTCATCCCGCCGCTTTTTGTTCCACATTTTATGTTGCTGATTTACGTTAAACTGCTTTAAATGATTTTTTTCCACATCTACACTCTATGCACCATAATGGCAAAGCAAAAAATAAAAATAAAATAAAAATAAAATCCTTAAATGATTCTGGGACAGTTGAAATTTATCTCAGGAGCATTCATATCGCTTGTAGATGTGACTACACTTTAAGTGAAATTAAATTTAATTGAATGGCTACACCGCAAAAAATGCTTTTCTATCAAAGATTTTTTGTCTTGTTTCTAGACAAAATATCTAAAAATTCTTAAATCAAGAAAGATTAAGTAAAAAGTAAAAAGTAAAAATTATTGTCTTGTTTTCAGAAAAAATAAGTCAAAATTAAGTGAGTTTTTGCTGAGAACAAGCAAAATAATCTGCCAATGGTGTAAGCAAAAACTCACTTAATTTTAACTTCTTTTTTCTGAAAACAAGACATTAGCATGTACTTGCCTAGAAAATAATTTTTGATTTAAGAATTTTTAGATCTTTTGGCTGGAAACAAGACAAAAAATCTAAGCTAGAAAAGCATTTTTGCAGTGTATGATTTGGAAAGGCACACACTGCAAAAAACGCTTTTCTAGCTTTGATTTTTTGTCTTGTTTCCAGCTGAAATATCCAAAAATTCTTAAATCAAGAATTATTTTCTAGACAAGTACACGTTAATGTCTTGTTTTCAGAAAAAAAGAAGTTCAAATTAAGTGAGTTTTTGCTTGAAACAAGCAAAATAATCTGCAAATGGGGTAAGCAGAATTATCTTGTTTTCTGCTTGAAATAAGATTATTTTGCTTACCCCATTGGCAGATTATTTTGCTTGTTTCAAGCAAAACCTCACTTAATTTTGACTTCTTTTTTCTGAAAACAAGACAATAATTTTTACTTGTCTAGAAAATCCTTCTTGATTTAAGAATTTTTAGATATTTTGTCTAGAAACAAGACAAAAAAATCTAGAAAAGCATTTTTTGCAGTGTGCACACATCTTAATAAAAGGTCTAATAGCTGAAAAGCACTTTACAAATAATCAACATTTACTCCCGATGCATAGCATGCTGGGAACTACAAAATGCCCTTCTCAGCTTGACTGAGAGAAACTTGGCAAACTGTAGGAAAAGCTAAACTTTCCGCTTTATCGATTACATTCTGACTGATTTGCACAGGCCTATGGGGGCCTTCTGTCAGAACTGCATCCGAACAACTTTCCGGGAAAGAAAAACATCTATTATTAAGTGTGGCATCATTTTGATACCTGAAAGTCTTTACGATGTGTTTTCACGCCGTTTACAAAAAAGGTGAGCATATGCCAGCCATCTCTTCTCGTCTGTAGCATGGGCTTTCATTTTGTTCCCGTTAGATTCGAGTCTGAATGAGTAACTACACTGCAAAAAATGCTTTTCTTACATAGATTTTTTGTCTTGTTTCCAGCCAAAATATCTGAAAATGCTTTAATCAAGAAGGATTTTCTAGACAAGTGAAAATTATTGTCTTGTTTTCAGAAAAAAGAAGTCAAAATTAAGTGAGTTTTTGCTTAAAACAAGCAAAATAATCTGCCAATGGGGTAAGAAAAATAATCTTATTTCAAGCAGAAAGCTAGATTATTTTGCTTGTTTCAAGCAAAGACTCACTTAATTTTAACATATTTTGTCTGAAAACAAGAAAACCATTTTTGCTTGTCTAGAAAATCCTTCTTGATGTAAGAAATGTTAGATATTTTGGCTTGAAGTAAGACAAAAAAATCTAAGTAAGAAAAGCATTTTTTGCAGTGCATGCAGACTTTCTAGGAAAAACACACAGAGAACTTTTAAGGAAATATTTATCAAAATATCAGCGTTGAATAAGACGTCTTGTCAAGAGACGGAACAACATATTGATCCGTTATTTGTACAAATTAACCAAAAAAAAGTACAAGGCCAGCTTGAGAATGGCTGTGATCCAACATGGCTGCCCTTTGCTTACTGATTGGACAGGTTTCCTGGTGTCAGATCAGGAACAGGCTGCACAGATGGTGCGAGAAGAGTCTGTTCTACAGTGAAACCCACGGGGCCCATTTGACGGTCAGAAACCTCGGATCAGGGACCTCAAACTCTTTGGACTCACACTGGCCGTCCGTCTGCAGCATATATGAGACTCACCTGGCAGGAAGACAGGAATAGTTAACTCAAGAGGTGTGACTAGGATAATAGGCAGATTTTCTCTTCTGTGCATTGTGGGCTTAACCCTCTGGCCCTCTTCGCTCGCTTTTGACCGAAAATGTTTATATTTAAAAATGTAAAAAATCGTAGCTTCGTCGGAATGAGATGAAACTGGGTGACTTTTGTCACATTAGCAATGTGAACGCACAAAAAAATCATGGAGATGATTCGGGTATTTTAAAGGGTCAATAAAAAAAAAGTCACACTTGCCTTCTTCGCGCTCAAAAATGAGCAACATAGGAAATGAATTGGAAATACAAAAATATGAAACAGGGTTCCCACTGTAAGCCAAATGTCAAATTCCCTGACTTTTCCCTGACTAAAAAGCTGAATTTCCATGATCTATAATGAACGGATCCATCCATTTGCAAGCTTTATTTACTTGTTTACAAACGTTGTTAGTACAAAACTATGGAAGCCCGTTTCTGTCACTAAATGAAAAAAAAGCTAAAGTTAAAACTCGCAATTCTGACTTTTTTTTCTCAGAATTGTGAGATATACGCACAATTCTGAGAACAATTCTAATTGCGAGTTTATTTCACACAATTCTGACTTTACTCTCAATTATGAATTTACATCATGCAATTCTGACTTAACTCACAATTGCGACTTTTTATCTCACAATTCTGACATTTTTTCTCGCAATTGCGAGTTTATATCATGCAATTCTGACTTTATAACTCGCAATTGCAAATTTTTAAAATCTTCACAAATAATAATTTCGGCTCTGGTAACCGGGAAGGGAATGTGTTTGAATGATCATGGCAGTATGTTTAAAGCCAGTTATCCCTACTTTAAAAATCACACAGTTGCCTCAGTGCTCACTTTGACCAGATTTTTTTATCTGCTTTGGTTTGAAGGACTAACAGCAGCCTGAAACGTTCTCAAAAGAAATCAACATGCTAATTTGTGTCAGCAGTAAGCGCTTTGACCACAGGTGTGCAGCTAAAAATTGCTTTCCCTTTGAGCTTTGATTGAAAGGTGGCATTGAAGGCAGCTCTTTATTTGCGTTGCGCTTCCGCTCGCTGTTTTCAACGTGGCAACCCCACAAAGTCAAATGACTCAGCTGTTATATTACCACCATCAGAAACACAGACCATAGAGCTCCTCAGCAGGACGCAGAAACCGAACACTATCCAGCTATCTGTCTCCGCATCTGAATAAATATAGGCCGCTTCTGGAGTGTGTATGTGTTTCTGGACTGAAAGGTACTATGTAAAACTGTCTTTTTCAGGACGTGAAGGTTCACAGAAGCGTGAAGGCTGAGCACGCTGTTCTCCTCAAAGAGTAAGGTCAGCATTTTAGCTGAACGCAAAGAAGAACTATAAACAAACATTACAACAAGAAAACTGCATTTACCTGTGTATGACTGACTTATATATATATATATATACATACAGTTGAGGTCAAAAGTTTACATACACCTTGCAGAATCTGCAAAATGTTAATTATTTTACCAAAATAAGAAGGAATTCATAACAATGACCTCGTTCAAAAGTTTACATCCCCTTGATTCTTAATACCTTGTTACCTGAATGACCCACAGCTGTGTTTTTGTTTAGTGATAGTTGTTCATGAGTCCCTTGTTTGTCCTGAACAGTTAAACTGTCTGCTGTTCATCAGAAAAATCCTTCAGCTCCCACAAATTCTTTGGTTTTCCAGCATTTTTTGTATTTGAACCCTTTCCAGCAATGACTGTATGATTTTGAGATCCATCTTTTCACACTGAGGACAACTGAGAGACTCATATGCAACTATTACAGAAGGTTCAAACACTCACTGATGCTCCAGAAGGAAAAAACATGCATTAAGAGCCGGGGGAGTGAAAACTTTTGAAATTTGAAGATCAGGGTAAATTTAACTTATTATGTCTTCTTGGAAACATGTATCTTCTGTAGCTTCTGAAGGGCAGTACCAAATGAAAAAAATATGATATTTAGGCAAAATAAGAAAAATGCACACATCTTCATTCTGTTCAAAAGTTTTCACCCCCGGCTCTTAATGCATGTTTTTCCTTCTGGAGCATCAGTGAGTGTTTGAACCTTCTGTAATAGTTGCATATGAGTCTCTCAGTTGTCCTCAGTGTGAAAAGATGGATCTCAAAATCATACAGTCATTGCTGGAAAGGTTTCAAATAAAAGGATTTTTAATTTGGTAAACAAACAATGGACTCATGAACAACTATCACTAAATATTAGTTCAGTAATCATCATTTTTATCAATTCAATTATTATTTTTTAAATGTTGTTTATGTGAGATATCTTATTCAGGTCAGTACTGAATAAAAAATAACATGCATTTTATGAGACCCCTCTTATTTTGCTCAAATAATTAACATTTTGCAGATTCTGTAAGGTGTATGTAAACTTATGAGCACAGCTGTATGCACACACACTTCCTTGCATCTGAAAAACAGCAAAAACAAGAGCGGAATCCAACCTTAAAAATGTATATGAAGAGTTCAGATGCAAAACCAGCTAAAAGGTCAATAATGAGCTAATGATACTAAGTGAATGTTCTGGACACATATTATACATCCATCATCCATATACTTTTACTTCAAACTCGATAAAATCCAACCTTCAGTCCAATCAGAAGAACCTCCATTTACATAAAAACCTATTGAATGCATTTTTAAAGAAAGATAAATGGATTTAGAGGCTTTTGCACCTGAACTCTTCATATATTCCATTGCTTAAAAAGTTTGATGACCTTTTTTACCACAGCAGGTCTTTAAATGTCTAAATACTTTTTGGTCTTATGTTATAAACTGAAGCAAGCATCAAGTGTGCTGATTTAAAAGATGCTTTCAACTTTTGATGGACATGTCCTCACCTGAGACGTGACCCTCGCTTTAGACGCATGACTGGTGAAGGACAAGTGGCAAATGAGCGATAGAAGTGATAGAACGCAGCCGGAGTGAACACTAATGGCCTTTCCTTCAGATTCCTCATGTGTCCAAGAAACGGTCAAAACATCAGCAGAAAAACCTGTTCGTTCAAAAGACTTTCTCATTTTATAAGCTAATTATTCCTCCAAATGAATCACACTATCATTCCATTTCATTTAAACGGCATCCTTCGGATGTTTGACCCGAGGAGGATTTGAGAGATAAACCTGCGAGTCTGAATGTTTTCACGGAGGACAGTAGCTGTGGCTATTTTTCTCCCTGCTCACCTAATAAATTGGTTTTACCCTGTTTGCTTGCAAATTACCCTTCCCTCCTCTCCTAATTTTCCAATTTGCTGTGTCATTTATATGTAATTTGGGATCGCACTGGGCCATATTACTTTCGCAAATAAGGTGATAGACTTTATCGAGGCACTTTAGAGAAAGAGGGCTATGAACCAAAGCGCAATTTGCCAACCTAAGGAGACTTCGCTTTTTCAAAGACTGCAAGACTACTTTTTTTTAAGGCTAATTTCATTCTCAGTGTCAAGCAGTGTTTGGGGGTAACGCATTACAAGTAACGCCAGTTACGTAATAATATTACTTTTTTCAAGTAACTAGTAAAGTAACGCATTACTTTTTCATTTCCAAGAAAATATCTGAGTTACTTTTTGTTTTCTTTATGTATTTAATCCCATTTTATTAACCAATGACTTTGCTGCTGACCTTTGTTTGATCCAGTTCAACCGTACACTGCAAAAATACTTTTCTTACTTTGATTTTTTGTCTTGTTTCCAGACAAAATATAAAAAAAAATTAAATCAAGAAGGATTTTCTAGACAAGTAAATAATTATTTCTTGTTTTCAGAAAAAAACAAGTCAAAATTAAGTGAGTTTTTGCTTAGAACAAGCTAAATAATCTGCCAATGGTGTAAGCAAAAAAAATCTTACTTCAAACAGAAAAAAAGACTAATTTGCTTACCCCATTGGAAGATTATTTAGCTTGTTCTAAGCAAAAACTCACTTAATTTTGACTTGTTTTCAGAAAAAACAAGATAATTTTTACTTGCCTAGAAAATCCTTACTCATTTATGAATTTTTAGATATTATAGCTGGAAACAAGACAAAAAATCTAAGTAAGAAAAGCATTTTTTGCAGTGTACTAATAAGCAAAACTTACTTTATATTAACTAACATTTGTGCTTTTTTCTCATTGCTGAAGAGTTTTGAACTTTCTTTTCCGACAGTTCTACTGTACAGACGTCAATTTAATTTTCCTTCAGCCTTAGCCTTATTCACTTCATTTCATTTTGGTGTGAAAGGGCTTTTACATTTGCTAAGAATCAAACATTTTTATATTAAAAACAAACAAGCAAGCCCTGCCCAGATTTGAAGGTAACGCAAAAGTAATGTAACACATTACTTTCCATAAAAAGTAACTAAGTAACGTAATTAGTTACTTTTTTAGGGAGTAACGCGATATTGTAACGCATTACTTTCCATAAAAAGTAACTAAGTAACGTAATTAGTTACTTTTTTAGGGAGTAACGCAATATTGTAACGCATGACTTTTAAAAGTAACTAAGTAACGTAATTGGTTACTTTTTTAGGGAGTAACGCAATATTGTAACGCATTACTTTCCATAAAAAGTAACTAAGTAACGTAATTGGTTACTTTTTTAGGGAGTAACGCAATATTGTAACGCATTACTTTCCATAAAAAGTAACTAAGTAACGTAATTAGTTACTTTTTTAGGGAGTAACGCAACATTGTAACGCATTACTTTCCATAAAAAGTAACTAAGTAACGTAATTAGTTACTTTTTTAGGGAGTAACGCAACATTGTAACGCATTACTTTCCATAAAAAGTAACTAAGTAACGTAATTAGTTACTTTTTTAGGGAGTAACGCAACATTGTAACGCATTACTTTTAAAAGTAACTAAGTAACGTAATTGGTTACTTTTTTAGGGAGTAACGCAATATTGTAACGCATTACTTTCCATAAAAAGTAACTAAGTAACGTAATTAGTTACTTTTTAAGGGAGTAACTCAATATTGTAACGCATGACTTTTAAAAGTAACTAAGTAACGTAATTGGTTACTTTTTTAGGGAGTAACGCAACATTGTAATGCATTACTTTTAAAGTAACTAACGTAATTAGTTACTTTTTTAGGGTGTAACGCAATATTGTAACGCATTACTTTTAAAAGTCACTTTTCCCAACACTGATGTCAAGGTAAGGATGTTTGTCGACCAAAGCCATACAAAACATAAGACAAAGAATAAAACCAATGCTAATTCGCCTGCTTGCAGCTCGCATTTGTAAAATAACAGGACGACCTCGGAGACCGAGGCATTAGCATGAGCCCTGTCATACAGTATCGGGACCTCTGAGGGCCTTCCTCTGTCTCTTTGATGTTCTGTGGCTTATTCAGTGTCGCTGACAGATAAAACAACATATTGGACGTGCCAAGAGGGCAAAACACGTCCTGGGAGTCTGCTGACGGCTCCTTTACATTCATTTGCAAAGTCGATCGTGAAGGAGCACGGCTTTCTGGCGGCAGATGTCCTTGTTTCTGCAGCACCTCGGGTTTGTGGTGACAGAGGGGTGGCCCATCAAAACACTATTAGGGCTCAGAGCATTTGGCAGAGAGTACATGCCCAGACTGGTGCAGTATCATCAGCCTCTGATCTATGGGAACGTCAGGCTCGATTATCTAATTACCAGGGTCATCAAATGGGCAAGACATTCACCACATAATTAAACCATCTCTATGGAACAGCCACGGTTGGGATGGATCCAGCAGCCACTTGTTGTTTACTGATCAGTGTTGAGGAAAGTTACTTCTAAAAGTAATGCATTACAATACTGAGTTAGTCCCTAAAAAAGTAGCTAATTACGTCACTTAGTTACTTTTTATGGAAAGTAATGCGTTACATTACTTTCAAATCTGGCCAGGGCTTGTTTGTTTGTTTTTAATATAAAAAAGTTTGATTCTTAGCAAATGTAAAAGCCCTTTCACACCAAAATGAAATTAATTGAATAAGGCTATGGCTAAAGGAAAATTAAATTGATGTCTGTTCAGTAGAACTGTAGGAAAAGAAAGTTCAACACTCTTCAGCAATGAGGAAAAAAAGCACAAATGTTAGTGAATATAAAGTAAATTTTGCTTATTAGCCTAGTACACTGGTCTTCTTTTCAGCCAAAATATCTACAAATTCTTAAATCAAGAAGGATTTTCTAGACAAGTATAAATTATTGCCTTGTTTTTTTCTGAAAAAGTAACTAAGTAACATAATTAGTTACTTTTTTAGGGAGTAACGCAATATTGTAACGCATGACTCTCCATAAAAATTAACCAAGTGACGTAATTAGTTACTTTTTTAGGGAGTAACGCAATATTGTAACGCATGACTTTCCATAAAAAGTAACCAAGTGACGTAATTAGTTACTTTTTTAGGGAGTAACGCAATATTGTAACGCATGACTCTCCATAAAAAGTAACCAAGTGACGTAATTAGTTACTTTTTTAGGGAGTAACGCAATATTGTAACGCATGACTCTCCATAAAAAGTAACCAAGTGACGTAATTAGTTACTTTTTTAGGGAGTAACGCAATATTGTAACGCATTACTTTCCATAAAAAGTAACCAAGTGACGTAATTAGTTACTTTTTTAGGGAGTAACGCAATATTGTAACGCATGACTCTCCATAAAAAGTAACCAAGTGACGTAATTAGTTACTTTTTTAGGGAGTAACGCAATATTGTAACGCATGACTCTCCATAAAAAGTAACTAAGTGACGTAATTAGTTACTTTTTTAGGGAGTAACGCAATATTGTAACGCATGACTCTCCATAAAAAGTAACCAAGTGACGTAATTAGTTACTTTTTTAGGGAGTAACGCAATATTGTAACGCATGACTCTCCATAAAAAGTAACTAAGTAACATAATTAGTCACTTTTTTAGGGAGTAACTCGTTATTGTAATGCATTACTTTTAAAAGTAACTTTCCCCAGCTCTGTCTAGTTTATATCCAACGCCACGCAAAACACCTCTGATGGACCAAAAGCATATGCTCATAAAACACAGCATACAAACGGAGCAGCGCATCTCCAGTGTGTTCAGCTGTATTCGAGCTCCACTAAGTGAGAAGGAAGTGCCACTGTGGCAGACTGAGACGCTGTGAATAAATCGATTAGAGGAGCTGCTTGAAGGATGGTCTGGTAAGGGGGACAGGGCAGACAGAGGAATTCATTTGGCTGGTGAGAGCGGTGCCAAGGCAATCCATCTCCCCACAAATTTGCCAATTTCCTCCATCCCACTGCATAATTAGGCACCCGTCTCCTCTGGATTTTTGGTGATGATGTATGTGTGGAAATCACGGCTCTGATGTTGCGTGCGGCTGTTTGTAATGAAAAACAAATTTAGTTTGGTGGGGGGAAAGGATAACGTGGTTAACTGACTTAGCGAAGATGTAAATACTCTGACCTTATGATCGTACACCCAGCGCTATTTGGGACGGGGCCCATTTGTCCAATGGACTGCATCAGCATGTATTATTCTGTAAATCGAGTCATGTATCTAGGGAGAAAAATATTTTCCAGCTCAATAGCCAAAGCACAACAGCGGTGTGGATGTGATTCATGAAGCAGGTGCGCTAGCGTACGTTTGCTAACAGGGGATCTGAACTCAACGCCTCGGTGAGTACAACATCTGTTCGCTCCCATAAAGCCACAAAGTTCTTCAGCACTGAGCTTTAATGGCACACTGAGTTTGTTTACAGCGGATCTAGAGCATATAAGTGACCCTGCACTGCAAAACCAGAAATAAATACAGTGTATATGTCAGGTTTTGAGACTCTTTTGTTGTGTTTTGATTTGGTTTAGTCCCTTTTGAGTTTGGCTCCTTCCACTTCCTTTATGCCCTTATTTGGTTTTGTTCCTGTTCCTCCCCTCATTAAGTCATTATTAGTTAATCACTATCACCTGTCTGTGTCTCGTTAACCACCCTTTTTAAGTTGGATTCTGTTCATTGTTTGGTTGTCCGTTCTCGTCGATGTGTGCGTGTCTCCTTGCCTGCCATTATTTGGATTATTCTGTTTTGGATTTATTTATTAAAGACTTGTTTTGTACCCGACCTTCATCCTCCTCCACACGACCCTGACAGTATAGTTAAAAATCACCGTAAGATATCATTAGGATATTAAGTAGAGACTAGATTAAAAAAAAAGTTTGTCAAGACATACTTTAAGTTGGTTTGAGAAAGCCGGACCAGAAAGTTTATGACGTTTAAAAAGTATTAAAAACATTTACGTTTTAAAAAAGGTTTAAGTTTTTGAAGTTTTAAGTAGTTTTAAAAGCTAAATAGATAGATAGATAAATGACAGCATGTCACTAGTATGTTGCTAGCATGTTGTTAACACATTTCTAGCATGATTAGCAAGTTACTAGCATGATTATCAAGTTGCTAACATGTTTCTAGAATTATTAGCATGTTTTAGCATGATTAGCAAGTTGCCAGTATGCTTCTATCATGTGTAGCAAGTTACTAGCATGTTTATAACATGATTATCCAGTTGCTAGCATGTTTTAGCACATTTAGCAAATTGATAGTATGTTGCTAGCATGCTAGCAATATTTTTATTTTTTGCACCCTCAGATTCTAGATTTTCAAATAGTTGTATTAAATTTATATATATATATATATATATATATATATATATATATATATATATATAAAAAAAAACGCCCCTTCTGACTGGTTTTGTGGTCCAGGGTCACATAGAGTTGAAGTCAAAAGTTTACATACACCTTGTAGAATCTGCAAAAAGTTAATTATTTTAGCAAAATAAGAGCGATCATACAAAAAGCATGTTGTTTATTAAAAAAACAACAACACAACATGCATTAAGAGCCGAGGGGTGAAAACTTTTGAAATTTGTAGATCATGGTAAATTTAATTAATTTTGTCTTCTGGGAAACATGTAAGTATCTTATGTTGCTTCTGAAGGGCAGTACTAAATGAAAAAAATATGATATTCAGGCAAAATGAGTCTCTCAGTGTGAAAAGATGGATCTCTAAATCATACAGTCATTGTTGGAAAGGGTTCAAACACACAAAAATGCTGGAAAACCAAAGAATTTGTGGGAGCTGAAGGATTTTTGTGAAGAACAGCAGACAGTTTAACTGTTCAGGACAAACAAGGGACTCATGAACAACTATCACTAAACAAAAAACACAGCTGTGGGTCATTCAGGAACAACACAGTATTAACAATCAAGGGGATGTAAACTTTTGAACAGGGTCATTTTTTATAAATTCAGTTATTATTTTCTCTTGTGGACTATATGTAAGCATCTTTTATATGAAATATCTTATTCAGGTCAGTGCTAAATAAAAAATAGCATGTATTTTATATGATCCCTCTCATTTTGCTAAAATAATGAACATTTTGCAGATTCTGTAAGATGTATGTAAACTTTTGACTGCAAATGTGGTGAAAGAGTGTGCTGGAGGAGACGCAGCCTTCCAGAAGCTGTGAAGCAGCAATAGGACTCAGTGTGAAACTGATGTTGAACTCATCTCCTGCTCTCTCTCTCCTGTAATGAGGGCAGCGCATTAACAAGCACTAATTGGATGCATTTTTACAGGCTCTTCCCAAACCTGAAGGTCAGAGGAAGAGAGGAGACTGTGGGCTGAGAGAGAGAGAGAGAGAGAGGAAGGTATGCTGTGCATCAGCTGTGATTCATTTGTTAGGTATTTCTCTTCTTTTTCAATGATGCCGAAATAACTTTTTACAAAAAAAAAAGTTTTTAAAGCTCTTGAACTCTAATAATGACTAAACGGACGAGATCTTTGGAATAGAGCTGCAGTCAGCTGTTTTGCTTTGTCCTTGGACGGTTCTTTGCACAACTGCAGACAATGCTGTTATATACATATGTGCACACTGCCCTCTAGTGACTGACAAACACCAGCAGCCCAGTGCATGTCCTATATTCAGGAATGGAAAATAAATAAATATCAAATAATGACAAAGCATATTAATAATATCAGTTATAAATTATACATAAGTTATAAATAATCATATATGAGAGTTTATTTATCAAAAACAAGCATATATTTTCCCTTATCCACTCCAGGCTATTTTTAGCTGTACAAAACAGCTCATTTTGCTGCTTGATATTGCAAACTAGTGTTTTTTTTTTTTTTTTACCATCATTTTAATGTATTATCTTAATTATGAACACACTGGTTTGTAGTGCAAACAGTTTTACTTGAGAAAGCCAACTTAATAAAATTATTGTCTTGACTTTTTTTTGTCTTGTTTCCAGACAAAATATCAAAAGATTCTTAGATCAAGAAGGATTTTCTAGACAAGTAAATAATTATTTTCTTGTTTTCAGAAAAAAAAAAAAAAAAAAAAATCAAAATTAAGTGCGTTTTGGCTTGAAACGAGCCAAATAATCCTTTTTTTTGTTTGTTTTTGCTTACCCCATTGGCAGATTATTTTACTTGCTCTAAGCAAAAACTTTGACTTTTTTTTTTTTGTTTTTTTTTTACAAATATTAGTTATATATCATAAAAAAAAATAATAATAATAGCCATAACATGGACACTCAGATACTGTGATTTCCTTCTCATATTGCTGACTTCACCATTAAGTCTTTACCTGAACACTTTGGCCCAGTTTCATAGACAGGGCTTAGTCTAAACCATTGCTCAATCAAGACATTTAAGTATTTTTTTTATAAACATGCCTTTGAAAAAACATTACTGGCATGCATCTTTAGACAAAACAAAGGCACTGATCAATTTTAAGATCAGTCAGTGCAAGTTTCTTTCAGTTGAAACAGTTCAGACTTACATTTCAGTCTGGGATTAGGCTTAAGCCTTGTCTGTGGAACCAGGGCTTTATGTTTTTGTATATATGGCAGTGGTTCCCAACCAAATCTCTCCTTTGTTTTGTCTGACACACTCATTTCAGCTCTTGGAAACACTACTAAAGAGCTGATGATCTGAATCAGGTGTGTTTGATTAAGGAGACATGGAAACCACTCACTGCAATCCTTGACCATAAAACACTGGTATAAACCAGTGTTCCTCAATTCTTGCCCTGGAGGACCAATGCACTGCAGAGTTTAGCTTCAACCCTGAATAAACCTCCCTACCTGTGATTTTTCTAATGATCCTGAAGACATGCTCAGGTGTGTTTGATTAAGGTTAAAGCTAAACGTTTGGGCCAGATTTGAGGATCCCTGGTGTAAACATCACCTTTTCTGTGTTATTATGACATCATTTGGTTATGGCGGAAAGTAAAATGTTTTTGCGACGCTCCCTTTTTAAAAATGTTCGGGGTGTACCAAGTTTCTTGCTTTTATGAAAAAGTGAACATCTTACCTGGACTATATGAGAGAAAGCATACTTCACAGACCACAGGACTGTTAGCTTGAGCATTTGGCTTGACTCATGAAGAATAAGGCTGTAAACTTAGGTATTCAGTCGTTCAGTGCATACAGTAGGACTGGCAATGTTTTTCTTTTTATGCATGGAGCCAGTTTCGTTTGAAACTTGACTTTGTTCCACCTGCCTTCAAT
The DNA here is from genome assembly GCA_033026305.1 of Cirrhinus molitorella. NCBI lineage: Eukaryota > Metazoa > Chordata > Actinopteri > Cypriniformes > Cyprinidae > Cirrhinus > Cirrhinus molitorella. The sequence continues at coordinate 782,226 of CM065131.1, forward strand.
GTTTTACACTGCAACCACCAGAGGGCAAACTAGTTTAAGCAATACTATAGAACAGGTGCTGTCTTTATCTCTAGGCCAGAGGTCTTCAAATCCTGCTCCTGGAAAGTTTTTCTCCAGCTGACTTCAGCAAACCTGCCTGCAATTTTCAAGCAGTCTTGAGGAGCTCTGATTGGCCGCTTCAGGTGCGTTTGATCAGGGTTATAGCTAAACTCTTCAGGATAATGGTTCTCCAGAAACAGGGTTGAAGACCTAGGCTTTAGGCTGTTAATTAAATCTTTTAGAACAGATGAGAAAATATAACCATCACATGTGTATATTCAAAAACGTTCCAGTGAAAGACTGGAATATCAGAGATTATTGACTGATTTTTCTTTGCCATCATAGTTGGTTTCATCTCTTTTTAGAGCTTGACAGCCTTTGGTTATCATATACTTAGAAAATGTAATACAAAAAAAAAACTCAACAGAAACATAGGACAAGGAAAAGCAAGAGGCAGCAGGGATGTGGAATCATATGGAGTCATATTTACAAAAGGCAGTATAAGAGATTATGACCACAACTAATCTTATTTACATTTACCTTTTAAAAGCTTATGGGAATAAAACTATAGCGCACAGTGAAAACATGGAAGAAAAAAACCCCACGATTATACAAAAATAAAATGGGAAAGAATGTGTACACAATGCTGATGATTTGAAGGGATATTACAATGCAGTGTGCTGTACAAAACTGGAGAAGCGTTCATTTTGTTCCACATAGAGTTGTGAGACGATTCTGCATTAGAGGGAAAAAAAAAAAAAAAGTTAATTTCTGACAATTCACTCAAAAAAATAAAGTAAAATCAACACTGCAACACACACCTGCAGGTTTCTGATACTGCGTAGAGCCTTCTCATCCAGCTGACTCAGATCCACAGAGTCCATCTCACTGGCCAGCAGCTGAATGCACTGAAATGATAGAGAACGCTTGTCATGAATGTATACATACAACGTTTTTTGCTCCATTAGTAGCAGTAGCAAATCACCCACCTCTCCGTTTCCAAGAGGGACACTAATGACAATGTCTTCTCCGCCACCAGCGATAGGCGAGCCGTTAACGGACATGCTGTACACCTTCTCCCTGTGTTGTGCAAGTCTCAGTGCTGGAGTCTTGGGCAATCTGACCAAAAAAACAAAACAACATTTACACAAATATTCCTTTAAAAAAAAAAAAAATAATGAAAAAAAGTTTAGGGGATGTAAAAATTCACATTTCATAGACAGGGACTATGTAATGTATACTGAAATTGGACCTTGTAGATTGAGCCTTTCATGGTAAATGTGTCAAAAGTTTTTGAACAGTAAGATTTTTCATGTTTAAAGTTATCTGCTCACCAAGCCTGCTTTTATTCGATCCAAAGTAGTGCAAAAACAGTACAATTTTGAAACATTTTTACTATATAAAAATAACAGTTTTCTGATTGGATACATTTTAAAATGTAATTTATTACTGTGATGCAAAGCTGAATTTTAAAATTTTCAGCATCATTACTCCAGTCTTCAGTGTCACATAATCCTTCAGAAATTCTAATATTTGTCTGCTGTTCAAGAAACATTATTATTATTATTTTAAAAAGCTGAGAAAGTAGTTTTTTTCCTCATAATTCTTTGATAAATACAAGGATCCAAAGATCAAAGCTTTTGTAACATTATAAATTCTACCATTCAAAAGCTTGGCGTCAGTATACACTCCTCTCCAAAAGTATTTATATCAGGATCTGATACACAACTTCAAAGATAGCACCTTTTATTTGAACCCACCCATTGCTCATGTGACCAAAAGTACTGGAACATGACTGACACTTGTGTTTTGTTGCCCGATACATTGATTTTTCAAACAATAGATAGCACTGAATGTCTACGCTCAGTTTCAGATTTGGCTTTTGCCTTCATTTATAGTTAGACATGCAACCAACATGAAAACCTAAAGTTGTCTATGGGTGAAAAACAAGCAATTGTGAACCTGAGCACTCAAATTTTTGCTTCGGTCAGATGCTTGTCAGTGGTGCACAGGATCTGCAAATTATTCGCCATCATCCTCAGTCATCTGTCCTTACTCTGTTTATGTGGCAAGTGAAATTGCATGTACTGTAATGCAAGGATACCGCTAGCAAGCAGCTAACTGTGTCCCTTTAGTGGCTTGTGTTATTTTATTAGAACACATTATGTGTTTACAAAAGTTAGGCTTCAGAAGTGAGATTGTTTGGATGAGGGAAAAAACATTTAGGTAAGCCAGAGTAGGGCAGGTGCATGACAGACTTGAAGATACGACGACAACCACCCCCAATTAAATTTTTTACAGATCTACATGATTCAGGTGAATTAACCATTTTAAAGGTGAAAAAATTCTGCTCAGCTGTTTTCAAAATAATAAATGTTTTCTGAGCTGCAATTGGAATATTAGAATGATTTCTGAAGGATCATGTGACTGGAGTAATGATGCTAAAAATTCAGCTTTGAAATCACAGGAATAAATTACATTTTTAAATTTATTCAAAGAGAAAACATTTGAAATAGCAAAAATATTGCAAAATTTGATTTATTGGATCAAATAAATAGAGGCTTGGTGAGCAGAAAAGACTTACTAAAAAAAAAACAATTACTCAGGGACCACAATCAAAGCCACATAATGTCACTTGTAAGCATTTACCTTGGGTCAAAGCGTGGTGTGATGAGCGGAGTGGCACCAATAACCGAAGACTCGAGTAAACTTCTAGCAGGGGTGATCAGAGGCTTTCTTGTGGACCTGTGTACAAAACGCAAACATGGATTCAGAATTAATAAGAACAATCCATTGGGATTCTGTGAGGCAATACTGTCAGAACAAAATCTGTATGTTTATTAGCGGATTGTATATTTTCTTTACTTTTGAATGGTGTTGCCCTGTTTGCTGATGGAGAGAGCTCTGGCCTTCTTGGAGGTTGAAGGTGCCTTCTTTGATGCTTTCTTCTACATTAGACACATTAAGGATAGAAAGGGAGTCAGGGGCTTGTACACAAACAGGGTTAGGTTAGGGTTAGAACTGAACACGCATATTTAGCTGATTATTGCTGCTGAAAAAGGTCAATTATTGTCATATTTTGGGCTGTACTAATCGGTCGGACCGGGAAAAACATTTGGAGTACTATAGATTGACAAAAGTTATAACAAATCGAGAAGAGTGCAAAAAGCTGTCTGAGGAACAAAAGGCTATGTGGTTGGCCAAACTCAACCAGGATTGACAACATTCATGTCTGTTCTTATTTCCGGTCAGGTAGGTGAAATATTAGGCTAATAATATCTTAATACTAACTCGTACACATCTTCACCACCTATTAACTTTGGTTTGGCAAAATATTGCCTTCTCTATATGATTTAGCATCTCCCACATGTTTTTTTCAGTGGTTTAGACAGTTTAAATTAGCAGAACAACGTACTCAGTAGTACATTAACATGCAAGCCATGCTGTTGTTTACATCTGAGTAACTGACCAAACCATGACTTACACTAGCAGTCAAAAGTTTGGCTCTCATTTAATGTTTTTTAAAGAAGTTTCTTATGCTTATCAAGGGTGTTTTCATTTAATAAAAAAAAAATACAGAAAAAAATTATATTGTGAAATATTATGATGATGTAAATCAATGTTTTTCTATATTAATATACATTAAAATTTTATTTATATCTGTAATTATAGTTGAATTTCCAGAATCATTACTCCAGTGTCACATGATCCTTCAAAAATCATTCTAATATGCTGATTTATTATCAGCATTATTATATATTTTTTGGAATCTGTGATACTTTTTTCAGGATTTTTGATCAATAAAAGTTAAAAAAAAAAACAGCATTTATTTAAAACAGAAAGGTTTTCTAACAATATACACTACTGTTCAAAAGTTTGGGGTCAGTAAATTCTTTTCTTTTTTCAAAAGAAACTAATACTTTTATTCACCAAGGATGTGTTAAATTAGTAAAAAGTGATCGCATAGATTTACATTGTTAGAAAAGATTTATATTTTGAATAAATGCTGTTCTTTTTAACTTCTTATTCAAAGAATCCTGAAAAAACAATCACAGGTTGCAAAAAAAATTGTCAGCACAACTGTTTCCAACATTGATAATTCTAATAATAAATCAGTGTATTAGAATGATTTCTGAAGGATCATGTGACACTTAAGACTGGAGTAACAGCTGATGACAATTCAGCTTTGCATCACAGGAAATTATATTGCAAAGTATATTTAAATAAAAAAAACATTATTTTATATTGCAATAACATTTTGTAATATGTCTGTTTATTTCTGTATTTTGTGATCAAATAAATGCAACCTTGATGAGCATAAGAGGCCTTTAAAAAAATACATTAAATGAGAGGGTGTGTCCAAACTTTTGGAAGTAGTGTTTAGCTGGAATATGCACATTGCACATTTTTAAATGTCTTTCTTTTCCTAAAGAGTTTATCACTGCTGCATAGTGACAACATAATCACATGTGCTCATCTTGTCAATACAATAATATCAACATGACATTTGGTAGATTACAAAAACCATACTACCACAAACCTTCTTCGCTGCAGACTTGAGGGGAGCCATGTTTTCATCCTCTGAGTTTGCACCATTCTTGGCTTCTGTAAATGAGGAGAAAGTGGAAAATCAGCTTTAAAAAACAAAATCAGACAAGGTTTTACAAGCCGACAGAGGATGCAAATGTACCTTTGGCAGCAAATTTGGGGATCACATGATTCTCTGCAATAGCAAGCTCCACTTGAGCAGCTTCCTCCCTCACCTGAACAGAGAAAGACGATTTTAAATCAAGACCAACAGATTGATTTCACATTATCGTTTAGTTAATAACATGTAAAACATATGGACAAACAAATGTGTTTAATGCACGTACCTTTGAATCATCCACTGGAGACTTTGGCTTCTCTATATCTGAAGGGTAAAATATTTATTAATAAATATAAAAAAATATTAAATTTGTAGCAATAGCCAAAAATACACTACCAAAAAAAAAAAAAAAAAAAAAAAAAAAAAAAAAAGGTTTTTGCATTTATTTGATCAAAAAAGAAAAACAAAAAAACAGCAATATTGCAAAATGTTATTACAATGGTTTTTATTTTAATATACTTTACAGTATAATTTATTCCTGTGATGCAAAGCTGAATTTTCATCAGCTGTTACTCCAGTCTTAAGTGTCACGTGATCCTTCAGAAATCATTCTAATATACTGATTTATTATTACAATTATCATTGTTGATAACAGTTGTGCTGACAAATATTTTTTTGCAACCCGTGATTGTTTTTCTGAACTCTTTGATGAATAACAAGTTAAAAAGAACAGCATTTATTCAAAATATAAATCTTTTCTAACAATGTAAATCTATACTATCACTTTTTATTAATTTAACACATCCTTGGTGAATAAAAGCATTAATTTCTTTCAAAAATAAATAAATAAATAAATAAATAAATAAAAATGTACTGACCCCAAACCCCAAAAAATCATTAGGACATTAAGTAAAGATATTTTGTAAATGTTCAAATATCTCAACTTAATTTTTAATTAGTAATATGCATTGCTAAGAACTTCATTTGGACAACTTTAAAAGGCAATTCTCTCAGTATTTTGCTTTTTTGCACTTTTAAATTCGACATTTTCAAATAGTTGCATGTCAGTCAAATATTGTACTATTCTAAAACAAACATCAGTTGAAAGCGTATTTATTCAGCTTTCAGATGATGTATAAAACTGAAAAAATACCTTTATGACTGCTTTTGTGGTCCAGAGTCACATTTGACTTGGTACATCAGAAAAAAAAAAAACATACTTACTGCAATAATCGATCCAGTTCATTTTCCTCACTGCCATGGGAAGCTTTATCAAAGCGGTTTTGTAAAGATTATCCGCATCTTTCAGAAGATTGTTCGTCTTCTCCTTTAGTCTTTCAACAATAGTATGAACTACAAACAAACAGTAAAGATTTCAATATATAGCCACGAATACTAATGCTTTCAGAGTCAGACTCTAGCCACAAATCTTACCTTCATCGTCAAAATCAAGCAGAAAAGCTTCCAGCTTCGGGGTTTTGGGATTCTTCTTGCTTTTAGCATTCTGAGTGCGTTTTCTCGGTGCCATGATGAACCTGAAAAACAAAAACGATAAATTCCTTCACCTTTACGACGATTACGCTGACGTATTTTAGTATACTAATTATTTAAAGCGTTTTAAAGTAATTTAAAGAGCTTTTATGTTATTCTTACTTTTATATAAGCCGGTCTACAGCGAACTGTGTCTCTCACAGAAAAAAACGGCAGTTAGGAGAGTCTTTTCAAATTTAACGCTACTGCGTCACTAAGCCAATCAGCGCGCAGCTTTGCCTGCCGCTTTGTAAACACGCCGCGCACTCTGACCAATAAGATACATGCTGCGTGCTCTGACCAATAAGATACATGCTGCGCGCTCTGACCAATAAGATAACTTAAACGAAGACTCTGCTCAATGATTGAGCGTTTAACTGGCAGAAACAAGCGGATTGGTGGATGATAAAGTTACACGCGTTCCCGGATATGGCAAGCCGTTTTGGCTTTTATTCATTCGCAGGATATGCATTCTTGATATCAACAATTAAATTTAAAATTATAATTCTTGATATCAGAAACTGGATTTTTACTAGTGACAATGGCAATTTTTGATATCAGGAATTACATTTCCACTAGTAAAAAGGTTAATTATTGATATCAAGAATTTAATTTCAACTAGTAAAAACTATAATTGTTGATATCAAGAATAGTATTTTCACTAGTTAAATGTCACCATAGACTCCCATTCAAATTTAATTGTTGATATCAAGAATTGATTTCTTGATCTAGTTAAAATGTCAAGTTCACATCAGAAATACAATTCTCACTAGTAAAAACCTTTATTTCTGATATCAATAATTACACTGTAACTAGTGCAGATGTCCTTTCTTGATATCAACAATTCAATTGCTACTAGTGGCAATGTTCATTTCTGATATCATGAATGCGATTGTTACTAGTAAGAATGCATTTTAGATATCTGAAATTACTCTCCTAATTATTGATAACACAAATACATTTTCAGATATCAAAAATAAGAAATGTAACATGTTGAAATACATTTACAGATATCAACAATTGACATTTCAACTAGTGACAATTCAGTTCTTGATATCAAAAAATATATTTCTACTAGTAAGAAATACAAAGCTGATATAAGCTGATTAGAATTTTAACTAGTAAGAAATAAATTCTTGATATCAACAGTTAAATTTGAATGGGAGTCTATGGTGACATTTAACTAGTGAAAATACAATTCTTGATATCAAAAATTAGTTTTTACTAGTTGAAATTCCATTGTTGATATCAAGAATTAACCTTTTTCCTAGTGGAAATGTAATTCCTGATATCAAAAATTGCCATCGTTACTAGTAAAAATCTAATTTCTGATATCAAGAATTATAATTTTAACTAGTGAAAATTGAATTGTTGATATCAATAATTCATATCCTGTCAATGAATAAAAGTAAAAACGGCTTGCCATATCCCGGAAGGAGCTATTCGCAGTTGTCACATGTACGTCTATGGAAACGAAAAGATTGTAAACGCTTTAACAGATATGATTTGTGCATGATTAATATTGAAATATGAATTTAATATATTAATTATATGAATCCTCTGTAAAAGAACGTGTTTTTGTCAGTTAAAAATGTCCAGTGCGGTTTTATTATCATTGCACCAGCAATTGAGAAAATGCTTTGAGACTTTAAAAGCGAATAAAACCATTTGGGATGGTGAACTAGCTGAATGTAAATCTCTCATGGGCTCTCTTGGAAACCTTGCAATGCAACTGAAGGCACTGAAAAACATTCAGCTTGCAAACACACCTCTGGCCAGTTTCGTTAGTTTGGACGAACGCCTTCATTATAAACTGTCCCTGGCTGTGGATGCAGTTTTGGCAAAACTAGCTGGGAAAATGTAAGTCCTGTTTGATTATCATTCATTTGATTCACTTCCAGAAGAAAAATGTGCAGATAATGTACTCACCCCGTTGTCATCCAAGATGTTCTCATGTCTTTCTTAGTTGTAAAGAAATTATGTTTTTTGAGGAACACATTTCAGGAATGTTCTCCATAGAGTGGACTTCTATGGTGCCCCCAAGTTTGAACTTACAAAATGCAGTTTAAATGCAGCTTCAGAGAGCTCTAAACATATGGCAAGCCATTTTGGCTTTTATTCATTCGCATGATATAAATTCTTGATATCAACAAGTCAGTTTTCACTAGTTATAATTATAATTCTTGATAAAAGAAATTACATTTTTACTAGTAACAATGGCATTTGTTAATATCAGGAATTACATTTCCACTAGGAAAAAGGTTAATTCTTGATATCAACAATTGAATTTCAACTAGTAAAAACTATAATTGTTGATATTAAGAATTGTATTCTCACTAGTTAAATGTCACCATAGACTCCCATTCAAATTTAATTGTTGATATCAAGAATTGATTTCTTACTAGTTAAAATGTCAATTTCACATCAGAAATAATTCTCACTAGTAAAAACGTTATTTTGATATCTATAATTACATTGCTACTAGTGACAATGTTCATTTCTGATATCATGAATGGGATTGTTACTAGTAAGAATGCATTTTAGATATCTGAAATTACTCTCCTAATTATTGATAACACAAATGTATCTCCAGATATCAGAAATAAGAAATGTAACATGCTGAAATACATTTACAGACATCAACAACTGACATTTCAACTAGTGAAGATTGAAATCTTGATATCAGGAATTGACATTTTTACTAGTAACAATGTAATTATTGTGTATTTATATTAAAAATAAAAGTTTTTACTAGTGAGAATTGTATTTCTGATGTGAAATTGGAATTTGAACTAGTAAGAAATCAATTCTTGATATCAACAATTAAATTTGAATGGGAGTCTATGGTGACATTTAACTAGTGAAAATACAATTCTTCATATCAACAGTTATAGTTTTTACTAGTTGAAATTCAATTGTTGATACCAATAATTAACCTTTTTACTAGTGGAAATGCAATTCCTGGTATCAAACTTTGCCATTGTTACTAGTAAAAATGTAATATCAAGGATTATAATTTTAACTAGTGAAAATTTAATTGTTGATATCAAGAATTCGCATCCTGCGAATGAATAAAAGTCAAAACGGCTTGCCATACTAAACAATCCCAGCAGAGGAAAAAGGGTCTTATCTTGCCAAGTTGGAGGAGAAAATAAGATGGGAGTTTTTCGACATAAACTGTCTAGAGCTAGACAAAATGAACATTTGAGGTTAAAAGTATATAAATTGTCAATTTGTTTTGAAAATAATCGATCATTTCGCTAGATAAGCCCCTTCTTCCTCGGCTGGGATCGTTTAGAGTTCTTTGAAGCTGCGTTTAAACTGCATTTTGGAAGTTCAAACTCAGGGGAAGTCCACTATATGGAGAGAAATCCTCAAATGTTTTCCTCAAAAAAACATTTCTTATGGACTGACGAAAGAAAGACATGAACATCTTGGACGACAAGGTAGCATTGGGATAAATTAAGATTTTCAAAGCTTCGAATCAATTGAACCAATTGAAAAACACCACACACTAGTGACACCTGCTGGTCAAAAGTGTGTAAATGCAACAAAAACTCAGGCTAAAACATGCATAAAACAGCTTTTAAAACCCATCGCAAATGTTTTATTGAAAGTATAATACATTAAATGCAAAACAACCATTAAATATTAAGTGTCTGCACAATATGTGGTTTTAAAAATATTTTATATTAATTTGCAGGAATTGCTTTGTTTGTTTTATAGACCGCTTTTATAAAAAGGCCGGTAGGGACTATTAACTACTTTTCATTCTTTTAATTAGACGAATATATCGTTAAAAATGTCTATAAGTTGATTAAACTGATCCGAGATCAGGTAAAAACTATAGACATTGGTTCAATGGTTCACCTCAAACCATTGAAATTTTGTAATAAAGCCATGTTTACTGAAATCACGACTTTGGTAGTTTGATACGCACCACTGTTTCAATTGATTTACAAAAGTTTCATGAAGCAGGGCTTCAAAAGCAGCTATCACTATGACAAGGGGTATAATGAGTGAATTATTTGTACATTTTTGTTCTGGAGGTGAACTAATCCTTTAAGGCACATAAAAACCAATTCTTCATTCAATGTTGTCTTTATTCCTAGGGATGCTCTTCAGAAGGTGCGGGATGCCATCAGTCAACAGGTGTCTGCTGTTTTCCAGTTCTACGAGAAAAACACGGACACTCTTGACATTAAAACCTGCGTCTCCAGATCAGCCATCTGTCCTTCTATTTCAGACATGTTAGAGTGGCTTCAAGCAGCAGATCGCTATTATCGCCTACAGTATCCTTTAAGTCTCATTCCTCATGACCACTCCTGGCATCTGTATTCTGTACATGCATTATTTAGCAATGAATCCTCAACTTATCCGGTCAGATTAGTGCAAAGAAGGAACCTCCTGCAGACGCTGACACCCAATGACCTTACGTTAATGGAAATGGCCCCAAAGAGATGGGAATCTCTACATTCAGCTAGCGGAGAGCAGAGAATTACAGGTATTTCCCCTTTTCCTGGAGTAGATAAGGTTACAAGCTTTGGCCCCATTTTCACCTGGTATTAATGTCTGCCTTGGCTGATCTGATTACAAGTGGTTGGAACTAAAAACAGGAGTAAATAGCAGTCAGTTTGTGATGCTGCCACTGCCTTCTCAGGGTGTCCGTGGGTCCTTAAAATGTCTGAAATACCATTTTCCAAGTATAAGGCCTTAAAAAGTCTTAAAATGTCTTAAATACCATTTTCCAAATATAAGGCCTTAAAAAAGTCTTAAAATGTCTTAATATGTTTTCCAAATATAAGGCCTTAAAAAGTCTTAAATAACGTTTTCAGAGTATAAGGCCTTAAAAAGTCTTAAAATGTCTTAAATACCATTTTCCAAGGATAAGGCCTTAAAAAGTCTTAAAATGTCTTAAATACCGTTTTCCAAATATAAGGCCTTAAAAAGTCTTAAAATGTCTTAAATATGTTTTCCAAATGTAAGGCCTTAAAAAGTCTTAAATACCATTTTCCAAGGATAAGGCCTTAAAAAGTCTTAAAATATGTCTTAAATAACGTTTTCCAAGGATAAGGCCTTAAAAAGTCTTAAAATGTCTTTAATACCATTTTCCAAGGATAAGGCCTTAAAAAGTCTTAAAATGTCTTAAATACCGTTTTCCAAGTATAACGCATTAAAAAGTCTTAAAATATGTCTTAAATAATGTTTTCCAAGGATAAGGCCTTAAAATGTCTTAAATACCGTTTTCCAAGTATAACACATTAAAAAGTCTTAAAATGTGTCTTAAATACCGTTTTCCAAGTATAAGGCCTTAAAAAGTCTTAAAATATGTCTTAAATAACGTTTTCCAAGCATAAGGCCTTAAAATTTCTTAAATACCGTTTTCCAAGTATAACGCATTAAAAAGTCTTAAAATATGTCTTAAATAACATTTTCCAAGGATAAGGCCTTAAAATGTCTTAAATATGTTTTCCAAGTATAAGGCCTTAAAAAGTCTTAAAATGTCTTAAATAACGTTTTCCAAGGATAAGGGCTTAAAAAGTCTTAAAATGTCTTAAATAACGTTTTCCAAGGATAAGGGCTTAAAAAGTCTTAAAATGTCTTAAATAACGTTTTCCAAGGATAAGGGCTTAAAAAGTCTTAAAATGTCTTAAATTCAGATTCGATGGGTCTTAAATTATTTTGGTCACATTACCGCTAAAATATCTTCAGTCTGACGGACCTAGTGACTGTTTACAATCATTGGACACACCGAAGATTGACTAAAAAAATAAAGAAAAATAACCAGCGAAGCATCGAAACGCAAGAATGATTCTTCTTATTTTTAATACACTCAACATAAACGGCGTTTGATAATGGATAGTGTATGTCTGGTATCAAAATCGCTTCAGAATAAATTATTTACACCACCAAAAATCTCTGTGATGTTGTACTTTTATGGGGATATTTTGTGTGAAATATTGTCTAATGATATGAAAAGTATATCATAGTAATAAATAGATATGATTTATGACAGCGATGAAATTTTGTTTTCTTTTTACATTAAGGACATTAACTATTACGTGTATGCAATATAATTATTTCCATTTCCATTTTAGGTCTTAAATTTCATATAAGGTGGTATTAAAAAGTCTTAAATTTCACTTGTTCATATCTGCAGAAACTCTGCTTGTTATCACAAGTGGCCATAAAAACAGATTTAATATACTGATGCCAGGTGTTAACAGAGAATTTGATATTGTGTGATAGTTTGCCTTCATCTATTAATCATTTGTTGGTTTGCTGTAACTTGTGAGTGTTTTATAAGTGTTGGAAATTAGAATATAAACTAATAAAGTTGGTGGCCAAAACACCATTTTTTTTACCAGCTAAAATGGTTTTAAGTTATTTCTGTCTTTTGCTGAGATTTTGGTCTCTAAATGTGTGTTCATTCATGTTTTTGTGTTTTATAGATGCATTGTTTCAAGTATCATTCTTCATGGAAACTGAATGACAGCTGCGTTATCAAGGAGTCATTTCCGCATCCTGTGTTGGCTGTTATTCTTAGTTTGGCAATGAAGGATCCTTTAAAAACTGAAAAGTGGCATGATAATGGTGGAATTCAGACTCCTGGATTAATTGTTTTGCTTGACAATGACTGTACATCAGTATTATTGTAAGAGCAGTGCTCTATTTTAATAAATGTGGTTATTTAATTTATGCTTTTTTTATTGATAAAAACACTGCACTGATGCCATTGAATGTCACATCACACGTTTTTATTTTTCCTCAAATGGTTCAAGTTCACACAATTTTAATAAATAAATACAGAGAAAATGCAATAAACACAGCAATCGAGACATACTGAATGTGGGTGTACTGTTTCTAAGGACTACAAAACACAAGACAGATTACATTTACAAAAAAAGGAAAGAAAAAAACACTGCAAAATGGGCTTAAGAGTTCAGTTAGCCCAGTTAACACTATTGGACTGAAAAACTAAATCTTATCAAAACTAAATGTCCCAATCAATAGTAGAATGTCTGGATGAACGCTTCATATGAGAAAATACAGATTGCAATTTCATTTTGGTGCCACTAAGTGTGCCGAAATTATACTTTAAAAATGCTTTACAAACATGGACATACAAATATATCTAAACAAATGCAAATCAAACAATAGAACAATAAATGCAATAAATATATTACAGACAACACAATGAAGAACCCAGGGTCAACAGCATCAACAAACCAGACAGAAGTCGCTGGGGTATATTTGTAGCAATAGCCAAAAATACATTGCATGGGTCAAAATTATAGATTTTTCTGTTATGCCAAAACTCATTAGGAAATTAAGTAAAGATCATGTTCCATGAAGATATTTTGTACCGTAAATATATCAAAACTTAAGATTTTATTAGTAATATGCATTGCTAACAACTACATATGGACAACTTTAAAGGTGATTTTTTTTTGCACCCTCAGATCCTAATTTAAAATAATTGTATCTTGGCCAAATATTGGCCTAACAAACCATACATCAATGGAAAGCTTATTTATGCTTTTTTTTTAATATTGATAAAAGCACTGCACTGATGCCATTGAATGTCACATCACACGTTTTTATTTTTCCTCAAATGGTTCAAGTTCACACAATTTTAATAAATAAATACAGAGAAAACGCAATAAACACAGCAATCGAGACATACTGAATGTGGGTGTACTGTTTCTAAGGACAGTGATGTAATTTGTCTACAAAACACAAGACAGATTACCATTTACAAAAAAAAAAACACTGCAAAATGGGCTTAAGAGTTCAGTTAGCCCAGTTAACACTATTGGACTGAAAAACTAAATCTTATCAAAACTAAATGTCCCAATCAATAGTAGAATGTCTGGATGAACACTTCATATGAGAAAATACAGCAATACAGTTACAAACAGTAGGGGAAAGGTCTTAGACCCACTGCAATACTATTACAAAGTTACTACTCAAACTCTATGTTCCTTACTCTAGATACTAGACTTTGTTTAATTAAAGGTGCACTCAGTAAATGTTTGCATGTTAAAACTCGTACCCCTGAAGAAAATAATAATCATGATAAATGAAAAATAATGTAAGCTGAGATCACATGGCAGCTGTGTTTTACAGTTGAGTTAAGTTAAAAAGTTAAAGCTGAAGTGTCTTTCTAATGTTTGGGCTGAAATCTAAAACCATTATTTTTTTTCCAATTCCATTTTTGCAAGTGCTGCAGAAATTACAGACTTTAAAGGTGAAATGTGTAGTTTCTGCTAAATCAGTGTCACCCAAAAAAAAAAAAAAAAAAAACATTGGTCTGACAAACTAATAGTTCCACTCCAAACTCGAATTGGTTGTACAGAAAAAAAATTTGCAGATTGCAATTTCATTTTGGTGCCACTAATTGTGCAGAAAGTACACTTTTAAAAAAAGCTTTACAATCATGGATACACAAATATATCTAAACAAAAGGAAATCAAACAATATAACAATAAATGCAATAAATATATTACAGACAACGCAATGAAGGACCCAGGGTCAAAAGCACCAACAAACCAGACATGAGTCACTGGGGTGTATTTGTAGCAATAGCCAAAAATACAAATGCAAAATTTTATGCCAAAAATACTTAGTATATTGAGTAAATATCATGTTCCATGAAAATATTTTATACCGTAAATATATCAAAACTTAACTGATTAGTAATATGCATTGCTAACAAGTTCATATGGACAACTTTAAAGGTGATTTTCTCAAAAAAATTGAGTTTTTTTGCACCCTCAGATCCTGATTTTTAAATAGTTGTATCTCGGCCAAATATTGGCAGAACAAACCATGTATCAATGGAAAGCTTATTTGTGACCCTGGACCACAAAACCAGTCTTAAGTCGCTGGGGTATATTTGTAGCAATAGCCAAAAATACATTGCATGGGTCAGAATTATTAAAAAAAATGTTATGCCAAAAATCATTAGGATATTAAGATCATGTTCCATTAAGGTATTTTGTAAATTTCCTACCATAAATATATCAAAACTTAATTTTTGATGAGTAATATGCATTGCTAAGAACTTCATTTGGACAACTTTAAAGGCGATTTTCTCCTTACTTACTTATTCAACTTTCAGATGATATATAAATCTCAATTTTGAAAAATGGACACTTAAGACTGGTTTCGTGGTCCAGGGTCACATTTATTAAGCTTTCAGATGAAAAAAAATCCTTAAGAGCCTTATGCCCAGGGTCACATAATGTCCAATGAGATTTTATGATCTCGAAACAAATATTACTGAGTGCACCTTTAATCATTATCCCTGTTTCGCTTGACTTTCTCCATTTGCTTTCATTTTTGTGTATCTTTATCATACGTACTCCTTAAGAGGCAGAGTACTGGTGGTGATAGGCTTCGGCGGATCGGGAGCAGAAGGCCTCGTGTTTGCAAAGCTGCGTCCTATGTATCCACGTCTGTACCCTCCTCTCTCGATGTGCGGGCAGGTGCTGCTGAGCACCGCTCCGCTGATCATAAGAATCACGGCTGCCGCCCATCCCAGGTAAATGGCCTGACCCAGCTCCCGCTTGTGCTGGAGGGGAACATTGGGGTTGTAGAAGTCCTGCACCACAGTGTTTGCTGTCCAGGACACCGGGACTAGGACGCACAGCCCCGTCAGGATGAAGAGCACCCCGCCGGACAGCGCTATGCCGGCCTTGGCATGGCGATCGTCCCCGGCGCAGGTGGTGCACTTCATTCCGCAGCAAGAGACGGTGCAGGACAACCAGCCCAAGAAGATCGCGATGCACATCAGCGCCCGAGCCGCCTGGATGTCAGGCGGGAGAGCCAGCATGGAGTCGTAGGTCTTGCACTGCATGTGGCCCGTGGTCTGGTAGATGCAGTTCATCCAGATCCCCTGCCAAACAATTTCGGAGGTCAAGATGTTGCTGCCGATGAAGGCCGTGACCTTCCACTGGGGAAGGGCAGTCACTGCTATAGCCATCACCCAACCTGTCACAGCACAGGTGAAGCTGATCAGCTGCATACCTGTATTCACCATCTCGCCACCCTCTGAGTACCACGCCTCCTCGGGCCACAACCTCGACGACACTTTTCCGCTTGCAGGTGGTCCAACTATAGATAAGGGCTTCGGACCTCCTTGCCCACAGAGGTCGGCACGTTTGCCAATCCTCGGCAAGAAGTCTCGGGCGGTCCTTCTTGGAACGTTCCTTGCTAGACCTCTGGGTTGTCTTTTAAATTTCTTTGGAACAAGTTTTCCTCAGACGCATTAGTCCTCCGCAAGAAGTCGCTATATATCCTCGTGTCCTTTAAAGTTCCTTTCTAGACCTCTGGGTTTTGTCTTTTAAATTTCTTTGGAACAAGTTTTCCTCAGACGCATTAGTCCTCCGCAAGAGACGCAATCACTCTCTGTGTCCTTTAAAGTTCCTAGCTAGACCTCTCGGTTTTGTCTTGAATTTCTCAGAACAAAGATTTCTTCAGACGCATTCTAGTCAGTCCTCCGCAAGAAGTCGCAATTAGTCTGTGTCCTTCTTTAAAATTCTTCGCTAGACCTCTGGGTTTTGACTTTTTTTAAATTTCTAGGAGCAAGTTTTCCTCAGACGCATTAGTCCTCCAAAAGAGTCGCAATCAGTCTGTGTCCTTCTTTAAATTTCTTTGCTAGACCTCTCGGTTGTCTTTAAAAAATTTATTTTAACAAGTTTTCTTTAGAAGCATTAGTCCTCTACAAGAGTCCCAATCAGTCCTTGTGTCCTTTGAAGTTCTTTGCTAGACCTCTGGGTTTTGACTTTTTAAAAATTTCTAGGAGCAAGTTTTCCTCAGACGCATTAGTCCTCCACAAGAGTCGCAATCAGTCTGTGTCCTTCTTTAAATTTCTTTGCTAGACCTCTCGGTTGTCTTTAAAAAATTTATTTTAAACAAGTTTTCTTCAGACACATTAGTCCTCCACAAGAGTCCCAATCAGTCCTTGTGTCCTTTAAAGTTCTTTGCTAGACCTCTGGGTTTTGACTTTTTTTTTTAAATTTCTCTGAACAAGTTTTCCTTAGACGCATTAGTCCTCCACAAGAAGTCGTATTCAGTCCTTGTGTCCTTCTTTAAAGTTCTTTGCTAGACCTCTGGGTTTTGTCTTTTAAATTTCTTTGTAACAAGTTTTCCTCAGACACATTAGTCCTCCACAAGAGTCGCAATCAGTTCTCGTGTCCTTTAAAGTTCCTTAATAGATGTCTTGGTTTTGTCTTTTGAATTTCTTAGAACAAAGATTTCTTCAGACGCATTCTAGTCAGTCCTCCACAAGGAGTCGCAATCAGTCCTTGTGTCCTCCTTTAAAGTTCTTTGCTAGACCTCTGAGTTTTGACGTTTTTTTTTTAATTTCTTGGAACAAGTTTTCCTTAGACGCATTAGTCCTTCAAGTCGCAATCAGTCCTTGTGTCCTTCTTTAAAGTCTGTTGCTAGACCTCTCAGTTCTGTCATTACATTTCTTTGGAACAAGTTTTCCTCAGACTCATTATTCCTTCACAAGAAGTCACAATCAGTCTTCGTGTCCTTTAAAGTTCCTTGCTAGACTTCTGGGTTTTGTCTTTCAATTTTCTCAGAACAAACACGTATTCTAGTCAATCCTCCGCAAGAAGTCGCAGTCAGTCCTTGTGTCCTCCTTTAAAGTTGCTAGACCTTTTAGTTTAGTCTTTAAATTTCAACAATTTGCAAATTCTTGGTCCTATCACATTTGGCAATCCTCCGCAAGAAGTCTCGGTCTCAGTCAAGTTCCTTGCCAGACATCTCAGATTTGTCTTTCAGAAATTCTTGGAACAAAGTTTTGTTCAGCCACATTCTAGTCCGTCTTTTGGTTCCTCAGACAGTTGTATTCACTTTCGCCTGGTCTTTCTTTGAAGTGATGAATAATTGAAGAACTGCTGCCACTCGTCTCAACTCACCCACATGGGACTGATTGAACTTCAATGAGAATACTAGGATCACAAGCTTCGTCCGGAGGCTAGAAGCTTGTCTTGCACCACTGCGAAGTGCGGTGGACTTCTTGTCTTCTCGGTAAAGAAAGATCTACTCTTATCGCTGTTGCTACCCAGTCCAGTGTTGCCTTACCCAAACAGGTCACACCGATTGAATTTGATACGGTGATGTTGATACGCTGGCTATCAAAGATGCATTACTTCCAAGCACCAGCAAACGTAAAACAGAGCTTAAACTAGAGTTTAAACGACAGCAAAGGCCCCATCCAAGTGTTTCCTTTGGATTAAAAAGAAAGGTTCTTCAGATTTTACACCTGTGCGGATAGATGCCAAAAGTAAAGACGCTGTCCTCTTTAGGTTAGATGCTCTTATAAAGAGGAGAGCAGACGCAACAAAGGGTGCTGTGCTTCAGGCCACTTAGGCAAAGACAAAAGCAATGTCCTCTTCCCTGCAAAACCTTTCTGGGTTGGTCGGTTTCTGTCAGAGTGGAGATCGCCGATTGGCCGGCCCCATAAGCCTTACAGGTGTTTCAAGTGTGCCAGTCCCGTCCATCCTCAGAAACACTGTTGAATCTCATCCTGAGAGGAAAGCAGCGGATGGCAGGATATAAAGGGAGTCGGGGCGAGACGGAGGAGGGAGGGAAGAGTGGTGTCTGCTAGCGGATCAATTAACACAAAGACAATCTATGGGCAACAATACGCCTCAGTTCTTTTGAGGGGCCGCCACAAAAGAGTGCTTGCCATTCCCTTTATAAGGCAGAATCTGTGGACTTGTGTTGCTGCTGTGAGCATTTCTAGAGGCGACTGATGACTAACAGCAAAATCCACACACTCTGAAAGCATGCAAGTCCATTTTTGGTGATGGATAACAGTAATCGACTTCTAAAAACACAACATCATTTTAAGGAGAAGTGTGAATTCACATGGCTGTCAGGTTGTAAAGTATTATTTTACACCGATACAAATGATCCGATTACAGCAATATAGGGTTACCTCGCAAGGTGATTAAAGATGAATTGATAGCGAAGGGTTTTTTATTTATTACTGAGGGGGTACTGTGTATTTAATGTAATTTACATTTTAAAAATGTCATTATTTGCTAAGGAGCTACTACTAAGCCTCTTTTGTTTTGGGCTCTTTTTGCCCTGTTCCTTTTTTTTCGGGATACTCCATAACCTGCAAATGTGTCTGAGGTGATGAATTAAATATTACAGATACAAGATCTCTGGTTTAAGTTTCCTTTCTCTTGTGGCTGCCTCTCCTTGGCAACAGTGGCCATGACAACAGCACAGGACACAGGAAATGAGAGAGTGGGTACACAAAAGAGAGAGAGAGAGAGACAGAGAGAGAGAGACTCGAATGAGTGATGGCCCGCAGTGAAGCTCGTGTAATTCAACAATCATACAAGAATACAGCTTTTCAAAAGGCAGCCTGTATGATAAAGAAATGTGAACACAATATCAAATATTTTTAAAGGGCTAGTTTACCCAAAAAAGAAAATTCTGTCATTAATTACTCCAAAATCTGTAAGACCTTTGTTCATCTTCAGAAAACAAGTTGTTTTTGATGAGATCTGAGAGGCATAGAAACATTGGAAGGACATTGTTAAAATAGACCATGTGATATCAGTGGCTCAACCGTTTATTTATCAATTTTATGATGCTATGAGAAAACATTTCAGGATTTCTCTCCATATAATGGACTTCTATGGTGCCCTGAGTTTGAACTTCCAAAATGCAGTTTAAATGCAGCTTCAAAGTGCTCTAAATGATCCCAGCCGAGGAAGAAGGGTCTTATCTAGCGGAACAATCAGATATTTCGAAAACAAATTGACAATTTAGATACTTTTTTAGCCTCAAATACTCAAACAAGTAGTTTTGAGGCATACCCTAACTGTATTGACCCAGATCACACAGACAACGTACGCGTATTGCAGTAAAGAGCCAAAACGAGCGTTTGAGGTTAAAAAGTGTATAAATTGTCAATTTGTTTAGAAAATAACTGATCGTTTCGCTAGATAAGAGCCTTCTTTAGAGCTTTGAAGCTGCATTTAAACTGCATTTTGGAAGCAAACTCTGGGCACCATAGAAGTCCACTCTATGGAGAGAAACCCTGAAATGTTTTCCTCAAAAAACAATTTCTTTACGACTGAAGAATGACAGACATGAACATCTTGGTTGACAAGGGGGTGAGTACATTATTTGTAAATTCTTATTCTGAAAGTGAACTAATAATTCATAATATAACGAAAATCAATAGCTGTAAAGCATTATTTTCTTTAAATTTAAATACAAAATTCATACATAAACATTCAGCAAAGAAAACTATGTGACCCTGGACCACAAAACCAGTCATAAGGTTAACTTTTTTTTTTTTAATTGAGATTTTCTGATAGGACGATATTTGGCTGAGATACAACCATTTAAAAAATCTGGAATCTAAGGGTGCAAAAAATTAAAATAAAAAATAAATAAAAAAATAAATAGAGAAAATTGCCTTTAAAGTTGTCCAAATTAAGTTCTTAGCAATGCATATTACTAATAAAAAATTAGGTTTTGATAAATTAATGTAGGAAATTTACTAAATATCTGCATGGAACATCATTTTAATATCCTAATTATTTTTGGCCTAAAAGAAGAAAAATAAAAAGATAATTTTGACCCAATGCAATTTATTGTTGGCTATTGCCACAAATATACCTGTGCAACTTAAGACTGGTTTTGTGCTCCAGGGTCACCTTTAATCTGGAGAGTGCTGCATCAAAACAATGAGCGTTTACCTTGTAGACATAAGCAGGTGTTGCCATCTAGTGGCTTTAAACAATCTATTAAACAGCTATGCAGCAAATACTGCAAGTAGGATAACGTCTTTCAATAATGACAGAAGTCAGAGGTGTGTGTTATAGGCATAAAATACCAATTTATTACTTTGCACAATAACACAAATATTCCCTGCAGGCTAAAAAAAAGGGGGGGGAGATTTAAAATGTCACAAAGCAGTACAGCAACTGACGGGGCACTCGGATAGGAGAAGCTACAGGAGTCCTGAGCGTTCCCCAGCAGGTCAAAGGAAGTGCCCCTATTGCTATCGGACAAGTCACACAGCTGAGAACACGAGAATAGAACGGCACAAAAAAGCTACACACCAGTAAGAGAAACAAAAACTTAAATTACAATACACATTTTTCAAATAACAAAGCCATATATATCAAATAGGAATTAAAAAAAAACATGCTCTCTTTAAATCGGGACAGAGAACGGTTAAAAAGAAAGCTAAAAGAGGTAATCCGTGTGCAGTGGACCCTCGGGGCCCACCACATGCAGAGAGGAAGTGCATTTGTGGAGGTGCCACCAGGGCGGTGCCACAGCACTGGAGAGCCCAAAAGAGCAGAGACGGGGCTCCTAGGACGGAAAGAAAAGCCGAGGAGGTCGGTCTTAGCAGCCCGGTGATTGAAGAAAGTACCTCGTTTGGGTTGGAGCTCGCAAAGACCGACATCCGCACCCCTTCGGACCCCGAAATCCGTTACTGGAGAATTTTTTAAAATCCTGTCAAAACAGTCTTATTGATTTACGCATTTAAAAAAAAAAATAGTAATAATAATCTGCGGCATAATAAATATTTCGAGATCAGAACAATACTCTGGCATGCAGGCGAGCACGGTTTAAATTTAGAACATTTTTCCACAGCCTAAAAAGAGCTAGTCCACCATATGCACATTCCCACTGATTGATACAAGCAAAAGAAGTACATAAACACAAATGGCAATAGGAATCCGACCAACGGCCACGGCGACGAAAAGTATTACAGCTTTTAAGTTGTTCTAGATTTTTGGGTTATATTGCTTCGCAATCATATCATGATAGAAACCGGAATTAAACGGCATGTAACAATTTAGCGAAAACGCCTAAAAAGGACAAGCGCACACATTTGTTCTCTGGAAGCCGTAACCTATCCAAGTCCAATTTATTGCACGGGATGCCTTTCCCCGCTTCTTCCGCTTCTTTCACGGGACCAGCGTTCACGCCAACGACAGGCTGGCGCTCAAACTCCTTCATAGCAAACCTGCTGCTTTACGGATGGTTTATTACAAAAGGGCTTTTGCAGAGCGGCCCCCCGACGAGGCGTGCGCGCTGGAGACCCTTCACACCGCAGCGTCTTAATGCACGCCGTCCTATTTTTAACACGCGTTCAGATTTATACGACAGATTCAACTTCACATACACACAGAAGTAATAAAACACACTTAGAGTGTAAAATTCATATAACTGATGAAGATTTCTTACCCCCCCCCAAAAAAAGAGTTCTGATGTGTCACTCCACGGTTTTATTTCATTAACTTGGTGCTTGGAGTTCAATCCGACGTTTAAAAAACAAAAAAATCCTAAAAAGGCTGCAAGTGGACAAAGCGAAGCATTTTGGGCCCTCGTTATCATTGCCACGACGCTACGAGAAATTAAGCAAACGAAAAAAAACTTTTTAACCACAATGACCCCCGATTTGCAACGCCACGAACGACAATAACGACGATTATCTATTCTAACGAACTGTTAAAGTTAGCACAAAAACCATTTATATTAAACTCTTACAAATCTGATTTGAATCTTATGTATAAATGCATAAAAGAAGGGAGAGTGCTGTATGTTGCAAGCCTAGCCTGTCAGACGCAACGTCTGAAACTGTGCAATGGCCATACCTTTTTCAACCCTGTAAAACAACCATCTGAATAAGACGCATGCGTTTCTGGGCGTTCACGAGCCCCGTTTTGACAAGCCCCGACGCTCGGAGGAGAACGCTGGGTAATGCTACTGCTACACGAAACCATCAGCTTATGAAAGCCTGTTAGATCGTCAAGTGGAATATGCTTATAGAGCTGTAAATATTTATATATCTTATATATCTATGTGTGTGTTAATATAAAAAAAGACGAGTCATTTACAGCAGTTTTGCTCCTAGAATTCCCTTTACAATTCATGAGACGTGAACCCACATTCACACACACTCACACACAAACACAAGCACGCAAAATGGGAGCGGGTAATGGGCACGTACACCCAGGTCACCTCGTTTGTAAAAGACTGAGAGGAGAGAGTCCAAATACGACCGTAAAAAGGAGAAAAACACCCGCCCGAGTCATGCAAGATCCGACCCGACCCGCCCGCCCCGAAAAGACAAGTGACAAGATTCAGCCAATGGTGGCTTTGAGGTAAAAGTAGACAGAGTCCAGCTTAGCTGAGAGAGCCAGAGCTGCCCTGACCAATGGCGCAGGTTTGCTCGCACTCAGTGTATATTACAAATTAAAAAGACATTCAAAAATCAAAAACAAGAAATGAAAAGTTAAAAATGGCTCAATTTGATTTTTTTGTTTTTTTTTCTCTGTGCATTGGAGGCCAAAAGCCTCTCAGTGCAGGACTGCTGGTAGAGGTTGGTTCTTCCGAGGCCGACCGATTTCCACTGGACAGACGAATGGCCCCCTGGCTTCAGAACTGCTTTGCTGCAGACGAAGACGCGATAGAAACGGGAGAAGGGAGAGAGAGAGAGACAGAGAGAGAGAGAGATTGAAGAGGGAGTGTAGAAGTGCGTCTCCTGCTGGTTGACGTCAGGCGAAGTACATAGTGTGCTGGGTATCATAGTGAATCTGGACCGCCTTAGCCAGGGCCTGAGGGTCTCGGCCGTTGCTCTGTCCTGATACGTGACTGCCCTCGGCACTGCGCACAGAAAAACACATAAAAGTTACAGAACGGCTTTGAACACTTTAAGACCACGTGAAATAGTTGCACACTGGAGTTTTTACCACAACACAACTTGGAAAATAAAATACTGATACCACATTGTGAGGCTTTTGGTTGTAGAGGAGAGGAGAAAAGAGTTGGAAAATGCCTGTGGATGAATAAAACTACCTAAAGACGCACGTCTTTGTTCTCTCCGCTTTATTTTAGGCTTTTAGACTGAAATAGCTACTGAAAGAGCTTACGAATGGCACGAGAAACGCTGAAAACTGTCATGACGCCGCAGCCACCGAAGGAGTTTCTCAGCGCAGATTTAACTTGATTTTTAATTTCTTTGTGGGAAAAAAAATATATAAATAAATAGATAGATGTCTATTTTCCAAGTTGCAGTAAAAATAGTTCAAATACGTTTATTCACTTTTATTGGAACCATTTTTTCAATGATGTGAAATAGTTGCACTCTGAGTTTTTATTTCAACAACTTGAGACACAACTCAAAAAATAAAATACTGATACGATGCCACATTGTGAGGCTTTTGGTTGTAGAGGAGAGGAGAAAAGAGTTGGAAAATGCCTGTGGATGAATAAAACTACCTAAAGACGCACGTCTTTGTTCTCTCCGCTTTATTTTAGGCTTTTAGACTGAAATAGCTACTGAAAGAGCTTACGAATGGCACGAGAAACGCTGAAAACTGTCATGACGCCGCAGCCACCGAAGGAGTTTCTCAGCGCAGATTTAACTTGATTTTTAATTTCTTTGTGGGAAAAAAAATATATAAATAAATAGATAGATGTCTATTTTCCAAGTTGCAGTAAAAATAGTTCAAATACGTTTATTCACTTTTATTGGAACCATTTTTTCAATGATGTGAAATAGTTGCACTCTGAGTTTTTATTTCAACAACTTGAGACACAACTCAAAAAATAAAATACTGATACGATGCCACATTGTGAGGCTTTTGGTTGTAGAGGAGAGGAGAAAAGAGTTGGAAAATGCCTGTGGATGAATAAAACTACCTAAAGACGCACGTCTTTGTTCTCTCCGCTTTATTTTAGGCTTTTAGACTGAAATAGCTACTGAAAGAGCTTACGAATGGCACGAGAAACGCTGAAAACTGTCATGACGCCGCAGCCACCGAAGGAGTTTCTCAGCGCAGATTTAACTTGATTTTTAATTTCTTTGTGGGAAAAAAAATATATAAATAAATAGATGTTTATTTTTCAAGTTGCAGTAAAAATTGTTAAAATCTGCTTATTTACTTTTATTGGAACGATTTTTTCGATGATGTGAAATAGTTGCACTCTGAGTTTTTATTTCAACACAACTTGGAAAATAAAATACTGATACGATGCCACATTGTGAGGCTTTTGGTTGCAGAGGAGAGGAGAAAAGAGTTGGAAGATGCCTGTGAATGAATAAAACATCCTAAAGATGTCTTTGTCCACTCCACTTTAGCCCTGATGTCTTCTAGGCTTTTAGACTGAAATACTGAAAGAGCTACTGAAAGAGCTTACGAACAGCAGAGACGAGAAATGCTCAGCGCAGATTTAACTTGATGTCCGGGGCATTTTTAATTTCTTTGTGGGGAAAAAAATAAAAACTAAATAAATAGATAGATGTCTATTTTCCAAGTTGCAGTAAAATAGTTCAAATACGTTTATTCACTTTTATTGGAACCATTTTTTCGATGATGTGAAATAGTTGCACTCTGTAAGTTTTTGTTGCAACACAACTTGAGACACAACTTGGAAAATAAAAATACTGATACAATGCCACATTGTGCCACATTTAGTTGTAGAGGAGAAACGAGTTGGAAGATGCCTGTGGATGAATAAACCTTTCTAAATGCCAGTCTCTATTTTCGCTCAACTTCAGACCTAATGCCTTTTAGGCTTTTAGACTAAAATACTGAAAGAGCTTACGAACAGCAGAGACGAGAAACTAAAAATGCAGACGCTTGTCATGACGCCGCAGCCACCGAAGGAGTTTCTCAGCGCAGATTTAACTCGATGTCCGGTGGCATTTTTTATTTTTTTGTGGGAAAAATAATTTGCCACCATATCAGTTTTTTTATTTTCCAAATTGCAGTAAAAATAGTTCAAAACTGTTCATTAACTTTTATGGGCAGCATTTTTTCAATGACATGAAATAGTTGCACTCAGTGAGTTTATTGCAACACAACTTGAGACACACAACTTGGAAAATAAAATACTGATACGATGCTGCATTGTGAGGCTTTTGGTTGCAGAGGAGAGCAGAAATGAGTTGGAAGATGCCTGTGGATGAATAAAACATCCTAAAGACCTGTCTCTTTGCTCTCCACTTTAGCCCTGATGCCTTTTAGGCTTTTAGACTAAAATACTGAAAAACCTACGGCAGAGACCAGAAACACTAAAAATGCAGACGCTTTTCATGATGCTGCAGCCACCGAAGGAGTTTCTCAGCGTTTGTTTCCAACAATGATAATTCTAATAATAAATCAGCATATTAGAATGATTTCTGCAGGATCATGTGGCCAGTGTTGGGGGTAACGCAAGTTACGTAATAATATTACTTTTTTCAAGTAAAGTAATGCATTACTGTTTAATTTACAAGAAAATAGTTACTTTTTGTTTTCTTAATGCATTTAATCCCATTTTATTAACCAATGACTTTGCTGCCGACCTTTGCTGATCCAATTCAACCGTACACCGCAAAAATACTTTTCTTACTTACATTTTTTTGTCTTGTTTCCAGCCAAAATATAAAAAAAAATCTTAAATCAAGAAGAATAAATATTTTTTTTGCTTGTTTTCAAAAGAAGTCAAAATTAAGTGAGTTTTTGCTTAGAACAAGCAAAATAATCTGCCAATCGGGTAAGCAAAAAAAAAAAAAAAAAAAAAAAAAAAAACAAACAAAAAAAAAAAAAAAAAAAACAGTATTTCAAACAGAAAATAAGATTATTTTGCTTACCCCATTGGGAGATTATTTTGCTTGTTTCAAGCAAAAACACTTAATTTTGACTTGTTTTCAGAAACAACAAAACAATTTTTACTTCTACTTTACTACTATAAAATCCTTCTTGATTTAAGAATTTTTAAATTTTTTGGCTGGAAACAAGACAAAAAAAATCTAAGTAACAAAAGCATTTTTTGCAGTGTAATAATAAGCAAAACTTACTTTATATTAACTAACATTTGTGCTTTTTTTTTCTCATTGCTGAAGAGTGTTCAACTTTCTTTTCCTACAGTTCTACTGCACAGACAGGAATTTAATTTTCCTTTAGCCTTATTCACTTCATTTCATTTTGGTGTGAAAGGGCTTTTACATTTGCTAAGAATCAATTTTCTTAAATTAAAAACAAACAAGCAAGCCCTGCCCAGATTTGAAAGCAACGCAAAAGTAATGTAACACATTACTTTCCATAAAAAGTAACTAAGTAACGTATTTAGTTACTTTTTAGGGAGTAATGCAATATTGTAATGCATTACTTTAAAAAGTAAAAGGCCATGAAAAATGTTGCAATATTACAGTTTTTTTCTGTATTTTTGATCAAATAAATGAAGCCCTGATGAGCTTAAGAGACTTCCTAATCGCCACCGTATCAGTATTTTTATTTTCCAAGTTGCAGTAAAAATAGTTCAAATCTGTTCATTAACTTTACAAGAGCCTCTCAGGTTAATAATGATGAGCCAGTAACCTGTCATGGTCTTTGTCCACCAAGTGGTAGCGGGCACGAAACGCCACGAGTCGGGCGTAGTAGGCTGGTGCGGGGATGGAGACGGAGCGGGTGCAGCGCACATAAGTGTGGCAGAGCTGGTAAGTCAACAGTTGCAGTTCGTCGGCCGTGAAACAGTTGTCATCCCACAAGACGTGATAGTGAGAAGGACGGCTTGTGCCCTGCGGGAAGGAAAGGCGAATGTGTGAAATCCTGGGCAAACTGACGAACTTACATATAAGCAACTGGGCTGTGACCCACCTGGATGCCAGCATGGCTGCACAGGTAGAAGTCAAACTCTGAGGGGTGTGTAATGGTGCTGTCCACTGTAGTGCCTGCTGGGACATTGCCACTCTTCCCAACCTGAGTCAAAGAAAATGGTATACAAGATTTAGAAGAGTTCAAATGTTTACACAACGTCCTATAAATCAAGATGTTGTTGATGCTTTGTTTATATAACAGGTGCGTTGCTCTAGGTAGGTCCACCCACACTCAAATCTTGTATTTTGCTTCATATACAACAGTATTTAAATATGGAATAAAAGACAAAAGTCTGGTTCTGCATGTCTACTACGCATATTCTGACTATGAATCGCCCACTTCGTCACTTAGCTGATTTTTAACCAACGATGAGGCAGTTTAAAGGTTGGAAAACCAGCAAAAACACTTTGATGTCTTATTAAATAGTTACACAAACACTGTTAAGATTGAGAATGAAGAATCAAACACTCTTCATACACTACTATTCAAAAGTGTGGGGTAAGATTCATTTTACTTGAAGAGGTCATGATTATGAAATTGTAACTGCGATAATTATTACGATGCTTATTGTTTGAAGCAAATGCATGCCATAATTTTACATTTAAAAAAAAAAATAATAAATCTGAAAACACTTGAGAATGTATTGCTTTTCTCGCTGCCACAAACGTCAACGAAAAAAAAAGTAAAAACACTTTCAAACAATATCTAGGGCATGTTGTAGTAAAGATTAAAATGTAAAAAAAGTTGAAAATATATAGCCTATTAAGTCTAAATTTTTAGTATTTGACACTGTGATGAACACCATAGCAAATACACAATCTGAAAGGCTATTTAAATCATTTTTATCATCCAAATTTATCCAAATTCACATGTAGGTCTAATTTATAAAGTGAATGATTCAATGACTCACTCAAGATTTACATAGAGTTCATACCCAAACTAAAAACTTTTATTCCAGTACACCTGTGATTATTTGAATGTTTGTAACACAGAAATATTGAGCTGTGTGGTTAAAATAAATAAATAAATAAATAAAT
This sequence comes from Cirrhinus molitorella, assembly GCA_033026305.1. NCBI lineage: Eukaryota > Metazoa > Chordata > Actinopteri > Cypriniformes > Cyprinidae > Cirrhinus > Cirrhinus molitorella. The sequence goes on from CM065131.1 coordinate 811,070, forward strand.
AAACTGTGAAGTGGTTTTATTCATACACATGACAGCAGTTCTCTTTATGTCAGCGGCAGCGACAAAACCAGATGTGAATGTTCAAATCACACTGGTATGATCGCACACCGCACTGACGAACCAAGAGTGATCACAATGAGATCACAAAGTGTAGCCAAACTATCCGATTCCTGACCTTAAGTATCCAATTCAGGAATCTATTTGATACCCAGCCCTAGCACAAGACTTATATTGCTTCTCTTGTTGCTTTGACTAAAAATTATGACCAAAATGTGGAATCATCTCAGTATTTTCAGGGTTCCCGCTCTAAGCCAAAATGTCAAATTCCCTGATATTTCCCTGACTTTCACTGACTAAAAAGCTTAATTTCCATGACCTATAATGAACTGAAAAACAGGTCGCTGTTGTACATTTTAAATCTATCTTTTTGCAAGCTTTTTTGACTTGTTCACAGAAGTTTTTAGTACAAAACTAAGTTAAAAACATACATAAACAATTTTTTTTTTATATATATTTTTCTGTACTATTTCTACAAAAAAATTATTTATGGTTATGCGTTCAGGGGTTAAATGCTTTGTCAGTCATTCAGTCTTTTTTTGCTTTTCTGTCACATTCTCGTCCAGTCTTTGAAGTGGTCATTTTGTGGTGGAAGCTCTTGAAATGTACATTTTCCTGGCATAATTCTTGATTGTATACAGCAAAACACAATAAAAAAAAAAAAAAAAAAAAGGAAACAAAAATTAAAAAAAAAAAAAGTCAAAAATCCCTGATATTCCATCACTTGGACAAAAAAATAAAAATAAAAAATTCCCTGACTTTCAATGTCTGGAACAGACCTTTTAAAATTACATGATATTCCAGAAATTCCTGTGGGAACCAGTGTTAATTTCGTTGATGAATAATTTGTCAATTTCTGTCAACTACTTTTTTTTTTTCCTCTCCTTCACAGACGAAAATTAAAATATGATAACTAACTAAAATAATTTTTGAACGACAAAAATCTACTGGCATTTTCGTTAAATAAAAACGAGACAAAAATGTTACGGAGATATATGACCATTGGTATTTCACTGAAAAGAAGACCATGCTCTTTATGAGAAGTGGTTTTATTTAATTTTAATATTAAGGCATGCTGTGTATTACCGCAGTTAAACTTAACTTTTACCATGATTAAACCTTAATATCAAACATGTATACTGAATTAGGAAATTTTAGAGGAATGCTTAATAAATGCATTGCACTGTAATTAAACCCATTCAATTTCAGCCGACTAAATTTACTGTACATTTAGTCGACTAAAACTAAAAACAATTCAGATGACTACAACTAAATGGCATTTTAGTCAAAAGACTAAAAATATGACTAAAACTAAATCAAAACCTGCCGTCAAAATTAACACCGGTGGGAACCCTGTATTTTATTTTCGCAACAGATTACAGTAGCTTCACCTAGTGTGACCATTTCACTGAAATAATGGCATATTTAGTCCAAAATATGTATAAAATTAAAAAATGTGTGGATATATAATGTACATTTTTCATGGGTTTTCTACTACATATTTCAGTAAGATACATTATTTGTGTTATATTAAGCCATATAAGTCTTAATACCTAGGGTTCCCTTTAAATCAAAGAATCCTAAAAATGTATGTGCTCTATTTATGTGCTGTATTTGCTTTATTTAAGCCTTGGTGAGCATTAATAAGCAGCAGATGAAGCAGTTGGGAAAGAAAAAAAAAAAAAAAAAACAATTAAGTGTTTTTAGCTTTTTTTTTGGTAACATAAAATTAGTGCATGCATTTGCTTCAAACAATGGTATAAAGCCATTTAAAACATCTATTAACGTAAACTGTGATAATTGTAACTTAAAACTCACCCTCTCAGCTTTATCAGAGCAAAAGAGTCGAGTGTGGTGGCGTTTCTGCACTACAATGTAGGTGATTCCTGGTCTGTAGTCCTCTTCTAGACTGATGCAGGCTTTCCTGATGGCGATCAGCTCTGGCCAGGCGACCTGCACAGGATTGAAACTGTTATGCAGGGTTCGACATTAACGCTTGTCCGGGACAAGTGGATTTTGTGAAAGGGCAAGTGAAAGAAAATTACACTTGCCCGATCAGACAAGTAACCAGATTAAAACATCAATAACAAACAATAACTAGCACATCCATCTATGGTTGAATCTGTGACTCACTCATTAAGACAATGACTTACTGCCACCTACTGGTGGTTCGATTTCATATTTTAAAAATTATTGCATTTTTCCAACATTTAGATTTATGTGTTAAAAAAGTAAAACATTAACCTTCTAACATTATTTGTGACCCTGGACCATAAAACTAGTCATAAGTCGCTGGGGTACATTTGTAGCAATAGTCAAAAAATACATTGTATGGGTCAAAATGATTGATTTTACTTTTATGCCAAAAATCATTAGGATATTAAGTAAAGATCATGTTCCATGAAGATGTTTTGTAAATTTCCTACCGTAAATATATCAAAACTTAATTTTTGAACTTCATTTGGACAACTTTAAAGGTGATTTTCTCAATATTTAGATTTTTTTTGCACCCTCAGATTCCAGATATTCAAATAGTTGTATTTGGGCCAAATATTGTCCTATCATAACAAACCATATCAATGGAAAGATTATTTTTTTAGATTTTAGACGATGTATAAATCTCAATTTCAAAAAAATGACCCTTATGACTGGTTTTGTGGTCCAGGGTCACATTTATGCATTTGCAATTTTACAGTCTAAATGCATTTTTTGGACCTCTTCAATAAACACAGAGTAAATACATTTAAATGCCACTTTCGATGCAGGTTCGGTTTTTTCTATGCAGTGGAAAGACGGAGTTTGCGGATACTGATTTAATTTGAATGGTAACAACTATACAGAGTAATTATTCTAACTGAATGCATTGATAAAATGTAAGCATTTGACATAAATAAAGGACATGTACATTTAGTAAGGTTAGGAAAATATTGCTGTTCATAAAGTAAAAAGTGTCCTAGAAATCTATTTAAGGCAAATATCACAAATATGCCGATTAAAGTAAAACCTCATAGAGTAGTGATGAGACTATCGCTTCAAAATGGATTACATTTATGCCAATGAAAAAAAAAAAAGCCATTTTTGCCCCTTACAAGTAAACTGAATGAATGAACAATTTACTTGTTCGAAAGACAAGCACATGACAAAGCTTAATGTCAAGCCCTGTTATGTTATTCATCCCCATTCATCTCAAAATCACATTAGAATGAAATCTGCTTTGAGTTGTCAATGCATCTCCAGTGTGAATCAACGCACCTCCTCCGGATGACTCACCTGCTTCATCTGGCCCTCGGAGACTCCTCCGCGATAATAGATGATGCGCGTGGGCTTGAATCGCGTGGACTTGTAGAACTGAATGAGGAGCTCTCGCACCATGTTGGTGAGATCCTGGATGACTTCCTGGCTGTAGAACTGCTCCTGGGACAGGTCCTGGCGCGAGGTTTGCACTCGCACGGTGGCACAATAGCGGCTGGGGTGCCCATCCATGCTTCCCACCACAGCCGCTATGGAGGGTTTCTTCCCGTCGCCTGCAGGTGGGTGAGTGACATCCGCCCCCAAGAAGATGACCGGCTGCTGGAACACAGAGGGCCTGATAGAAAGCAAACACACACATGTTTTCAGGTTGACGATGCTTTAAAGCTCTTTAAAATTGCCTATGATTGTCAGTCCTGTTGCTAGGTAACATGGTTATTTTTTTTTTTGAGTGGACTAAAAATGAATTTATGCAAGCATTGTTTGGACACTACTCTAATCAAGTGCATCTGAGATTACAATGGGGGAAATATTTGATGCGATCTGGGAAAACTCGCATGTGGCGCTGGGACGTTTTTAGGAAATTAAAAAAAATAGGTCAAATGTGTGTCAAAATTAGGTTTTCATTCATCTTAGTCTTGCAATCTAGTCTTATCTAGTGAGTTACAATTTATGCGTGACCCTGGAGCACAAAACCAGTCTTAAGTCGCTGGGGTATATTTGTAGCAATAGTCAAAAATGCATTGTTTGGGTCAAATTTTCTTTTATGCCAAAAATCATTAGGATATTAAGTAAAGATCATGTTCCATGTAGATATTTTGTAAATTTCCTACTGTAAATATATTAAAACTTAATTTTTGATTAGTAATATGCATTGCTAATAACTTCATTTGGACAACTTTAAAGGCGATTTTCTCAAGATTTAGATTTTTTTGCACCCTCAGATTGCAGGTTTTCAAATAGTTGTATCTCGGCCAAATATTGTCCTATCCTATCAAACCATAGATCAATGGAAAGCGTATTATTCAACATTCAAATGATGTATAGATCTCAATTTAGAAAAATTGACACTTATGACTGGTTTGGCGGTCCAGGGTCACATACTTTTAACCTCAAATGCTTGGTCTTGGTTCAATTATTATTCTATTACATCTTGTCTATCATCTCTGAAAATATCTTTGCAAAATACTTTAGTGCAGAAAAATGAAAACAGACGTTAATGTGTTTGTGTAATAATGCAGTATAGTGCTCCTTAAACTCGTAAGGTGAAAGTAAAACACGTCTCACTTTAAAACAGTTTCTCAAAATTCCATTCCTGAAAATCACAGCCATCAGCCAACTTCAGACAGACATAACTTTTGTTAAGTTCAAGCTATGGACAAAATAAAAACAGTTTTGGAAAGGGCTTGAACCCAGCTAAAACTAAAAAAGGTAAAATTTCACCATGTGTTGGTTTTTCCAATCGCATCACATATATACAGATTAAACACCTGTTACCAATGTTTTTGTTTTTCTTAGCTTATCATAAGCAATCCTAGTCCAAAACCCACCTTTGATGTGGCACCAGAACATTGTTGATGCCCCCTAGTTTGGCGTTGATCTTCAGACAGAGATTGGACAGCGTCTGAGGGGACGTCTTCACCACATTCTTCACCTGAACGCATTGAGTGGCCATTCCCAGCAAAGTATCCCCCACACGCTTCACCTCCGCTGGAAAGGCACGAAACCACTTCAGCATCACATTGTCACACTCTTGACATTCATTGCGTTTCATCATTAGATGAAGATCTTTACCATAGACTGGTGTTTTCCCAGGCAGAATGACCACAATGAGCTGTAGTCCCACGTAAGACATCTTGAGGTGCTTGAACATCGGCTCTACGCTGTCTGCCCCCTGGGCATACTTGCAGAAGCAGGGCTGGCCTTGGATGGGCATCCCGGCATCCTTGGAGATCTTGCGAAGCTGGTCGGTGAAACTCCTACAAATACACAAGGAAGAATATTTAACCGAGCACTTCTGGTTTTGAAAGCTTTCAGAAGCATTTCCTCGCCAAAACTGTCAAACTGTAACAACTTTAAAGTTCACTTCTAGAACAAAAATATACAGATAATGTTCTCGCTCCTTGGTCATCCAAGATGTTCATGCCTTTCTTTCTTCAGTCGTAAAGAAATTGTGTTTTTGGAGGAAAACATTTCAGGATTTTTCTCCATATACTGGACTTCTATGGTGCCCAGAGTTTGAACTTCAAAAATGCAGCTTAAATGTGGCTTCAAAAAAATTAAAAATGATTTTTTTTTTTATTATATTATATATATATATATATATATATATATATATATATATATATATATATATATATATATATATATATATATATATTTTATTTATTTATATTAGGGCTGTCAAACGATTAATCGCATTCAAAATAAAAGTTTATGTATACATACTATGTGTGTTTACTTTGTATATTTATTATGTACATATAAATATGCACACATGCATGTATATATTAAAACTAAATATTTATATGTATATATATTTATACCTGTATACAATTTAAATCTAAAAATTTTTCCTTAACATATACATGAATGTGTTTGTATTTATATATACATAATAAATATACACAGTGCACAAATATATAGTATGTAAACAAACTTTTATTTTGGATGCGATTAATCGCGATTAATCATTTGACAGCCCTTATATATATATATATATATATATGTGGGGTATATATATATATATATATATATATATATATATATATATATATATGGGGTATATTTGTAGCAAGTCAAAAATGCATTATATGGGTCAAAATTATTGATTTTGTTTTTTATGCCAAAAATCATTAGGATATTAAGTAAAGATCTTGTTCTGTGAAGATATTTTATAAAATTTCCTACCATAAATATATAAAAACGTAATTTTTGATAAGTAATATTTTTATTTTTTTGCACCCTCAGATTACAGATTTTCAAATAGTTGTATCTCGGAAAAAATATTGTCCTATCATAACAAACCATACATGAACTGAAAACGTATTTATTCAGCTTTTAGATGATGTATAAATCTCAATTTCGAAAAATTTACTGGTTTTGTGGTCCAGGGTCACATATACATTTAACCTCAAATGCTTGGTCTTGGTTCAAGACAGTTAAAATATGTATATATAAAAAAAAAAAAACCCTCCCATCTCATTTTCCCCTACAACTTTAAAATCAACCTACATCACCGTTTTACCTTTCTTTGCAAAAAGGATGTTTGATCTTTGCATGTTCACTTTGCAAACACTGCAGTGATGTAGGATGAGTTTGAAATGATTTTTGAAGTTGAGGGAGAAAATAAGATAAGAGTTTTTCGACCTACCCTAACTGTTTTGAACCAGAGATGCACAGACTACTCATGCACTTCGCAGAGAGACAAGACGAGCATTTGAGCTTTAAAAGACCAGACCCTTTTTTCTCGGTTGGGGTCATTTACAACTGCATTTGGGAGCGTTTGAAGATGCATTTAAACAATTTTGGAAGTTCAAACTCGGGGCACCATAGAAGTCCACTATATGGAGAAAAATCCTGAAATGTTTTCCTCAAAAAACGAATTCTTTACGACTGAAGACAGACTTGGATGCTAAAGGGGTGAGTACATTATCTGTAATTTTTTGTTCTGGAAGTGAACTTCTCCTTTAAAGAGCAGGTCATGTGGGTTTTTGAAAAATATATTTTTTGCAGTTTGAAGCTGCAAAACCGTCCTGCAAAGTTATTAATCAAAAATTACGCATAAGATATCGAGAAAGTCGACTTAGAATTGCTTTTCAGCAGACTGATTCACTTGCATAAGTGTTAAAATGTTTTTATGTCATTATTTTAAGAATGGATTGGAGCAATATATTATTGTTTAATGTAAAGGTGCTCAGGGTGGGCAGGTTTTCACAACAAAACCCACCCAATTGCTACTTAAAACTAGCCCAGTTGCATTTCGAGGGGGTCCCCCATTAAACAACGCATTCTGGGGTGTAAACTAGACGCTTTTTTGTCAGGTTTCCCCGGTAAATTCGCATTCCAGGGGCAAAATATGACGTTACTGCGGTCACTTCAACACATCAAAAACATCTGCAAACAGAGCAGAACATCTGCGAGAGGCTTCTGGAAGGGACAAGTTTATAGACATTATGCTCAAAGCTGCTCAAGCGAACCACTTCGAAATCATTGTGAAATCAAATGACTATGTATCCTGAGAAAATTACGTTTTCTGACCTTAAATGCATTTAAACCTGTTGTAGAGGATTCCAACACCATATGACCAGTCTTAAGACACAAAACCAGTCTTAAGTGTCAATTTTTCAAAATTGAGATTTATACATCACCTGAAAACTGAGTAAAAAAGCTTTTCATGGATGCATGGTTTGTTAGGATAGGGCAATATTTGGCCGAGATACAACGAAAATTGAAAATCTGGAATCTGAGGGCGCCAAAAAAATCGATAATGTTGAGAAAATTGCCTTTAAAATTGTCTAAATTAAGTTCTTAGCAATGCATATTACTAATCGAAAATTACGTTTTGATATATTTACAGTAGGAAATTTGCTAAATATCTTCATGGAACATGATCTTTACTTAATATCCTACTGATTTTTGGCATAAAAGAAAAATCGATAATTTTGACCCATACAATGTATTTTTGGCTATTGCTACAAATAACATAAGACTGGTTTTGTCATCCAGGGTCACATATTAGAACACTTTAGAAAACCATATGACCTGCTCTTTCAACCAACATTAATGGGTTTATCATTAATAAAATCGTTTAAATGCGTCTTTTACATTTTTTTTTCATCATCATTGAAGAAAACCATAGATGAAAACAACGAAGATTAAGACAGACTTAAAGAAAAAATATAATTTATACTTAAAATAAAAAATCCTTACTTGAGCAAATCTTCTCTGCATTGTTTCTGAGGGGCGAAGCAGGCCACGGCCCACACCTTGATCTCTATACCCGCATAAAACTGCTTTCCCCTCATGTCCCACACACCCTGGTTGGGTGTAGCCACCGTCTTATTCTGAGGAGAGAGTCCCTACACTCTTAGTGAATCCTTCGTTCTCATCACGAGATGCACATTCTACTAAACATCCTCCAATGCCAACCCCAAACCCAACCCATCTCTGGCAGGCCTTGGGCTAATAGCAGAAAGCAGACAATGCAGAAAAGACCCACCGCCAAACTCCCCATTTGTTAAACACAGAATGTTTTAATATTATAAAGAACTGAATCTAAAAATGCAGTTCAGAAGGTTAAGCATTAAGCAAGTAAATTAATGCAATAACACAAATAATTTATTCAAGGAAGGATGCATCTAAAATATCAATACAGGAGTTATGTGAATTTAATACAAAAAATAACTGCTCCAGTCTTCAGGGATTATGAAATTCTCCTAAAGGTCCACAAAAATGAAAATTCTGTCATTAATTACTCACCCGCATGTCTCTCCAAACCCATAAAACCTTCGTTCATATTTGAAACACAAATTAAGATATTTTTAAAGAAATTCAAGAGCTTTCCGGCCATGAATAGACAGCTACCAAGTTCTTTGCACACAAAAAGTATTCTTGTAGCTTCATAAAATTAAGGTTGAACCACTGATACATGAACTATTTTAATGATGTCCTTACTAACTTTTTGGGCCTTGAATGTGGTAGTTGAATTGCTGGCTATGCAGGGTCAGAAAGCTCTCGGATTTCATCAAAAATATCTTATTTTAGGGTTTCTGCAGATACGAACTAGTGAAATTTAAGACTTTTTTTTAATACCACCTTATATGAAATTTAAGGAAATGATTATATTATTATATTGCTTAATGTAAAAAATAAAACAAAAAAAAATAGTCTCTGTCATAAATTATATTACTACGATATACAGTGAACTTTTCATATCAGCAGACAATGTTTCACACAAAATATCCCCATAAAAGCACCACATCACCAAGATATTTGGTGGTGTAAATAATTTATTTTAAAGCAACATTTTCATCAGTGTTCTATCAGCTTTTACATACTTAAATCTGCATATTTTTATTTACCTTTATAAAGGCCTATTTTTTAACTTTTGTAATGTAAGCATCACCTTTCATGTCAAATTATTACAACTTATCAATTCTATAGGGCTGTTACCAGTCAGATTAAATAATATACACTGGAAAATTAAAACAATAAATGATGTTATGAGATTAACGTTGTAAGGTGATTTTGATACCAGAAATACACTGTGCATTACCAAATGCCGTTTACGTTGAATGTATTAAAATAAGAATCATTCTTGCATTTCGATGCGTCGCTGGTTATTTCTATTTATTTTTTTTAGTCAATCTTTGGTCTGTCCAAATATGTAATATCTCGATATGAAGTCCACAATATAAAAGCATTGCAATACTCTAAACTATTTTAATAAATATTGAATATTAAATAAAATATGAATATATTGATAAAATATTAAATAAAAATATTAATACTACTGTTATATCCCTATTAGTTTGTGTTCCGAAAATGAATGAAGGTCTTATGGGTTTGGATCGAGGTTGTTATAACATAATATAATATAATATAATATAATATAATTACAATTAGTGCTGTCAAACAATTAATCGCGATTAATCGCATCCAAAATAAAAGTTAATGTTTACATATTATATATTTGTGTACTGTGTATATATATATATATATATATATATATATATATATATATAAATAAATAAATACACATACATGCATGTATATATTAAGGAAAAATATTTTAGATTTATATCTAAAATATTTATATTTATTTATAATCTAAATTGTATACAGGTATAAATATATATACATATAAATATTTTGTTGTAATATATACACATGTATTTGTGTGTATTTATATGTACATTATAAATATACCAAGTAAACACACAGATAGTATGTACACAAACTTATTTGGATGTGATTAATCGCGATTAATCATTTTACAGCCCTAAATATAATATAATATAATATAATATAGCCCTAAAGACTGGAGCATCTGAAAATACATTTAAGATTAAAAGCACTCATAATAAGCAAGACATTAGAGATAACAGCAACTCAATTTTCATTAGCAAATTCATCACAGTGATAATATCAGTGCATAGCACAAGTTGACATAGTATAAGTGACAGTGATTAAGTGAAATTTAGTAGCAAACACATGAGGTTGAATCTCTTTACATACAATAGTCTTTTCACCTTAACCAAAAAACATACTGTTTGCAAAGAGACAGCAATCCCTCAAAAAGTTCTCTCACAGGAATGAAGATAAGACTCAACTGGTAGATTATTTTTAAACAATTGTTAGATGAACAATGATGATGCTTCTCTCCACGAGTAACATCCATTTGTGGAAGTTAATATGAGATGCGTTTATGTACAGATGCAATAGCAACAACAAGTGGAAGTTTATGATGATCTATTTGCATTAGACTTGAGTTCCTCAAGATGACTCGAGATATTTGAATTATTTATGAATAAACTAGTGTATTCTGAGTTAGTGTCGCAAGATCCTGACTCACAATCTCCTCTTTGACATGCCTTTAGAGGAAAATGCATCTTTACGGATTACATAAAGAAAGAGTTCGTTTTCGATTACTTTTATTTCGTTAAGTAATAATTTAACGCTTTCTATATATGCATTTATCATGTCTGTAAGGCAAGTATTTGAAAGCTTTCTTTTTAGGATGGATAATTTTAAATTGTTTCCATTGGAAAAAAATTCCTCTCTCCACACAAACGATTGGATATGCGCCTAATAGTGCATGTTTATCTAGGTTTAATGTTTAAACCAACATTGCTTTATACTTGAACTGTTTTATAGCTAAATATAGATTTTATTTTAGTCAAGTCATGATGATTTGAGAAGGCAAACTAATCTTAGCTGCTGTTCGTTCCAAAAATTTAACAAACAAAAAAAATCCTCCCAACAATTTTCCAAATTAACTTAAAAAAACGAAACGAAATATAAGCCTAATCACTTTGCCATTATATACAAAACCAAACTATTTTAATAGCTGAAACAATAGCTAAACCTTCACTTTACTTGTCCGTGTTCTGTTCCGCCTCTGAGCGCATTCACAGAACAGCGTAAATTCTTTTATGCTTTTAAAAACACAACATCAAATAAACACTAATAAATCAAGTCCCATTTTATGCAAGTCATGTTACATGATTTTACTTGATTAGCATGTGAAACTGGGCCTTTATGGAGGAGCAAAAGCGCACCAAAGGGGTGGAATCTGGAGCAATAATCGTTTTATCGCAATTATTGTATTTTCATAATTGCGATAAAATGTTCATTTAAAAAGTAATGCATTACAATATTGCGTTACTCCCTAAAAAAGTAACTAATTGCGTTACTTAGTTACTTTTTATGGAGAGTAATGCGTTACATTACTTTTACAAAATAATCTTTTTTTGTTTGAAATAAGGTTTTTTGCTTACCCCATTGGCATATTATTTTGCTTGTTCTAAGCAAAAACTCACTTAATTTTGACTTGTTTTTTCTGAAAACAAGAAAATTATTTACTTGTCTAGAAAATCCTTCTTTTTGATATTTTAGCTGGAAACAAGACAAAAAAAATGTAAGTAAGAAAAGTATTTTTGCAGTGTACGGTTGAGTTGGATCAACAAAGGTCAGCAGCAAAAATTGGTTAACAGTGTTGGGGAAAGTTAATTTTAAAAGTAATGCGTTACAATGTTGCGTTACTCCCTAAAAAAGTAACTAATTGCGTTACTTAGTTACTTTTTATGGAGAGTAATGCGTTACATTACTTTTGTGTTACTTTTTAAATCTGGGCAGGGCTTGCTTGTTCGTTTTTAATATAAAAATGTTAGATTCTTAGCAAATGTAAAAGCCCTTTCACACCAAAAAGAAATGAAGTGAATAAGCCTAAGGCTAAAGAAAAATTACACTGACATCTGTACAGCAGAACTGTAGGAAAAGAAAGTTCACTCTTCAGCAATGAGAAAAAAAAAGCACAAATAGTTAATATAAAGTAAATTTTGCTTATTAGTACACTGCAAAAAATATCTTAGTTTTTTTGTCTTGTTTCCAGCCAAAATACCTAAAAATTCTTAAATCAAGGATTTTCTGATAACAAGTCAAAATTAAGTGTTTTTGCTTGAAACAAGCAAAATAATCTCCCAATGGGGCAAGCAAAATAATCTTTTTTGTTTGAAATAATTTTTTTTGCTTACCCCATTGGCAGATTATTTAGCTTGTTCTAAGCAAAAACTCACTTCATTTTGACTTGTTTTTTTCTGAAAACAAGAATTATTTACTTGTCTAGAAAATCCTTCTTTTTGATATTTTGGCTGGAAACAAGACAAAAAAAAAATCTAAAGTAAGAAAAGTATTTTTGCAGTGTACAGTTGAGTTGGATCAAAGGTCAGCAGCATAGTCTTTGGTTAATAAAACGAGATTAAATACATAAAGAAAACAAAAAGTAACTGGCGTTACTTTTTTGAAAAGGTAACTTTTTCTTGGAAATGAAAAAGTAATGCGTTACTTTACTAGTTATTTGAAAGAAGTAATATTATTACGTAACTTGCGTTACCCCCAACACTGACCGCGCATCCCTGCTACTGAACTGCACCAGTGGAGTCTGAGCATCATTCCTTTGGTTAATCCATTCATTCATCCCACGACAACACTCAAACACACCCACATACACGCATGCCATCGCTCCCAGCCCACCCGCACTCACCCTGCACCCGAGCCCCAGTACTCACCCTGCTACAGTCCCTCCCAGTGTCTGTACTCACCCGGCCCCCATACTGAAGCATGGGCGCTGGGAGGACCCGCCCAGTCACCTCTGTCATGTCATTATGCACCACAATGCCAAACTCCTTCAGGTAAGGGTCAGGCCCGCCCACCATGCTGTTGCTTTTGACCTGAAACGATCAGCAATGTTAGGAATCGGCTCTTTTAACCATAACCTGCCAAACGGAGCATTTAAGCGCCACTCACCAGTCTGCTGATCTCTTCCTGTCTGTCTGGGGCTGAGCGGGCCGTAGCTTTGATCATGGTCGAGGTCTGGTTATCTGTGAGTTTCTTTATACAGCGCTGTCCTGCCACTATGTTACAAACCTTTATGGAGGATACAAGACAGGAGTCAACAAGTGCTTTTCATGCAAACGCCATGATGTGGATGACTTCAGTGTTAATTTTGACAGAAAATGTTGATTTTTAGATTAGATTAGATTCAACTTTATTGTCATTAAACATGTACAAGTACAATGCAACGAAATGCAGTTTAGGTCTAACCAGAAGTGTAATAAGCAGTAAAGTGCAGGGTATAAGTTAAATAATTTAAGTGTAGAAAAAGCATTTCTATAGTAATATATTACAGATGGATATGTGCTATGAACATTATATATTGATGGCTATTTACTACAAGCGGAAAGTTACAAGTGGAGTACGTACTATAAACATAATATACAGATGGTTATATACTATAGACAGAAATTTACAAATGGAATATCTACATTGTGCAATGATGTGCAGTGTATATTAGATGGTGAACAGAATATTAAATATTAAATATTAAATACTGCAAGTGAAATTATGAGCAGAAGTTAACCAGAGGTAACAGTGCAATGGATATAGTGAATTGCATTATAATATATGTTGCAATTATACAATTATTGAAAGTATAGACAGACAGGTAGTGCAAATGAATATTAGAAATATTAGAAAAGTCCCTTAGTGCATATGAGCGATCCTGTAGTGCAAATCTAAGTTTAATAGTGCAAATACGAGTGTTAGTCTTAGTCAGTCTTTTGACTAAAATGCCATTTAGTTTTAGTCATCAGAATTGTTTAAGTTTTAGTCAACTTAGGGGTGGGCAATGTGTCAAAAATTCTGGATGCACCGGTTGGCCATAAATTGTCTGTTTTTTGTCTTTTTTTCCATACTACATTTGCCTAATCATTCGCGAACGTGTCTTATGCGTGGAAATATTTCGAAATCTGTGCGCAGGACGTGAAGATTGCAATCTGCGATGTCTGCAAAGGTTATCGCAGACAACAGCGAAGACATTCGGCACAACGAATTTGATAAGACGTTTAAAAGTTCATCCCCCGAAAGAACATGATGAGTATCAAAAGTGTGTTGATAATGCAAAACAGGGTTCTTTTTGTAAAAAAAACTTGCATGCACTTTTGAAAAGCCAGAAGTAAATGTCAGTTCTGTAGGATATAGGATTATTTTTTTTTTACCTTAAAATTACGTTGACTTAATTTGATTTAAAAAAGCACCGGCTGTAGAATCTGTTTTACTTGTTGCACTAAACATTTCATTCAACATTTTGGAATGATTTATTTATATAGCCTACTTTGGTTTTATTTGTATTATTATATACAGTTAATGTTTTCCAGTTTATAGTTTCAACCATGAAACTGTTGAAAATGTAGTATTACTGCACAGTTACTGCTGTTAAATACCAAATAAACATCTTATGTATACATTCATTTCATAATTTTTGTTTGTTGCTGGTTAAAAATAAATAAATAAATAAAAAAATAAATAAATAAAAAAAGTAAATTGGAATCGGCCAGTTTGCTTGCAAAAAAAAAAAACAAAAAAAAAAAAACATGCATCACATCACAATTACAAAAACCAACAAAACCAAACTAATTTCTCTATTTTAAAGCTTAAGCCTTACAAGGTAGCAAGATGCAATTATTTTATCTTCTTTATAAAAAAAATAAAAATAAGAACATGCTACAAATACACATAATATACAAATAAAACATACTTATTTTAACGAATGTGGGCAACCAAACAGTTGCTGGTCCCCAGTTACTTCCATTGCATTTTATTTATTAAGCATTTCTCTAAAATGTCCAAACCTTATATAGGTTTGATATTACGTTTTATCATGATTGACAGGCAACATGCCCTCATATTAAAATTAAATGAAACCACATCCCCTAAAGAAACAAGAACATGGTCTTTTCAATGAAACACCAAATGTTATATAGTCCAATTATGCATTGTTCATAACAACTTGTTTACCACATTCTTCATTCTTTCAAGCAGACATATTTATTTCTTATAAATAAATATGGATGAACTTTTTAGGGCTGCTAAAGTGATTTATGGCTCTTTCTTGCTTGATTAACATCAATGTCACAGACAATAGCAACTAAATTAGACTGCTGTTCCTTTAAAACCAAATGCAGATGCAATGTAGTGATAAATGTCTGATATTCTCCCAACGGTTTACTTCACCTAAAAAGCAATCAAGTGCGTTTGCGTGCATACTTGTCAAGATGGACAATTTGGTGTGTATTTCTCCATTCACAAGACGCGAAAGTGTACTTGTGCGCTGTGCTGCTTCAGTGTGCATGCTCAGAAAACCGGACCAAATATTTTTCTCATTTGAGTCTGAGTTGATGAAAATGTCAATAGGTTCGTCATTCAAAATGAGTTTTTCTTATCACTTAATTTGTCTCAACAAACTTAACACTGCATGTCTCTTACCTCAAGGGGTAGATAGGTGTGCTTCTGTTCTTGCCCCACCTGAAGGCAGGGCAGGTGGGGGTATTTGAGCTGCAGGCTGTACTTTTGTTTGAAATACTGGGCAACGGTGCACTCCATAGCTTGTCCGTTCTCTAGCTGCAAAGGAAATCTGCAAAAATGTGCGGAAATCACCGGTGAGTATATAACAATCATAAATAGAAATTTTAATGCATAAAAGGGTCATGCACTGAGAAATCAAAATGGATCTTTTGACACACAAGAGGTCATTGTACCATTAAGGCGAGACACTGGAGGTGAATTGGGTAAAAAAAAAAAAAAAATACTTACCCAGTTGCTGGATTACATTGAAAATTGCAAACATTTTTCTAAAATGTTAGGTTTAAATATGCAAACGAGGCATTGTTTATTGAAATATGCACCAATTTGCATACATTTCTAGTATAAAAATCTAAACACTGGATGAAGTCAGTTTCAAAATTCTTGTTTAATGTTTTTGCCATATTAGAGTCAAATGTTTTTACAGAGGGAATTTGTCATTTTGTCACAAAACAGACAAAAAAAAAAAAAAAAGTATATTTTTTTACATTTTGGGTGGGTAAAATGTCATATATAATCAAGCAAATCACATATGAACCAATCAATCTGTAAAAACCTTCAGGATATAGACAGGAATAAAATGTAAAGTTTAATGTGTGTAAGTGCTACTGAAGTGGAGATTTATGGCTCAGAGTAGGAGAAAAAACTCATTTTGCAAAACAGCCTTTAAAAATAAGTATCGTGATTGAAATCTACTGACACAAATAGATAAAGTGCTATAAAAGAAACACTTAACAGTGTCTTTTGGATGTTTTCTTTCCACTAGTCTGAAAACACCGAACCAAAAAGCCCAAAATCTCAAATTTGACAGGTGACTAAAAAAAACAGTTTTGCCTGCAGTGTCTCGCCTTAAAAACATCTTGAAAGTTTCAGAACTCAACTTTATCATTAGTCTAAAAACCGCTTATATTAAAGCCAATCTGCCAAAACGACAAGTTGGAACGTGCCACTTTATGATGTAATAGTGTGACTAAACACCATTGTTTGTTATTACAGATCATTTAAAATGTACCGAGTATTTAATGCATTTTTAATCTAAATAACCTCCTTTGTAAGTCACTTGTAATGTCTAATTGTAAATCACAGCAGCATCTGTCTATGAAGGATGTAAGCTGCCAGGACAGAAAATGGCTTATTACTTCTAAATTCTGATGTTTTTTGATGTAAAAATCTTGATAACAAGTGTTCATGAACTCTTTAACTATATTTTACAGCATATTTTGCAACCACTAGTAAAAGTGTAAAATGCACTAACGTCTGATGGCTGGCTGGGCGACGTGTGACATTGCACACACGGTACTTCCTCTTCATCTGGCCGCAGTGTGTGACCTCCACTTTCAGTCCTAAACACACAAGATGACATTAACTCAGCAATTCACTACATAACCACAACTGAAAACAACCCAAGCAGTCTTGGCCCTTGAGGTGGTGCAACATGTTCAAAAGTTTGGGGTTGGTACTTTTTTTTTTTTAATTTAAAAGAAAATTGTTTTTTTATTTATTATTTAAAAAAATAAAAATTAAAATAATAATAATAATAATAATAATAATAAGTAAAAATAATATTAATAATAATTATAATTAATTTACATACACTACCGTTCAAAAGTTTGGGGTCAGTGAGACTTGCAATTTTTTTTAATGAAGTCAAGGCTGCATTTATTTTATCAAAAATACAGAAAATAAACTGTAATATTACAAAATGTTATTACAATAGAAAATAATGGTTTTTATTTTCATATACTTTAAAATATAATTTATTCCTGTGATGCAATGCTGATTTTTCATCAGCTGTTACTCAGTTTCCCAGGCTTAAGTGTCACATGATCTCTCAGAAATCATTCTGATATTCTCAATTATTAGTAGAATTATCAGTTTTTTTTACCAATTACCAATGTTTTTTTTTTTTTTTGAACCTGCATTTTTTTTCTTTCAAGAACAACATTTATTCAAACTATAAATCTTTTCTAGCAATGTAAATCTATTATGTCACTTTTTATTAAATGTAACAATTTATTCATTTCTTTCAAAAAAAAAAAAAAGAATATAAATACATATATATATTTTTTTTTTTCCCCAATTAATATTATTATTACTATTACATTGATCAAAAGTGACATTTATAATGTTACAAAAGAATGTTTCAAATAAAAGCTGTCATTTTGAAAAAATTCCACAAAAATACTAAGCAGCACAACTTTTTTTTGAGTGTTTTTTCATCTTTGCCATCATAGGAATACATTTTGTGTTCAAATATATTCAAACACAAACCTTTTTTATTGTAATATTTCACAATAGTGCTGCTTTTACTGCAATTTTGATCAAATAAATGTAGCATTGGTGAGCACAAGACTCCTGTGACAGGCAACATGCCTTCATTTTAAAATTAAACAAATCCACGTCCCATAAAGAAGCAAGAGCATGGTCTTTTCAATGAAATACCAAATGTTATATAGGCTAATTCTTTATAACAACTTGTTTACCAAATTCTTCATTCTTTCAAGCAGACATATTTATTTCTATAAATAAATTTGGATGAATTTTTAGGGCTGGTAAAGTGATTTATTTATGGCTCTTTTGTTGCTTGATTAACATCAATGCCAGACAATAGCAACTAAATTACACTCCGGTTCCTTTAAAACCAAATGCACAGATGGAATGTACTGATATTCTCCCAAGAAGCCTCTTCAAAGACAAAGCCTGCATACATAAAACATCTTACCACCCCCCATTTTAAAGCAACATGCTTCAGTGCTCACCTCGGATCTCCTTGGTGAACTTGACGCGCTGTGAATCTGTGAGGGGCTTGGTCTGCTCGTTGATGTTCTGGATGTCCAGAACCTCGCACATGAACTCGATGACAGGCTGGGCTCGGTAGAAGGCTGTAGCGGACACTGCAGTGTGCGGAAAGACAAATTAAACTGGACCTATTCTCAAGATGCACCAAAACGCATAGAAGGAAATGATTTTGGAAGAACATACCATCTATGTTGAGCATCATGTTCCACATTGCTGGACGGACAGACTGATGGAAACCAAACCAAACCTCCCTCCCTCCTCCCAGCGGGTGATAGTACCCCTCTGGTGGTGAGAAGAAGGATCGACCGACTGGAGTGTACCTGTATCAAAAGGTACGAAAGATATCAGGCCAACCCAAAATTTGGGTTTACACAATTCACACTGGTAACAGTGTTGGGGGTAATGCATTACAAGTAACATGAGTTACATAACATTATTACTTTTTCCAAATAACTAGTAAAGTAATGCATTACTTTTTAATTGACAAGAAAATATCCGAGTTACTTTTTCAAAAAACGAACGCCAGTTACTTTTGATAAAAGCTCTCCTGTCCCCATGTTGAGAGAAATCGGGCGTAAGATGTTACTTTAGTTTTAAAATAAATGTGAACATGCATTAATTCATCTCACTTACAACAAAACTGATTTAGTATTCCTCAAAATGAATAAAAACTCTGAATTCAACTCAGAATGAGACGCAAACTTGCAATAATTAAATGTTAAATAATACACATTTCCTTTATGCATCTAATCCCATTTTATAAGCAATCTATTAAACAATTAATCTTTGCTACTAACTAGGGCTGCCCTCGACTAAGGATTTTTCTGGTCGACTAGTAGTCGCTCATTTTAAGCATTAGTCGACTAATCGTACGTTTATTAATAAAACATTTAGATCATTATAATGAGCCTTTAATTGCCTACATAATCTAATAAGCGCTCAAGCACGCATAAAGCTTGCCACAGCGCACCGCAGATGTAATGATTACAAATGTGTCAGGGAAAAACAATAAGTAGACTGCATTAACATTTTAATAATATATTGATAAACGAGTGCTTTCTTTGTTTTCGTCTGCGACTCGTTATCTCCGCATTTGTGATGCGCCTGAATGTTTCATATGTAGGCTATTACATAATCTGAGAAAGTAGAAATTTTACTCTCTATAGATATATTTTAACGTCTGAAAGCCAAAGATATACACTGAGTTTCACGCTCAAGTTCACAGAAAAGAGACGACAGAAAGCACATCCGGTTTGCTTTCATTATTTTACAAAAGCGCATGTTTCGTTTTTATTGTGAGTGGACACGAATATGCATCTTTCGAAAAGATGTTTTACTTTTACCTGTCTAAAATGGAGTAAGCTATTCTAAGAGCAAATTACCGCACTGGGGATCCATCTGTTCTGCATTAAGCGCATGTTTAGCTTCCACACAGACAGCGCACATTACTCTAGGTCAGTGGTTTTCAAACTTTTTAAAAATATATATATAACCTAATTTGCGCGCATTGGGATAGTCGCTCTCTGAAAGCGTGATATTAAAATAGCTTTTGAATGCGTGCACGCATTTTACTTTCGGTTTAGTTTGCAGCTTCCCGCATCCTTCTCCCTGAATCTTGAACTTTGTTACATACATAGCCTATACATCTGGCTTAAATCGTCCTGGCGACCCATTTTTTAATACAGGCGACCCACCCAGGGTTTGAAAACCACTGCTTAACATTACATTGTACAACATTACATGTAAAGTTGCTACTACTTACGTTTCAGATAATAAGCCATATTTGAGGTTGATAAATGATAGGCGAATGTTGGATGTACTGCCCGATGTATACTGTATTACTATTACCACGCAGACTATAGCCATTAACCATCTCTCCGTGAGATTTGTTTATTTATTTCTATTTTGGTCGACCAAGTCTTTTCTGGTCAACTAACGCTTAGTCGACTATTAGCGGTCAGCCCTAGTTTACACAACTCACCCTGGTAACAGTGTTGGGGGTAATGCATTACGGAATAATATTACTTTTTCCAACTAAATAGTAAAGTAATGCATTACTTTTTAATTGACAAGAAAATATCTGAGTTGCTTTTTCAAAAAAAACAACGCCAGTTACTTTTGATAAAAGCTCTCCTGTCCCCATGTTGAGAGAAATCGGGCGTAAGATGTTACTTTAGTTTTAGAATAAATGTGAACATGCATTAATTCATCTCACTTACAACAAAACTGATTTAGTATTCCTCAAAATGAATAAAAACTGAATTCAACTCAGAATGAGATGCAAACCTGCAATACTCAAACGTTAAATAATACACATTTCCTTTATACATCTAATCCCATTTTATTAGCAATCTATGCAACAATTAATCTTTGCTGCTGACCTTCATCCACACTAATAAGCAAAGATTACTCAAGATATCTGACATTTGACATTGTCTTCTGTGGTCTACTGTACAGACGTGAATTTACTTTTCTCAGGGTTCCCACTCTAAGCCAAATGTCAAATTCCCTGACTTTTCCCTGACTTTTAATGGCTAAAAAGCTGAATTTCCATGACCTATAATGAACGGATCCATCCACTTGCAAGCTTTATTTACTTGTTTTTCTTGTATCTTGCAATTTTGACTTTTTTTCTCAGAATTGTGAGATATAAACTCATTTCTGAGGAGAAAAAAAATACTGATATGTTCACATAAATGCGAGTTTATATCACAATTCTGACTTAACTCTCAATTGCAAGTTTAAGACTTTATAACTCGCAATTGTGACTTCTCACAATTCTGACTTTTTTTTTCAGAATTGCGAGTTGATATTTCACACTTCAGAGAAAAAAGTCAGAATTGCGAGTTTGTATCACGCAATTGTGAGAAAGTAAGTCGGAATTGTGAGATAAGTCGCAATAACCTTTTTTTTTTGTTCCAGAAACAGACTTTTCTGTACTATTTCTACAGTAATTATTATTATTTTTTTTTTAATGATTTCAGGAGTTAAACAATTTGAACGATTTTCTGTTTTTAATCAAGTTCATCATTCAGTTTTTTTTTTTTTTTATTTCTTCACATTTAGTTTTTGCTTTTCTATCATCTACTTTTCATACCCAGTCTTTGAAGTGGTCATTTTGTAGCCAAAGCACTTGAAATTAAAATTTTTCTGACATGTTTGCCTTAGTTATCTTAGCCTGGTGACTGCATTTGACTTCAGTGATTGCCAGTTGATGTGCGGGAAGGGAATAAAATGGCACTGAAAAATAGCCTAACCATAAAAATAGGCACAACGTGTAAAACAATGCAATAAAAAAAGATATAGAAAAATTACATTTTGATAAATAGAAACTAAAATTTAAGGCAACAAACAAAAATCCCTGATATTCCATGACTTGGACCAAAAAAAATATTAAATTCCCTGACTTTCAATGACTGGAATAGACCTTTTAAAATTCCATGATATTCCAGAAATTCCATGACCCGTGGGAACCCTGTTTTCTCTAAGCCCGAGGCTTTCGGTGTGAAAAGGCTTGTACATTTGCCAAAAATATAACTTTTTATATTTAAAACAAAGAAGCAAGCCCTGCCCAGATTTAAAAAGTAACGCAAAAGTAACGCAACGCATCACTTTCCAAAAAAAGTAACTAAGTAACGTAATTAGTTACTTTTTAAGGCAGTAACTCAATATTGTAATGCATTACTTTTAAAAGTAACTTTCCCCAACGCTGCCTGGCAAATAGGATTTCAGAGATTGAGGGTTACCGCATGGAGGGCAGGTGGCGAGTGATGACATCCAGAGCCTGAACAGAATCCTCCGGAACCTCGTTCAAGTGACCGGACAGAGCTTCCAGGAGCATCTGCAGACTCACCACTGACACCCACTGCAGAGACACCTTAAAGGTCTGATCCTTCCCCTCGCCTGGCAATGTCACCTCCAGATCCACCTGCATCATATGACAAGGCGGCACAATGTAGGGCTGGGCCAGATGGCAAAAATGTAATCTCGAGATCATTTTTCCCCATATTGTAGGGCTGGGCGATACATCGATTTTATCAATTAACTCGAATGTGAAGTTTACATCGGTTTGTTTGAATGAAAATCGGTTCTCGCTTTAACATCCGCCGACGCTCCCCTCTCGGCCTGAAAATGCACTATCCAAATGTAATTTTTTATAATTCATGAACAAAAACATTTTGTAATATGATTTTCATGTACAATTTCCATGATAATGCAATGTCTGATTTTAAAATGGTTTCCAAAGGATGAATTTTGAAATTTTAAGTCTTCAAGTGATATATAATTTCTTATGATTTCTAAAGCGTGATAGAAAAAAAGGCAACAAAGAAGTCTTTTTGTGAAAAAGGTCTAAACTCCTGTTATGAAGTACATTTTTTGAGGTGCACTCTTGTCATAAATTAATCTATTACTTTTCCTACATCATTTGTAACACAAAACAGTGGTAAAATATAAATTTAGGAGACTTAGACCTTTCCAACCATATATAGTTTGTCATGATTAGATTAGGATTTATTTGAAATATGCTGAAGTAAACGTAGGAGTCCCTGTGACGGGACGGTGACAGCTAAAGGGTTAAAACCTTCATTTAATTTTATTATAAACAATATTTTTTATATTATTTTATATATTTGGGAAAATATTAGGCTATTTAGGCTACAATGTTATTCTTTGCTAATGTTAAAATTCATCTTGATATCCAATAAAACGTACAACAGGCTCTCTCACATCATTAAAATGATGCTAAACAAAATGATGCAAAACAAAATAAAGTTAAAATTAGTTTGGAACAATTTCTTTGTCATCTGCAGATTTATTTTAAGTAGGGGAAAAAAAAAAAACAACAACATCGATTTAAATTGTAAATCGGATTTTTAATGAAAAAAAAAAAAGGATTTTTTTTTTTGGCCTAAAAAAAAAAAAAGGATTTTTTTTTTTTAGGCCATATCGCCCAGCCCTACCATATTGATCAATAATGATTTATTTTTTGATATATAAACGGTTAATGCTGCCAGCTTTAGATGAGTAGCCCAACTATGACTGAAGCCACAAAAAAAAAATGGAAGGTTCATTGAAGGTTAAAAACTAAAAGTTGTGACAAAAGTGCAAAATGTAAACATTTGTAAGTAACACAATTAGCTTTTTTTCTTTTCCAGAAAGACAAGTGTGTGTCTACATCATCTGGCTTTAAGAGGTAAATTAAATGTGCAAAATGTCAACAAATATATTCAACTTCTATTCACAGTTTTGCGTTTTTTTAAGATTAGAATAAATGTGCAAAATAAAACTAAAACATAAAACTAGACAATTTCTAGCCAGTGCACATAGTGTAAAACATTTACGACATTTTACAGATCGCTTTAATAGCCAAACCACTTGCGTATAACTGAATTTGTGCTACCTTTTTTGTCAACATTTCCATTATTTTTTGGATAATAACTCTAGGTTAGTTTCACTTTCGTCGCTGGTTACACTCATTTTTGTCGTCCTCATGCTTTGCAAAGAACCATAGGAAATTGACTTTTCTTTGAAGTGAACATTAAAAGCTGCACGCTGATTGGTTGTTGTTGCATATTTCTGCTGTGCGATTGGCTAAAAATGCCTAGAGATTATCATCATCAACACACATTTTAATCGCATGCAAGTTTCCGCCACTAGAGTGCATGCGTTAAAAACAAAGTTTTTTGATTGAGTGTGGAATCATGGGAGTTGTAGTCTTAATCCCCACAGCCGATGCAATCCATCAGGACTTGGGCAGAAATCATGTTCATGGATAAGCTTTATCATTACAGATACATTTGAGTGTGTTATAATGCTACCCTGTCTAATAAAATGCATAGCATATTAAAGTGTCTTAGGGGTTTCTAGGTTTTCCACAAAATAAAACCAGAAAATTGAGGGTGTATTGTCATTGGCAGGCGATGCATGGAGAAAACTGGATCTTACATATTGTGCTTTTAAAGGAGCTTTTCTTTTTGCAATTAAAAGATAGAAACACAAGGATGTTGTTATTAACATTTGGAAGGAAAAACAAAAAACGAAAACTGCACTGGTTACCCTGTCTCTCCCGATGGGAAGCGGATGCGCCGTATACATGTTCCTCTTGCCATCATAACCAGGTTGCCTGTCCCCAAAGATCTGCATCTTAAAATGTCTCACCATCGTGTCCACCACCTCTCTATGGAATAAAACACATCCCAAAATTACAAATCAAGACATATTTTCCCACAGCTAGCTACATCACAAATACATACCCAAAATAAATGCACTAATTGCTCAACACTTTGGGGGTCAGACAGAACAGTTTAAGGAAGCTAATGCTTCCATTTAGCAAGGAAGCAAGAAACTGATATTACAAAAGATTTTCTCAAAGAATCTTGTATCAGTTCCTACAAAAACATCTGTTTTCAAGACAGATTTAGAATGATTAGAATGATTTCTGCAGGATCGTGTGACACTGAAGACTGGAGTAATGGAACTTAAAGTAGGGTCCTATGAAATCCATTTAATTTTTTCCAAAATTCCATTTTATTTTTTTCCGAATTCCGTTTTATTTTTTCTGGATTCCGTTTTTTTCCATTTTAATTTTTGCTGGACTCCTTTTTAATGGTTAAATAAAATGTTATTAATCAAAAAAGCATGTCTAATTCATTACAATCACAAAACCTATACAATTTAACATACATTTATTAAAGGTTTAACAAAATTGACATGTTTAGAGTCCTATGAAATATTGTATTTTATTGTTACCAAATTCTGGTATTATTATTATTGTGGTCTAATTATTTAAATAACTGTTATTTATTCTTACAAAACCTTTGTGATTTATTTTTTTATTCTGTGTTGTGTATTTATTTTAACAGAAGAAATGCAAAATAATTTAATATATCTTTTAATTAATGAAAATTAAAGAAATAGTGTAATCATTTCTTTAAAAAAAGAACGTTTCATTAATTTTTCAACAGTAGTAGTAGTAGTAGTAGTAGTAGTAGTAGTAGTAGTGTCATTAAGTACATTCTAAATATTAAAAATATATTTCTGTCATCTTTAAGTTAAACCGAACTTTTATTTTGACGGGTTGCCGTGGAGACCTGGAACTCACGCTTCTTGTGGCTAGATTGAATACAGCTGAGGGTGAAAGCTAACAATGAATTTTACTCAAATGGAACGGTCAAATGCGAATGAAGTGACTCTCAGAGCAGTTCTGGAGATGTTGTTCAGGCATTTATGTCCTCATTTGTTGAGATGTCAGATGCTGAAATCACGCGAGCGATACGCATGCGTCACTATGTATAGTAAACAAACTCGCGCATCTGCTCCATTCATAAAAACAGAAACAAGCGAACATCCAGGATTCGTATGTAAATAGTCTTTTTGCGGCTTAATATTTACACATAGTTCAAAACGCGATTTGAGTAGCTTGATGACGTACTTTTGATTAGTTCTTCCAAACTTTGACAAATTCCATGACATTCCGCATTTAATAATACATTCCATTTTTATGACTGGATTCCGCGATTCCGTCCGCGTTTTCATAGGGCCCTAATAAAGCAAAATAGTAAATAAATGCATACAAGTTATATCCAAAATAGTCCCTATCAAAAGGATTAGTTCACTCCAGAATTAAAATTGATTTTCTTTAATGACCCCAAATTAGGGGTCAAGTACTCAAAACGTTGAGACCGAAGTGATGACGATTAATTCATATTATTAATGGTTGTTTTCATGATTTTTTCATCCATTTTGACTAAAATCACCTTAAAGTGGCCTCGTGCTTGACCCCGTAATTGCTGCTTGCAGCTATATTTTTTGATTAGTATTGCAAATTAAATCTGGCCATCTGAATACTGAAAGTGAACAATTCAGAATAAGCAAACGGGCGACAACTGATTTTAAAGAAACCTATATTTCTCATCCGCTCGCACTCACCTGTTGACCCGGCGGGGTCGCTTTTCAGGCTTGATGTCGATGTCATAATGGTAGACGTCGATCTTGGGGATCTGCACCTGGAAGTGATTGGCCAGCAGGCGAATCGGCTTCCCCACCGTACCCAAGCCGGGCCGGCGTGGTGGTTGGAAGAGGGAGGTAGGGGCAGGCGGGCCTGAAAAAACAAAAGCATTGTTTAAATGAAGCCGAAATACTGACTGAGATCCGAGCTGACATACACCATACACTAGGCAGGGCTCGAAATTGCGACCATTTTGGTCGCACATGCTCCCGAAATTTTATCTATGCGACCTCAAAATATATTTGGGAGCATTTGTGCGAGTGCATGTAACTGTTGTCGTGCGACCTCTTTTCATTTCTCTAAAAACGTTCACAGTATGTGGCTTCTGAATGCTGATACGGTGACCGGTCTGCCGTGCAGATTTTAGATTGGTTAATGTTAGCTGTCAATCACTCTGCTAACTACTACGGGAAATGTAAAGGGCTGAAGAAGAGGAAAAATGAAAAAAAACACTGACAGATTTCTTTTGCAAACTGCCTAACGTTACAAATAATGGCACTGGTGAAAGAGAACTTTACTTGCCCTACCGGACAGTAACCCGATCAAAAAAAAAAAAAAAAAAAATCAATAAACGATAACTAGCACAGCACTGAAATTTGAGATGATTCTGACTGTATTAAACGGCGACTGAAAACGGCCAGCATCAAGGTTGCGTCAGTTGAGGCTCAAAACTAATAGGCGCAACAGCAAACGGAAAGAAACAAACATACTGTGGTAGAAAAAAACTGCATATAACATATATAGGTAAGAAACATTACACTAACAAGCACCATTACGATATGACAACAGCAGTTCAATAAACTAGTAGTTGATATTAACTGACTTACATTTTAGACACATCATTGACCATATTGCTAATGACAATAGTTGTAAGCAAAGGCGCAGCAGAACAGTCACGAATCTTCGAGCCATTCTGAATAACCGCTTGAACGAACTGGTTGAATCCGTGACTTATTCATTAAGACAGTCTCTTACCGCCACCTATTGGTGGTTCGGTTTCATATTTTAAAAATTGTTGCATTTTACCAACATTTTACATGTATATGTTTAAAAAACTAAAACTTTAATTTTATAACATTATGCATTTGCAGTTTTATTGCACAAATGCATTTTTTGGAACCTCTTATCTTCATTAAACAGTAAAGACATTTAAATGCACTTAGGATTTGTTTTCCTCTGTATTGGAAAAATTAAGTTGGTTGATACTGATTTAATATGTCTAATTATTCTAACTAAATGTATTGATAAGTACAAATCTGACGTAAATAATGACACGTACATTTAGTAAGGTTAGGAAAATATTGGCCTTCATGAAGTTAAAAAGTTTAAGGCAAATATCACATAGAATAGTGATACTGGAATGGATTACATTTATGCCAAAGAAAAAAGGGCTTTTTTTTTTTTTTACCTGGACAAGTACATTTTTTACTAATTGTTGGTGGGTGCTCCTAAATTTTTACTGGTGCTCCTAACTTTTGAAGTTGGGAGCACCAGTGCTACCAAGTAAAAAAGTTAATTTCGAGCCCTGACTAGGGATGCACGGTATACCACTAATGGAAAAATACCGGTATATATATTATATTTCAAACGGTTCGATATCATAATTTTGCCCAGTTCGGTATTTCATAAGCTGCAGTTCTGATGCACTTCCCAAATTGCTGCAAAACCGGTAAATGTGACAAAAGAAAAACGCGATGGATCGTCAAACAGATGAAACTCCATCAACACACTCAAAACTAGTAAATAAAGACAGTAGAAGTGAAATATGACAATATTTTACATACAAAACTAATGATAAAGCTGAACGAACTGACCTTACTGCAGCTGTATGCAAGCGTTGCTATAAATCACCAAGCATTTGTCACTTGCTCATCCTGATCTTTTCCATTAATTTAGAGATCGACAGGTGAGTGTAGGGCTGTGCAAATAATCGCAAATCGCAAAAAAAAAAAAAAAAAACGCGTTTTAAGCACATGCAATTTCTAAATCGCTTAAGGCTGCAATTTTATCTATTAATTTATTTATACGTTTAATCATTTATTTATTTATTGTCTTTTTTACGTCATGCCAGCACCAGGGCTATCTTCATGGCGATTACAAAAATGTACAATAATAACAGAAATCCATTACAAAAGACATGTCAAATGAATACAACATAAAAAACTTAAAATACAATCCGGTAAGACATTTTTAAATAAATTATGTAAACATGTATACGTTTATTGAGAATACATTCTTGTGCACGTTTTTAAGATGTTAACCAATCAGAGCTCACTCCGTGCACAACGAAGCTTAAAACCAGAAATGGTGGACATGCTGTTTTTTCTTGCAAAAAACCTTTAAGAGAGCAATCTGTTTTTTGGTTTTGATTTATGTTAGTTTTTATTTATTGTTATGACTGGAATTGAGGTTAGTTAATCTTAATTTATTTCATGTCTGTTTTTAAGACAATTACAGTTTTGTTTATCAAGCAGTTAGTCCTACTGTACAGTGTGTTATTTCATTGTGAAGTGTGTGCACTGAAAAAAAGTTTTGAGGTTTATTTATTATGACTGGAATTTAATTTAGTTAATCTTAATTTATTTTATGTTGTCTGTTTTAAAGACAATTTTACTACAGTTTTGTTTATTAAACTATTAATACTATGTTATTTCACTGTGAAATGTTTTATTATGCACTTCTTGAGCACTGAATACATTTAGAAAGTATGTAGCATGTTTGAAAAAGCAAAAACAATTGCCAAAAATCGCAACTAAAAATCGCAATTGCAATATTCATTCAAAAAAAATAAATAAAAACCCTTGCAATATGATTACTGTGTCCATATTGCACAGCCCTAGGTGAGTGCATCAATTAAAAATTCAGATTTGAATCACTTTTATTCACAAATGACAGCGGACAGTAGAGAAGTATTTTTACTTTACTCAAGAAAATTACAAAAGCATCTGTAGTTTATCAGAGTTTTTCTTTGGGAAATGTTTACTCCATTCCAAAGCATAATATCATACATTTTTCTAAACTACATTTTATTAATAAAAGTTGTTGTTTGTTTTACCTTTGATAATTAAGAATATTAACAGTGTAGTATTTTCTTGCACTCAAGTAAATTTTAGAATTACTTTTACTTGAGTAAAAGTAAGAATGTAATATATTTCTAATGCAATAAAGTATTAAATATTTAATATGAATGCGCAGTAAAAAGTGCAATATTAATCTTTGGAATGCTGTGAAGCAAAGTTCTCTAAAGAAAACACTAATAAAGTACAGACACTTGAAAAGTACTTTCAAAGCAGAGTAAAAACGGAGTCTGAAATCTAAAAACAATCAGAGAGAAAGAGACTTAATAACATGATTTTGAATATTTTGACTGTTAGAATATTACTTTACAGTAAAGAAACCTTGACCTGAGCTGACCTTATTAATCTAGGTCAATAATTATTTATAAATGATAAATAAACTAATACATTTTAGTATATTAACACTGCTTACTACAGTATCGACACCGAAGTATTACATTCTGGTATCGTACCGAAGCCAAAATTATGAGCCATCCCTAACATACACTGACGTGCCCTTTTCTTTTTAAAGTAACAACAATATGGACAACGTCCGGCTTTCAGATTGGTCAACGGTGGAAGAACAGACAATGACAGAGATACGAACAACAGGCGACATGACATCCGCCTTGACCTTTAACCCACCAACGGAGTATATTAAAAAAAAAGAAAAAAAGAACAATAATAGCCAATCATTAATGTCCCGCCTCCAGCAAGACCCACACAAGCTATCAGACAAAAGACTGTGTGTCCGCCGCAGACAGACAACAGCAGGGTCATATGGAAAAGGAGGGGAGGGGCTGAGATCTGGGATGAAGCCATTATTCAAGCACACCCAAACCATAAATTCTATTAGGGATGCACTGAATGTTCAGGTTTTTGGCCCGAAAGAGAAAGACACAAACATTATTAAAAGCACCAACAGCGAAAGACTGTTTCACAATGCATTGCATGTCTTCGATGAGAAGAGGAACGTCTGGTTGATGCATGATGACTGAAATCACCAAATGGCCTTAAACCATTAGTAAATAAACTACAGAAGGTTATTTTTTCTAATGCACGCACAAATTGTACGTATTCTGACAGCGCTGCATGAGGTTCAAAGAACAAAGCGCAAGGAAAATCTGCGCTGAAACCACTTCATGAGAGAATCATTCAGAAATCTGCTTCTGTCAACAAAAAGAAGTACCACCATCTTAAAAATAAAAGTGAACATTCATAAATGTTAGTACTTTAATTTTACTGTTGTTCTGTAAAATAAAATAAAAAAAAGACAAAAATAATGATAATTACAACAGCTCTATTAATACTTAATTATTTTAAGTAAAATTGTTTTTTTTGGTAGGCTATAATGTCTAAATATATTGTATAATGTAAAAAATGTTAGTGTTAAGTAAATATTTTTAAATTGTTGTTTTGTAATTGTTTTTTTTTTCTTTGAAAAGCAAGACAAAGCTGTAAAAGGCACTTTTTGGCTTTTTAATTTTATGCAATGGTGAAAAAAAAAAAATAAAAAATAATAATAATAATAATAATAATAATAATAATAATAAAAAAGGCAAAAAACATGGGGGGGAAAGCATGGGGAAAAAAAACGTATTCGGTAATCGTCCTTCGGCCCAGCGTTTCATTTTGGCCAAGAATTCTCATTTCGGTGCATCTTTAACCCTTTAACTGTCGCTCCCATTTTTGAACAAATACGTTTAAATGCAGAATTTAAACTTATTTTTTATTATTCATGAACGAAAACATTTTGTAATACGATTTTGATGTACATCTTCCAACATAGTTCAATGTCTGATTTTAAAATGGTTTTCAAAGGATGAATTTTGAGATTTTAAGTTTTCAACTGATTTCAATTTCTTATGATTTCTAAAGCGTGATACAGAAAAAGACTTTCTTCGTTGCCTTTTTGTGACAAAGGTCAGACCTCCTGTTATGAAGTAGATTTTTGAGGTGCACTCTTGTCATAAATTAATCTATTACTTTTCCTACATCATGTGTAACAAACAAATAGTAAAATATCTATTTAGGAGTCTTAAACCTTTCCAACGATATATAATTTGTCAGAGAATATATTTGTACAATGGTGAAGAAACTTGGGGGTCCCACAGGTGACAATTAGGGGGTTAAAATCTATACTGAAAGCATTTTTCTGTTATAATAGTAAAACATGATAGACAAGTGAAATGTAGTCCTATTTAATGCAAATACACACTGATGGAAGTATGCAAACTATCCAACACTCACTTCCTTATTTAAAAAATGTACAATGTTTTTGAGCGACGGATGGCTATTGGGGCCCATCAGAGATATATGATGTCCGCTTTTGTCAAACCGCTGTGTTTCGCAGGGGTCTAAGCCCCTCACAGAGCTACACGCTCCAGTTAGCAAGCCAAGCGGCAGGAAGAACAATTGGGACCCCTATAACCGATTTCTCTCGTCCCTTCTGCATACTGTCTGCCTATGGCTCCCCCTCCTCGACTCCAACAAAGCGCTCTGAACTATAGCATGAACACGGCTGGGCTGGAGATGATGGGGGAAAACCAGCATTCATCAAAAACCAAGAGGACTCTATATATAGGCCACTCAGCTGTTACACTTCACACCGAGATGGAGTGTCAGACTCGATCGCTAAAAGTGGGCAGCTATTGCCTTCAGTCTGCAATCAGGGTCTTATCGAGCCTGTGCTTTCGCTGGTGTCCTGATGCCTTCAATTGCATTAGGAGTAAAGCAAGCCATGAACAAAGGATTGCTTATTTGATCTAGGACATCGAACAACCGCCTGACGGTCTAGCAGTCGTTTAAAGTGTAAGACCGTGTTCAAAATGGAATACAATTGTAGAATCTACTGAATTCATTAATTCATTCATATACTTGTATAGGGTTCTGCAGGTTTTATGAAAGCAGATTTAAGACCAAGTAATAAAAGATTTAAGGAATAAATTGCATGCAACAATACGTCAATATACCCGCTAAACGTAAATTGTATTAGCAATGCTTCAAAGTAAAAAAAAAAAAAAACAACTGATCTCCATTAGTTTTATTCTTTTTACAAGAAAAAAAAAAATTATATTATATTATTATTTTTTTTTCTTGTAAAAAGAATCAAACTAATGGAGATATTATATATCTTGATTCTTTTTACAAGAAAAAAATAAATAAATAAATAAATAATATTTTATATATATATATATATATATATATATATATATATATATATATATATATATATATAATAAAAAAAAAAAAAAATATATATATATATATATATATATATATATATATATATATATATATATATATATAATATATTTTTTTTTTTTTTTTTTTTTTTTTTTCCCTAATCATCTGTATTTTTGTTTACCAGTGCACAAAAAAAATTTCCACGTAGAAAGATTTTTACAACAAAATGCATTTACAGAAGAAGTCTTGTTTTATGCAAAATCAGTCAAAATGAAGTTTATGATTAAAACAAGAACAAATATGAGCCAGTTGGCTCAGAAAAAAATCATCAGGAAACAATTTAATTAGGTTTCATACCATATTAACAGATGTCTGTTGGTCAAGCATAAACTCAATTTTGATTTATCAAAAAACAAAACCGCATTCAAATTGCGTCTCAAGTAAATGTTTTTGATTTAAGGAAAGATAGTTTTAAAAAAAATAAATAAAGAGGAAGATGTTAAATTTCTTGCAATGAATGAAACATTTAATGCCATGATTTCTCCTCTGATTTATGACCTTTTAAATGTTTTAATCTGAAGAAGGGTGAAATAAGCTTTTTTTAGAACACCAGAAAAGAACATTGGTTTTTAACTCAATGTTGTTTAAAATGTCATAACAACACTGGTTAGTCCAAACAAACAATCCATTAAAATGACATTGTTAACAATGAGCTGTAATTCCTTTTGGTTCATTCATCAAAGCAGAAATTAAAAA
Source organism: Cirrhinus molitorella (assembly GCA_033026305.1). NCBI lineage: Eukaryota > Metazoa > Chordata > Actinopteri > Cypriniformes > Cyprinidae > Cirrhinus > Cirrhinus molitorella. The sequence goes on from CM065131.1 coordinate 844,823, forward strand.
CCTAATGTGTTTGGTATACTATATATTTTAACAAACATAAAAGGTTATTCATGCATTTAATGAGTTATGATGGAAAATGTTTATATTGTGCAAAGGAACAGTACTATGCAACTCCTAACATGGCAATTATACAAAAATCAAGAGGGCTTTAAATGAATGTTCCACATTTCCTGTAATTTGGCCCTGAAAAATGAAAATTACTGTATCCTGCATGCAGTATCTCTCTACTGAGGGGCAATAGGCTAAAAGTGGCATGATAGGCTTGATAGGCTTAAACTGAGGGGCAGCTGGACTAAGTGATGACTCAGTAATGACATTGAGTCTCATGACACAGGCAGATCACCTGGATTACACAGTGGATGCTAGACGTGAAAGACATGCAAGATCCATGTTAAATTGCACACTGAATCACAAAACGCAATCACAATCAATGAATCCAGATTTGAAGAATATTGCAGCTATGCCCAAACACAAGAGCTGCTTTTCCAGCCATTGATCTTTCATACATTTTCTCTTAATTTTAGACTACCAAATAATAATTACAATTATAATGCAAGATTGCAACAACATTAAAATGAATTGTGGTTTTCATCCCATTTAATTTCTTCAATGTGGCGCATTTGGATTTAATTTTCCATCAAGAACTGAATAGATGGTGAAAAGCGGACATTATTAGCCGAATGGGAGTTTGCAAAAACAATGCAATGTTTGGAAGTTGTTTAACATTATTAATTTGTGTTTTTATTAAAGAATCCAATTTTTCTATAAATTGTTCAGAGTAGAGTGTTTTCACGACTCGTCATCAATTGAAACACTGAATGTAAACAATTCAACTGAACTGAACGAAACTTGAATATTTAGATGATTATTGCTGCTGAAAAGGATCAATTATTGTCGTGTTTTGGGCTGTACTAATTGGTCAAAGGGAAAAACAACATTTAGAGCTCTATCGGCTGACAAAAGTTAGCAGAAGGAGAAGAGTGCAAAAAACTGTCAGAGGAACAAAAGGATTTCGTGGTTGGCCAAACTGATCATATTAGGCTAATATCTTAATTAATAATACTTGTACATATCTTTATCACCTATTAACTATGAGATTTAGTGGCTTCCACATGTTTTAGACAACATAAATTAACAGAACAACATATTCAGTAGTTAATTCTCTGCAATCTGTTGCTTACAGAGTATCGCCAATATGGCCGCAAATCGTGATGTAAATGCAAACCCTCTATAAGACCAGAAATGTGGTTCCTAGTTGACTTTTAAAGCCTTTTGTAGCAACCGATAAAAACGATGCTGATGTTGGTTGGCAGAAGCCACAAGACTGACAGCCACAGAATGTCAACAAACAAAAGCGTACAGAACTGCACAACTGTTTAACATTGCAATCAACATACATTGTCATTCTGACGGCAGATTTTTGGTACTGCCTGACCTCACAGCTGCAAAATAGAAGTTGCATTTACAATGCAAATACTCCCAAAGGACAAAACAATCAGTTTTGCTTTAAAAAAAAAAAACATGCACCGTATTAATTTCCTTATTAAGGGTGCTGTCTAACAAAATGCTAATTAAGAGTCATTTTTAAGGCTCACACATATTTCCAATAACCAAACGTGATTACAGACAAAAACGATTGAACAAAAACAAAGTAAATGAGCCGGAAAGCCTGCAAGGTTAATAAAAAGCATAATTTGAAAGAAGAATATGTCAGATGTTTGCATTAAGAAACAACATGAAAACAAATGCATGGCAATTTGAAGAAGTCAAAGCAAACTAGCTCTCAAAAAATGATGATACTGTACCAACATCTCTTAACTCTCATGCATGTCATGGTTTAAGATCATAATTAACCCTATTTGCCAGAGGTCAAGAGTTCATTCTATGTGACATTGGCGCTTAAAGTCCTGTCAATCGTTATCCTCTGGCATGGTCAGCATTTAGGCATAAACAAACGCACATGGGGATCACACAAAGCGCCAACAATAAAAAAAAAAAAAAAGCAAAGGGAGAGAAAAAAGTATCAACTACACCAAACGCAAGCGCTCTATTTGCGTTCCAATCTCACACAAAAATGGGAAAATGTGTAATAATTCACAAACCGTCAAAACACTGCTTTTTTTTCTCGTCTCTCTTTATATGCCATCTTAACAGTTTATGCTAAACACACTGAAAGTTGCTGTAGATCATACACTACCAGTGAAAAGATTTTGTTAATGTTATCTTCTGCTCACCAAACCTGCATTTATTTGATCCAAAGTACAGCAAAATAGTAAAATGTTGAAATATTTGTACTATTTAAAATAACTGTTTTCTATTTGAATATATTTTAAAACGTAATTTATTCCTGCGATTTCAAAGCTGAATTTTTAGCATCATTACTCCAGTCACATAATCCTTCAGAAATCAATCTAAAATGTGAACCTGGCCTTTTTAAATTGAGATTTATCACTTGTCGGCACAGCCCTAGTCAGATGTTTTCAAAAGCACTGATGCATTAACAAACAACATGAAAAAACAAATGCATGGCAAATTGAAATCAAAGCAAACTAGCTTTAAAAAAAAATAATAAAATACAATAAATATTATTAAATTATTAATATAACTTATAAAAAAAAAATAAAATGTATTATTATTATTAGTAGTAGTAGTAGTAGTAGTAGTAGTAGTATAGTAATTATTATTACTATTATAATAATAATAAAGATAATAATAATAAAGATAATAATAATAATAATAATAATAATAATAATAATAATAATAATAATAATAATATTATATAATACTGTACCAACATCTCTTAATTTTCATGCATGTCATGGTCTAAGATCATAATTAACCCTATTTGCCAGAGGTCAAGAGTTCATTTTACGTGACATTGGTGCTTAAAGTCCTGTCAATCGTTATCCTCTGGCATGGTCAGCATTTAGGCATAAACAAACGCACATGGGGATCACACAAAGCGCCAACAATAAAAAAAAAGTAGACGGAGCGAAAAAAAAAACACATCCGTGCAAGTATCATCTAAGTCACACCGTTCGCAAGCGCTCTATTTTGCGTTTCAAGCTCAACACATTCATAACGATATTCGTACAGTTGGAATTCAAAACGTCAGGACGGAAAAAAAAAAAATAACGGTTTTTTATATATAAAATAAAAGACGTGTTTTTATTATGCAGGCTTGTTAATGGCAGACGCGGAAGAAAGATGCGTGTGGTTAAATCCCCACCACCACACAATGCCGTTCTGTCTTCCGCACTGGGCTACAACCATTTAAGGCTCATTCAGTCATAAATACACACTTGTTGGCTTCCCAAAAACTCGTTTACCGAGCCTAAGAGCGATTACCGTCCGCTTTATGTCGTTAGTACGCTTCTGACAAGCGAGCGCAGCGAGGTAGAGCGGATTGTTTTCGTTTTTTCCGTCGAGGCCTAAAATAGCGCGCCGCCGCGGGCCCTGGTGAGGCAGCGCAACGGCCCGCACTACGCTGTCACACGGCTCCTTTTTTTAGCACTTACCGGGTCCGAGCGCTTCCATGGCCGAGGGCTCTCTCTCCGTCTCTGTCCCGGCCTGGCGGCTCCGTACCGACACTGAAATTGGGGGCGGTATCTCGAAGCTTAAGGTGGCTAATTTAAGAAATGGAAGGATGCGTAGATGTGCAGCACTCTGCCTGCGTTTGTCTTCTGAGTGATTTAAAGCAGATCCATGGGATTTGTAAGTGCGCATGCGCGGGGACGCGCCATTCGGTTGGTGGACGCGCACGTTGACACACACAGGGAAAATGATAAAGGTTTGGGCGCTGAGGAGCATGCCATGGATCCACAAGTTGCTTACATAATTTGGTTTTAGCAACGTAAAAATTAATGCACTTCAGTTGACCATTTAAAAATCAAGGGAAAATCTGCTGAGCGCCTACTCATTTCAGATGTAAGTTGACACGTGTATTGATTTATAACAAATTAATTGTGGATGGGAAAATGCTCAAAACGCTGCCTTTTCCCCTTGTCTTTCTCTTTATATGATGTCTTAACAGTTTTACAGTAAACACACTGAAGACATACCAGTCGAAATTTTTTTAATGTTATTTTCTACTCACCAAACCTGCATTTATTTGATCCAAAGTACGGCAAAATAGTAAAATGTTGAAATATTTGTACTTTTACAAATAACTGTTTTCTATTTGAATATATTTTAAAAAAAGTAATTTATTCTTGTGATTTCAAAGCTGAATTTTTAGCATCATTATATATATATATATATAATTTATGATTTATTATTTTTGTATCTATTTATTTATAAATCCGCTGTATTAATAAGCTTTTCTTTGATCTATGGTTTGTTATGATAGGATAATATTTGGCTGAGATACAACACCTTAAAAATCTGGAAACTGAGGATGCAAAAAAATTAAAATGGGAAAATGACAGTCAAATTTTTTTTTTGTTTTTTTTAAATGTTATTTTCTGCTCACCAAAGCTGCATTTATTTTATCCAAAGTACAGCAAAATAGTAAATTGTTGAAATATTTGTACTTTTTAAAATAACTGTTTTCTATTTGAATATATTTTAAAAAGTAATTTATTCTTGTGATTTCAAAGCTGAATTTTTAGCATCATTACTCCAGCATGATCCTTCAGAAATCAATATAAAATGTGACCCTGGACCACAGAACTTCTAAAATTGAGATTTATAAATCAGCTGTATTAATAAGCTTTTCATTGATGTATGGTTTGTTATGATAGGACAATATTTGGCTGAGATACAACACTTAAAAATCTGGAATCTGTGGTTGCAAAAAAAAATATGAAAGTGCAAAAATGTTTAATAATTGACAAGCACTCAAAACCCTGCTTTTTTTCTTGTCTTTCTCTTAATATGCTTTCTTAACAATTTACATTAAACATACTGAAAGTTGCTGTTTTTGAACAGTAACATTTTTTAAAGTTATATTCTGCTCACCAAACCTGCATTTATTTGATCCAAAGTACAGCAAAATGGTATAATGTTGAAATATTTGTACTTTTTAAAATAACTCTTTTCTATTTGAATATATTTTAAAAAGTAATTTATTCTTGTGATTTCAAAGCTGAATTTTTAGCAGAATTTTACTCCAGCATGATCCTTCAGAAATCAATCTAAAATGTGACCCTGGACCACAGAACTTCTCAAATTGAGATTTATAAATCAGCTGTATTAATAAGCTTTTCATTGATGTATGGTTTGTTATGACAGCATAATATTTGGCTGAGATACAACACTTAAAAAATCTGGAATCTGGGAGTGCAAAAAATCTAAATATTGAGAAAATTGCCTTTAAAGTTGTCTAAATGAAGTTCTTAGCAATGCATACTAATCAAAAAATTTATATATTTATGATAGGACATTTACAAAATATCTTAAAAGAACATGATATTTACTAAATATCCTAATGATTTTTGGCATATAAAAAAAATACAATGTTTTGTTGTCTATTGCTACAAATTAAGGTTTTGTGCTCCAGGGTCAGAAATGCTGATTTGCTGCTCCAAAAACATTTATTGTTATTATTATGTTGAAAACAGCTGATTATGTAATGTAGCATAACTTTTAATTAATTTAAATCATCCTTGCTAAAAGTATTGATTAATTTCTATCACGATTATTATTTTTTTAATCACAGAAATATTCTGCCACCAAATGGCAGCTTATGCCTTATTTGCTGGAACTGTTTATTTTTTTTATTTTTATTGAATGCCTAAACAAATGTACATATAAATTAAAACATAGACAACATAAGAGAAAACATACATGAAACATTGCAGACAAACAAACTAACAAATAAATAAATAAATAAAATAAAAAATAAAAAAGAGAGACTTAGATTTTTTGTTATCAGTGCATTTAAGAGAATCAATAAACACAAAAAAATCAACCATAAAAGCTTTTTACTTTTATGTATATGAAATTTACCGTATAAAATCAGAAGATTCACCATAAAGTTGAATCATGTATGAATCAAAAATGATTTTGCAGGGACTCTGTTGTTGTCCATTTACAGTCAGCGTTGACCAATCCCGACGCGTTATTGGTGTTTCGACTCTGACCGCCCCGTCCAATCAGCACAGCCCAAAAGAGCCCAACAACCGTTTATCCAATAGTGACGCTCGGAAAGAATGACGAAGACAGTTAAAGAAAAGCGCTCGAGCTCAGCGCGCGAAGAGTGAAGTTCTATTCGTTTACCAGCATCGGGCGGGAGATGGATGTGTACAGTTTGACAGTATAAAAATAACGTTTACTTTTTGATTTTATGACGTTTTGAATAAAAATAAAGCGTTTTTTACCTTTATACGCCGTTGGAGTGACAGCATCGTGCGTTTGATGTCGTTTTGTACCGAATAAAAGTCAAGGCGCGACCCAAAGATGAGCTCTCTTCTGTCTGAGCGGGTAACGTATCAGAGCTAAATTACAATAAAATACTTTCAAAACAGATGTAACTAAATGACTAACATTTGGTGAACAAACACTAGTTGACAACTAATCCACTTAACAGGTTATAAACATTTTGAATGAATTCATTAGGTTATTTTTGTTTAGTTAGCTTTAGCTAGCTATTCATCTTGTCTTTTGTAACGTAAGGCCTTGTGTACACTTCATTTGAAATTAACGTTATATCTTAATTTCGGTTTATTATATTCTATGTAGTGTTTACAACAGAAGAAATGAACAATAATACAGTGTAATTTGCTTTTTAGTTGTAGTGTGGTGCTCGTAAAGAGTATGTAATGTTAGTCACAATGCGATACTACATTCCCTTTCAGAATTAAACTGGCTTTGTTTACAATGGAAGTCTGTCAAATAAGTATTAACATTCATTGCAAATGTAATATTTGATAGCCTGTGGATCTGGCTGAGGCGAGAACAGCTGAAAGTGATTCAGATAGTGGAATGGGCTCACCATTGGAGGAGCCTGTGATTGACAACAACAACATGGCCACTAAAGACCAACAAGGTAAGTTGAAGATGTATACGTGTGTGTGTGTGTGTGTGTGTATATATGTGTATGTATATGTATGTATGTATATATGTGACCCTGAATCACAAAACCAGTCATAAGTGTAAATTTTTCAAAATGGAGATTCATACATTATCTAAAAGCTGAACAAATAAGCTTTAAATTGATGTGTGGTTTGTTAGAATATGACAATGTTCGGCTGAGATAAAACTATTTAAAAATCTAGAATCTGAGGGTGCAAAAATATCTAAATATTGAGAAATAGCCTTTAAAATTTGTTTGAATTAAGTTCTCAGCAATGCATATTACTAATCAAAAACTAAGTCCTAATGTATTTACAGTATGAAATTTACAAAATATCTTAATGGAACACAATCTTTTACTTATCGTAATGATTTTTGGCATAAAAGAAAAATCGGTCATTTTGTCCCATATAATGTATTCTTGGCTATTGCTACAAATATACCTGTGCTACTTAAGACTGGTTTTGTGCTCCAGGGTCACAACTTTTCACTTCTGATCAGTGACACTTAAAATAGATTGTGGGATGATGGATCTTTATTCGGCCATTGCGTTCCAGATTCAGATGAAGATATTGCTGTTAGTCGGAAGGGACGCTCTCGGAAAGCACTGCAGGACAGTGACAGCGATGGGGAGCAGGAAGAGTCTGGAATGGCCAATGCTCTGGTCCTGTCAGAGTCCAGCGATGAGGAGACAAAGACGACTGAGACTGAAAGCATCAAAAAGAAGCGAGGAAAACGAGTATCACGTATCTCAATGGACAGCGACGAGAGCGAGCCAGAGAAGGAAGAAGTTCAAGTCAAACCTAAAGGGGCAAAGAAGAAGAGGGAGAAGTCACAAAGACGCAAAGAAAAAGAAAAACGCAACGTTGCCCTTGTAAAACAACTGAAAGAAAAAACAGAGGTGGGTACTTGGAACACTTAAAGGATAAGTTCACTTATATTTACTAATCCCCCATGTGATCCAAGATGTTCATTTCTTTCTGTCTTTATTTAAAAGAAAATAGGGTTTTCCAGGATTTTTCTCCAAATAGTGGATTTCAATGGTGGCCAATGGGTTGAAGGTCCAAATTACAGTTTCAATACAGTTTTAAAGGCCTCTACAGGACAAAACATTTGGTCATTTTCTAAAAAACAAAAACAAAAAAAATTACTTTTTAACCACAAATGCTCAACTTGCATGCTTTACATAATTATGTTGAAAAGGTCAGGTGCATTTAGTTCATCATCTGTGTACTTTGGTTCAAAAAGGTTCTCATTTTCTCCTCTAACTTCGAAATCTTTCAACATTGTTGCTGTACCTTTTTTTTTTTTTTTTTTTTTTTTTGTTTTTTTTTTTTTTTTTGTAAATGGCCCTTTGAAACTGCCTTGAAAATTGACTTTTGGACCTTCAATCTGTTGGCCACCATATGGAGAAAAATCCTCAAATGTTTTCCTTAACCTTAAATTCTTGGCGACTGAAAACAAAGTCCTGAACATCTTGGATCACATAGGTGTGAGTGAATTATCAGGAAGCTTTAATTCTGGAATCCTTCAACACCTAATCGCTTCACAATTATTTGTTTTAATCACTTGCATTTACTTTTGTTTTTGTTTTTAAGGAGCCCCCTCCGATCAAAGCACTTAATGACAGCGGATGTCTGCTTGGAGACTCTGACCTATTTGACGCCCAGTTAGAGGAAGACTCCGAACATCAATTGGAAGGCGAAGAGGAAGAGTCTCTAGATGCTATCCGATCAGCTGTGAAAAAGAAGGCCAAACACAAAGTAAGCAAAGCCTTTTGCTTTCACTTTCTTAAATCCCCACTGGATTTGAATTGATTACTGACAGCCACTTTTTATTTCCATTCATCTATAGCCTCATCTATCAGACTTCAGTGGAGATGAGGAGCAAGAGAACAGGTTGCCACGCAAGGTGAGCTTATTTATTGGTTAAAGTGCTACAGTCTCATTGATTGTGTTAATTGAGTGTAACAAAACTTGCTTTTTCTAAACAAATTGTTTTCAGGAGAGGAAAGCAGCAAAAGCCAGCAAGGAGGCAATCAAGCAACTTCACAGTGAGAGTCAGAGACTTGTGCGAGGTCAGTCATTACATCTGATATGCTCTAAAAGGCTTGAAACTCCTAAAGTGCATGTAAATGCACTTAGTGAGCCATTTCAGTTAGACTTAAAGGGGCTCGACATTAACGCTTGTCCGGGACAACTGGATTTTGTGAAAGGGCAAATGAAAAATTATAAAGATTTAAAATTATTGTAAATATTATTGCATTTTTCCAACATTTCAGATTTATATGTAAAAAAAAAAAACAACTTAAGACATTAATTTTCTAACATTTATTTATGCATTTGCAATTTTACTTTCTAAATGCATTTTTGGAACCCTAAATACTTTTAAATGGCACTTTCAATGCAGGTTCGGTTTTTCATCTGCAGTGGAAAGATGGAGTTTGTTGATACTGATTTAATTTGGAATGGTAACAACTATACAATAATTATTCTAACTGAATGTATTGATAAATTTTAAGAATTTGACGTAAATGATGACGCATACATTTAGTTACGGTTAGGAAAATATTGCCCTTCATAAAGTTAAAAGCTGTCCTAGAAATTAATTTAAGGCACATATCACAAATATGCTGATTTAAGTAAGACCTCATAAAGTAGTGATGAGACTATTGCTTCAGCATGGATTACATTTACGCCAAAGAAAAAATATAATATAATTTTTTTTTTTTTTTTTTTTGCCCCGGGCAAGTAATTATTTATTTTTTTATTTATTTTTTTATACTCGGACAAGTGAATGACTAATTTACTTGTCCAAAGAACAAGCACATGTCGAAGCTTAATGTCAAGCCCTGCTTAAAATGTTATGTCAATATTTTAGACCGATCTTGTAGCTGAAACAAATTTTGAACTAACAAATATGCACTACCATGCAAAGGTTTAAACACAAATTAATGCTTTTAAAGACATTTACAAAAGTTTTCAATAAAAAATGCTGTTTTTTTTATTTTTCATGCATCAGTTTTCACAGAAAATATTACGCAGCACAACTGTTTTCAACATTAATAAGACAAAATGTTTCTTGAACACCAAATCAACAAATTAAGAATGATTTCTGAAGGATCATGTGACACTGAAGAATGGAGTAATGTACTGAAATAGAAAACTGCATTTTGGACTGACACTGCTTTCTTTCATACATTTGCAGAGTCTATGCTCAATCTGCCATATTACATGCCAGAGCCCAAAAGCATTGACCAGTTCTTCAAGAGAAGGCCTCGTCCAGAGGGTCGTGGCATGGCTTTGCTCAAGTATGAGATCACTAAGGAACTAATGTATCTTCTGTATACATTCATACAGTGCAAATAACCAATATAATCTCTTTTTTTTGCTCGTTCTCAAGGTCTGCCAAGTACCAGGCTTGTATTTTAGAAAGCACTACGCAGCCACCTCAAGATCAAACCACAAGATCTCAGGACTCAGGCCCTACAGCAGAATCATCTCTGGATAACCAGTTCTCCACCACATCCCTACCTCTAGCAGATGCAACCACCAGCACTCATCAGGACGATCCTACCAATGATGGCAACCCACAGACCTCAAGCGAAGCTCAAAACATAGAACATGACATAAGCACTGACGAACCCAAACCTGTGGGTCAAGAGAAAGAAACTCTGTCCACTGAGACAAGTGAACAACTTTCAGAAAAGCCTCAGGTCTCAGCTGATCAGGTGCAGACGGCTCCTCAGATGCTCAAACCTCGCAAGGATAAACTAGCCAGACTAAGAGAGCTTGGTCTAGATCCTCCTCCTGTGGCGAAGTTGTGTGCAGATGATGGGGCTTTTGTCCAGTTGGAGCCACCTCAGGAAAACCCAGGTGAGATTTAGTTTTTTTTTTTTTTTGGATTATCACCAGTTTTTAGATGTCACTTTTCTTTTTTTCTCAACTGATGATTGATTTTTGTGTGTGATACAGCTTTGAAAGCACTACAGGAACGCTTCATGAAGCACCTCCAGCCCGCCACTCGTCCTAAAAGGGAGCGCACTTTGCAGCTTAATGTGGTGAGGAAAGACAGCGCCCCTTCTGGACAGGAAGAACTGCGCTCTGAGTCAATCACGATCACTGTAAATGAGGGAGAAGATGAGCCTGCAAATGTCAAGCCAGGTACAGTCACTACTAGCGCTTTGATTTGAAGCTGTGGAAGCCGCTTTAATGCGTTTTCTCCACTGTTAATTTTGACAGCAAATTTTTATTTTGTTTTAGTCATAGTCTTGTGACTAAAATGCCATTTAGTTTTAGTCATATTTTAGTCATCTGAATTGTTTTTAGTTTTAGTCTAGTTTTAGTCAAATAAATATCATCAGATTTTAGTTGGCTAAAATTTAATGGGTTTATCATCTGTAGAAATTTCACAGTGAGAGTCAGAGACTTGTGCGAGGTCAGTCAGAAATTACATCTGATACGCTCTAAAAGGCTTGAAACTCCTAAAGTGCATGTAAATGCACTTAGTGAGCCATTTCAGTTAGACTTAAAGGGGCTCGACATTAACGCTTGTCCAGGACAACTGGATTTTGTGAAAGGGCAAGTGAAAAATGATAAAGATTTAAAATTATTGTAAATATTATTGCATTTTTCCAACATTTCAGATTTATATGTAAAAAAACAAAACAACTTAAGACATAAATTTTCTAACATTATTTATGCATTTGCAATTTTACTTTCTAAATGCATTTTTGGAACCCTAAATACTTTTAAATGGCACTTTCAATGCAGGTTCGGTTTTTCATCTGCAGTGGAAAGATGGAGTTTGTTGATACTGATTTAATTTGGAATGGTAACAACTATACAGTAATTATTCTAACTGAATGTATTGATAAATTTTAAGAATTTGACGTAAATGATGACACATACATTTAGTTACAGTTAGGAAAATATTGCCCTTCATAAAGTTAAAAGGTGTCCTAGAAATTAATTTAAGGCACATATCACAAATATGCTGATGTAAGTAAGACCTCATAAAGTAGTGATGAGACTATAGCTTCTGAATGGATTACATTTACGCCAAAGAAAAAAAAATGATTTTTTTTGCCCCGGACAAGCAAATTTTTTTTACTCGGACAACAACTAAATTGGGGACAAACAATTTATTAATTTGGAACTATTGATTAATTTCCTCAAACTAAAATTGTTTAAAGTTTCTTTTGAATTATTGATATATTATATTATTGATATATTTGATACTGTAAAGTTGCTTTGACACAATTTGTATTGTAAAAAGCGCTATATAAATAAAGCTGACTTGACTTATTTACAGTGCAATGCATTTATTAAGAATTTCTCTAAAATTTCCAAACTCATTATATAGGTTTGATATTAAGATTTTATCATGATAAACACAATTTAACTGCGGTGATGCACAACATGCCTTAATATTAAAATTAAATAAAACCACTTATAAAGAACATGTTCTTCTTTTCAGTGTAATCCCAATGGTTATATCAGCTAATTACGCATTCTTGATAGTAACTTGTTTACCATATTCTTCATTCTTTCAAACAGACATATTTCTATAAATTAATTTAGATTAATCTTTAGGGCTGTGTAAGTGATTCATTCAAGAGCAGTGTGTGTTTATTTTTTTCTTTTGTTGCTTGATTAACATCAGTGACTCGGAAAATAGACACTAAATGTGGCTGCTATCCCTTTAAAACTAAATGCAATGGATGCAATGCACTGATTCACTTTCTCCCTACTGTTTACTGTTTAAGACGTAATCGGCTGTGTTTATGTGAATACTTGTCAAAGCGCAAATTCAAGATCATTTTGTGAGTATTTCTCAGTTCATGCAACATTAAGTGTGAGATGTGTTTTCTGTGTGTTTGCTTCAGTGTCTGCGCTCAGTTTTTGATAAATTATTCGTCAACGAAATTAACACTGGTTTTCTCATTCATCCTTGTTTGCATCTCTGTAGGTGAGAAACTGGTGCTATTGAAATCTCGCTTGCAACAAGCCATGGCCATCCGCAGGAAGGAGGAGAGGGAGCGCAGAGCTGCTCTGCGTCGCCTTGATAATGAGGATTGTGAGGAAGAAGAGGAAGCAGAGATGACCGAGTCAGAGGATGAAGAGGTATTAGAAATGAGCATTACCAGGGCTCTACAGTGCAACGGTTTCGCTCGCATTTGCGACTGAAAAATACTACGTGCGACTATGAAAAAATATTTAGGAGCGTCATGTGCGACTGACCCCATCAGCATATTTGTGTTTGCACTCTTTAAAGGTTTCTACATGTTTTTGCCACATTGAGTAATGAATCACAGACATGTTTTAACAAAACCACAGTTAACTTAAACAAGAGGATATTAAGTGACTTACATTGTCTGACTTTAGCACTATTGCCTGATTTTGCTCTATTTCGTTGTCAAAAATAGTCTAAAAAAACAAATCACAGCTGAGCCTCCATTCAAACACAACAGTGTTTAACTTATGAATAAATTTGCGTTTTTGAACGAATCTAGTGAAATGATTCAATTTCTCATCCATAAAGACAGTCACTTGCTTTACTCCTGAATGAATCAGCTGTTCGAATGAATTGTATGATTCAGTAATTAAATCAGTGTTTTGCTGCCACCTGCTGGCAGATTTTGTTTAATTTTTAAAGTATCGTTTCATTTAATATTTCTTTATTCAAAATTTTATATTTACAACATTAATCTGAACATGAATTTTTTAATTTGATTGCACTCATGCCGCCTCTGAGCCTCATTAAACATATGAAAAGATAGAACAAAGATAAAAAAAAAGTCAAACATCACATTGTAATAGGAAGGCAGATTTTTTGTTTATTGTTTAGAATGTGCTCCTATAATTTTGACTGTCTGACACAAGTGCTCCTAACAAGAAAAGTAAGCATAGAGCCCTGATTACTTTTGAATTTTCTTGTGTTGGTCATTATTTTAAAACGATTCTCTTTCCAGATCTACTATAACACGACACATTTCTTTATTTAGGGTGTTGATGAGTTGTTAGGCGATGGTGGTGGTGATGATGATGATGATGAAGAGGAGGAAAGAGAAGATGAAGAGGCAGTGGACAAAGAGGAAGGTGAAGATGAAGTTTCAGTGAAAACATGCCCCTCCCCAGGCTTCAAAAGTCCCTCTCCAACTCCGGCGGACACTGATGGAACATTGATGCTGTTTGCGGGCAACTCCTGTTCCCGCACAGGGTATGTGTACTATTCCTAATTGGGCTGCGACACACATTAGTCCATACTAATTGAATAGCATGTCTTTTTCTGCCCAGGGATGGTGTAAGAAGATTGGGCCCAGCTGACAATAAAATGGGTGAGTGCATATGGATATTAAACGCACTCCATTTTACTATTTCTTATTTAAAACAGAAAGTTATTATACCTGTTGTTTTGACACGCTAGTATCGAATATATTTTAAATCAGACTTAAAATTGGATTCTTTTCACAGAGGAGGATGACGCCCTTTCGTTGGCTAAAGACAGCAGTCATAACAGTAGTTTTGAGCTGATGGGCTCAATGATCCCATCATACCAGCCAGTTAATAGAGCTGCAGGCAGAGGCCTGTCCAACAGTGCGTTCCGCTCTCCATCTCCCTGCCTCTTCAGATCCAGCTTCCTCGGCTCTGCTTCAAAGGTGAGGGTCTCTTAAATAGTCAGCCAAAAATTAAAATTGCATCATTAATGTTGTTCCAAACCCATAAGACCTTCGTTCATCCTCGGAACACAAATGAAGAGATTTTTCAGGGTTTCCATGAGGTCTTGTATCAAATTTAAGGCCACAAAAAGTCTTAAATTGTACAAAGTCCTAATTATGGTTTCAAGAGGTCTTCCATTTGGGGACAGAATAAATTGCAGTACAGTTTTTACCCTGCAAACAGGCAGAGCTTTAAATGTGAACTGGTGGATAGATAAGAAGACGATGCATTATAAAAATCGAAACCATGAAATAGGGGTGTGCGATATACACTACCGCTCAAAAGTTTGGGATCAGTAAGACTTGTAATGTTTTTTTGTTGTTGTTTTTTTTTTAAAGTCTTATGCGCTTCAGGGCTGCATTTATTTGATCTAAAAAAACTAATATTGCAAAATGTTATTACAATATAAAATAATAGTTTTTATTTTAATATACTTTAAAATATAATTTATTCCTATGACGCAAAGCTGAATTTTCATCAGCTGTTACTGTTACAGTCTTAAATGTCACGTGATCCTTTAGAAATTATCCTAATATGTTGATTTGTTATTGGAATAAACAATGTTGAGATTTTTTTTTTTTTTACTTTTAAAAAGAACAGTAATTATTAAAAATATAAATCTTTTGAAAACTATGCTATCACTTTATTAATTTAACAAATCCTTGGTGAATAAAAGTATTAATTTCTTTAAAAAAAATAAAAGAATAAACACAACCACAAACTTTTGAACAATGGTGCATATTGTTAGAAAATCTTTCCAGAAAAATCCTGCAGAAACCCTGTTTTTGATTAAATCTGACAGCTTTTGATAAAAAGCTTTCTGACCCTGCATAGACAGTAATGTAACTACCATGTTCAAGGCCAAGAAAGGCAGTAAGAACATCATTAAAATAGTCCATGAGACGTCAGTGGTTCGACCTTAATTTTATGAAGCTATGAGAATACATTTTGTGTGCAAAGTGACAACTATTTGCCCTTATAGCAAGTAAATCATCTGTTAAATTATTCATTTAACACACTAAATTAGGGATGCATTGAAATTAAGAAAAGACCAAAACTGAACAAAATAAGACACTGGGCAAAAGGCCGATTACCGAACACGGTTATTCGTGTTCCCAGCCCATAAATGAACCATTGCATAAATTAAGGTAAGTTTACGGCAAGGTAAGTTTATTTCTATAGCACATTTCACACACAATGGTAATTCAAAGTGCTTTACATAAAAGGAAATAAAATAATCATAAAAACATAAGATGAGTTAAAATAATCACAAAAAAGTAATAACCACAACAATAAAAACATTTAAAATGATTTAAAAAAAAAAATATTTAAAATGAATTAAAACGGGAATAAAAATGATTATACATAAAACAATCAGTTCGGATGTAGCACAGTGCTCATTCAGTAAACAGATGAGTTTTGAGTCTGGATTTAAATATGGCTAATGTTTTAGCGCATCTGAAATGGTTTTGTCTTGCTTTTCAAAGAAAACATCTTTTTTTGAACACTGAACATATTTAACATTCTGGTACACATTATAGCCTACCATCAAAACATAATTTAACTTTAATTAATAACTTAGTAAGAAAATATTCTTTTTTGAAAGACTCAGGCGTGTGTTTTTTTTTTTTTTTTTTTTTTTTTTTTTTTTTTATATTTATGAAGAGTCTTCTCCTTTTTCAGAGCTCAGGTAAGATGTCTGAACCCTCCCTCTCCCTCCCTGTGGAGGATTCTCAAGACCTTTACGCTCCCTCTTCCCCGAGTGAGTCGGCCCTCCCTCCGGCTGGGGACTCCCAGGGTCGCTTCTCGCTGGAGGAGGACACCCACTCCCAGCTACTGGACGCCGATGGCTTCTTAAACGTCGGTCCCCGCGGCGCGCCCGTCCGTTCCCACAAACGGCAGCTTATACTAGACAGTCTGGATGAAAATGCCATGGACGCTAACATGGGTGAGCTCCTAGGGCTCTGCTCAGGGGGCTTCGGATCAGGGCAGACCCAACCAGGGGCCTCTCAGCCTGCAGCAGAGGATGAGCTGCTGGGCTTGTGCTCTGGAGCTTTTTCCACACAGCCTCAAGAGCCAGTCGTCAAGCCCAAGGAGAAGAGCAAGACCTCGGAGCCAGAGGAGCAACGAGGGGAGAGTCAAGGCAGCTCAGAGGCGGACATGGACCAGCTGCTGGCTCTCTGTTCTGGGAAGTTTACAGGAAGCCCCTGTAAGTGTTGTTTATTTCATACTGAGGGTTAAAAGGGATACTTAAGTTTTGTCAGTGACAAATTATATTAGTGCTATCAAACGATTAATTGCATCCGAAATGAGAGTTTGTTTACATACTATATATTTGTGTACTGTGTATATTTATTATGTATATATAAATACACACACATGCATGTACACTACCGTTCAAAAGTTTGGGGTCAGTAATTTATTCTTTCTTGTTTTTGAAAGAAATTAATACTTATATTGAGTAAGGCTGTGTTAAATTGTGATGTGTTGAAGGGATAGCAAAGGCTTGTATTTTTAGAAAAGATTTATATTTTGAATAAATGCTGTTCTTTTTAACTTTTTTTTTTATTTATCAAAGAATCCTGAAAAAAAGAATCACAGGTTCCAAAAAACATAGATAATACATAGATAATAAATCAGCATATTATAATGATTTCTGAAGGATCACGTGACACTAAAGACTGGAATAATGGCTGATAAATTCAGCTTTTAGTTATATTTTCAAGCATATTATTAAAATAAAATAAAAAAAAATTATACTGTAATAACATTCTGCAATATTACTGTTTTTTTCCGTATTTTTGATCAAATAAATGGATCCTTGATGAGCACAGGAGACTTCTTTAAAAAACATTTCAATTCTTACTGATCCCAAACTTTTGAACGGCAGTGTATATATTAAGGAAAAATATTTTAGATTTATATATAAAATATTTATATTTATTTATAATCTAAATTGTATACAGGTATAAATATATATACATATAAATATTTTGTTTTGATATATACGTGTGTGTGTATTTATATGTAAATAATAAATATATAAAGTAAATACACACATAATATGTAAACAAACTTTTATTTTGGATGCGATTAATCGTGATTTAATAGTTTGACAGTCCTAAATTATATTTAACGTCTCTTTTAGCTGCTTCGTCGCTGCGTTCAGTCTCAAGCCCTGCCTTTGAAAAGCCATCTGAAACAACCAGGTACTAAACTATAATTGATGTACATAGATTTATAGATTTGTTATTTGCTCCAAATACTAAATGCTTTATACCCTCGAACTCTTCCCATAGGAACAAAAACATAATTGAGGAACAAGAGGACGAGGAAGAGGAGGAAGGTGACTGTGAGTTCCGGCTCCTGTCAGATGTAGACAGCCTCAGCGAAAAGGTGTGCAACTGATAGAAGATCTTGGAAAATGCTGTGCCCGACTTGGTTCAACCTGTGGTGTGGGTTTGGGGTGGGACTACCTGTTTGTCCAGAAAATAAGGGAGTGTTTTAAGAAAAAACAGCATTATTTTTTAATGCAATATTGTATGGTGGCACAGAAATGACACACTGCAGCTGTAAATGTGAATGTTTGCCTGTATTTGTTACTATTCTTGTTTAATTTAAGGATGAAAATGAGCATAAATCAGATGTTGAGGAAGAAGAGGACAGTGAGAATGAAGGGGAGGAGGAAGAGCAGGAGGAAGAACGGGAAGCAGTCTTTGGACGACGCCCTGGCAAAAAGAAAATGTATGTATATTGTTTTTCAGAGACATTAATTTAAATGTGTGTACATTGATATCTATACATGCTTTTTGTCTCCCAACAGCCGTTTAGCAGAGTTTGTGGATTCTGAGGCCGAGTTGTCCGGCAGTGATGTGGGCAGTGAGGATGAGGATGATGATGGTGGTGATGAATACGAGGAGGAGGAGATACAGGAAGATTTGCCGTCAGATGAGGAACTGATGGACCAAGTTAACAAGATTCACATGTAAGAAAGTCCTCTTATACGTCAATTGACATTGTGTTGCTCTTTCAGTAGGTGAAGGAACAGGTGAATACATGTTCCCCAGTTGCAAAAGCAGCTGAAATGCTTTTTTTTGGTAGCTTAGCATTTCACCACTGACTGCACAAGTAGGTTTGTCTCCTTGTCTTCCGTCAGTTTTTTTTTTTCTTCTTCTTTTTCCCCTTCTGCCAAAATGACTTAAACTACTGTTTCAGCTATTAAAACCGTTCAGTTTTGTATGTAATGGCAGAATGATTATATTTCATGTTACTTTACTTCAGAGGTGACATGAGTGCAATTAATGTTTTAAATATAACATTTTAAATACAGAAATGTTAAATGATTTAAAATAACTAAACAGATACTTTAAAAATGAAATGATGTGCCAGTAGGTGGCAGCAAGTCACAGATTTAATTACTGAATTGGAGCCCTATGAAATCATTTGGTTTTTTTTTTTTTTTTTTTTTTTTTTTCCCCAAAATTCCGTTTTATTTTATTTTTTCCAAATTAATTTTCTTCCATTTTAATTAATTAAAAAAGCATGTCTAATTAATTAAAATCATGATTAACATTCATTTATTAAAGGTTTAACAAAAATGACATGTTTAGGGCCCTATGAAATACTGTATTTTATTGTTACCAAATTCTGGTTTGAGCATGTCTAATTATTTGAATGCTTAACAACATTTATTTATTCTTACAATAGCCTTGTGAAATTTTTATTCCCTCAGAAATTCTGTGTATTTAAATTTTTCTGGCTATCAACAGAAGGCATAAATTAATTTAATTTATCTTTTAATTAATGAAAATTAAACAAATCTTTGGCAAGTAAAGTGGATTTACTATTTAAATTAAAACATGAAAGAAATATTGTGCAATTATTTCTTTTAAAGTTGTATTCATTTGTAATTCTTCCAAACTTTGACAAATTCCATTTTAAATAGTAAATTCTGTTTTTATGACTGGATTCCGCATTTTCTGCATCGTGGAAATCATAGGGCTCTGAATCATATCATTCATTTGATTTGTTCGAACGGCTGATTCATTAAGGAATAAAGCAAGTGATTGTCTTTATGAATAGGAAACTGAATCATTGACCCGATTAGTTTTAAAAACGCAGTTCATTCATGTTACATTACTTTTGCGTTACTTTTTAAAATCTGGACAGGGCTTGTTTTTTTGCTTTGTTTTTAATATAAAGTTGTTTTGTTTTTTTGTTTTTTTTTTAGCAAATGTACAAGCCCTTTCACACCAAAATGAAATTAAGTGAATAAGGCTAAAGAAAAATTAAATTGACGTCTGTGCAGTAGAACTGTAGGAAAAGAAAGTTCAACACTCTTCAGCAGTGAGGAAGAAAAAGCACAAATGTTAGTTAATATAAAGTAAGTTTTGCTTATTAGTACACTGCAAAAAATGCTTTTCTTACTTAGATTTTTTTCTTGTCTTGTTTCCAGCTATAATATCCAAAAATTCATAAATCAAGAAGGAATTTCTAGTAGTAAAATGTTCTTTTTTCTGAAAACAAGTCAAAATTAAGTGTTTTTGCTTGAAACAAGCAAAATAATCTCCCAATGGGGTATGCAAAATAATCTTGTTTTCTGTTTGAAATGAGATTTTTATTTTTATTTTTTTTGCTTACCCCATTTGCAGATTATTTAGCTTTTTCTAAGCAAAAAACTCACTTAATTTTGACTTGTTTTTTCGGAAAACAAGAAAATAAGAAAATCCTTCTTGATTAAATTTTTTTTTAATTGTTTTTTTTTTTTTTTTTTTTTTTTTTTTTTTTTTTGATATTTTGAATGGAAAAAGACAAAAAATCTAAGTAAGAACAGTATTTTTGCAGTGTACGGTTGAATTGGATCAAAGGTCAGCAGCAAAGTCTTTGGTTAATAAAATGGGATTAAATGCATAAAGGAAACAAAAAGTAACTGGCGTTACTTTCTTGAAAAAGTAACTGATATTTTCTTGGAAATGAAAAAGTAATGCATTACTTTACTAGTTACTTGAAAAAGCAATATTATTACGTAACTTGCGTTACTTGTAATGCATTACCCCCAACACTGATTATGAACACACTTGTTTGTAGTTAAAACAGTTTTAATGTTTACTGCACTGTTATTCTTCTGGTTATTTCCCTATAGTGGATATTGTACTGGGAGTCTCATCTATAAGCTTATGCATTGAAGAAAAATGTGGATAGAATGTCAGAGTCTTTCACTAGGAACACAAGGCTTATTATGTTCTCCCTACAGGAAGCAGATTTTGGATGATGATAAGCGAAAACTACGGCTTTATCAAGAGCGTTACCTGGCCGATGGAGATCTGCATTCTGACGGACCTGGACGAGCTCGCCGTTTCCGCTGGAAAAACATCGGTGAGTTCAGCTTGTGATCTCAGTATGATGGAACTCATTAAAGTTGATGGTGCTTGTAGTTACATAGTTTTTTGTTTCTGTTTTGACCAGATGATAACTTTGAGTTTGGTGGAACTGGTCCTGATGGAGATGAGGAAGAGGAAGATGAAGAAGTCGATCAGCTGGAGTTGCAAAGACGTAAAGAGCGGCTAGAGAGGGAACAGTGGATGAGAGAACAGGTGTGTGTCGAAGAAATTGCTGATCTGCGTTTAGTCTCGTGTACATGCGTCTGACTTGGGTTCTCTTCTGTAGACTGAAGCTCGGGCCAAAAAGCCAGGGGAGGATGCAGATGACGAGGAAAAGCTTGACGAAGAGGACAGTCAATTTATGAAGCTAGCCAAGAAGTTCACTGCTAAGACCCTTCAAAAGAGAGGTACCCACATGCACTGGGATTTTCTGACCGTGTTTAAGACTATAGTGTAGTTTAGGGCTCTAATTTCCACGATACGAAAAATGGGACTGAATCGTGGAATCCCGTTGTCAAAAATTTGCCAAATTTTGGATGAATAAATCAGAACTCTTAAATTAAAATGTGATATGGACTAGTCTGTAAATATTAAACTGCAAAGGTGCATTTAAATAAGAATCATGCATGTTCTGCTTGTCTTTGTGTGAATGAATGGCACAGACACAGGTTTGTTTACTTCTGGAGATGGGTATAATTTTAATTTTATTGTTTCTGCTTATCGTTTCCAATTCTTAATGATTCCTAGTTTCAATTCCAATAACATAGCCAATAAAAAAAATTAAGTTGAACATTTTTATTCTGTATTTTTGCAAGTTTTCTGTTGCAGCTGAATAACATCAGCAGTCTACAGAACACTTAGGCCTAAGAGGAACTTTTGCCTATGGTTTTAACAAAAAGTGCCACAGCAAAAGTAATTACACTAATTACTAACTAACTATAACTAGATTAATCCTCATTAAAGTTACGAAAGATATTCAGTCAAGATCAGTGAAGGATTTTTGTTCTTGGATTAAAGGATTAGTTCACTTTCAGAGCAAAAATGTACAGATAATGTACTCACCCCCTTGTCATCCAAGATGTTCCTGTCTTGTCTTGTCTTTTCTTTTTTCGTTTCAACTGTCTGTCTGTTCTTTTTCTTTCTTTCTTTCTTTCTTTCTTTCTTTCTTTCTTTCTTTCTTTCTTTCTTTCTTTCTTTCTTTCTTTCTTTCTTTCCTTCTTTCTTTCTTTCTTCCTTCCTTCTAAATGCAGCTTCAGAACAATCCCAGCCGAGGAATAAGGGTCTTATCTAGCCAAACGATCGGTTATTTTTCTAAACAAATTATTTATTTTTTAACTGCAAATGCTCTTCTGGTCTAGTCTCTGGGATGCGCATGCATAGGTTCGCTTTCAAAAATGCCAGTGTGAACGCTAAGTGGACCAGTGCCAAATGTATCATTTTCCTTTTTGGTCCAGATCAAATGAACCAATGAATATAAAATTTTTACCTATGCATTTCTATGGTTGTACCTGCATAAATGGTCACGTGACATGCATTTTCAAGATTGTTTCTGAAACACAGTGAAAACACCTAGACAAGGATCATTTTCATTTTAAAATGCCGTTTTAAAACGAAAAAGCACTAGTGTAAATGTGGCCAGAGTATAGAAAAATTTGAATGGAAACGAAACGGAATAAAAATAAAAATAACTGAATTTGGGGGAAAAAATAAAACCGATTTCATAGGGCTCTGGACTAGGTTACAGACAGATATGTTTCTAAAACTATTAGCTACAGAGATACTAATGTTGTTGTGCGTTTTCTTTTTTCAGACACTCCAGCTGTTCCTCTGCAAGAGAAAGCGGCTCCCAATACCAACCAGTTCAGAAAGCCATTTCAGCCCACAGTGGTCCGTACCCACAGCACACTCCCTCATGCTCTTCTCTACTTCCTGTGAAGATTTTAGTTTACTACTGTTGTTTTTTTTTGCATTTCTTATAGCAGTGCCACTGTCAGCTTGTTTGAATTGCTTTTAAGAGGAAATCCTGTGACACATTGGTAATCTTTTGACTTGTACCTCATCTCCAGGTCAAGAGAGGCTCCTTACTCAGTCAACCTAAAGCGATGTTGCAAAAGTTAGCCAGCATCTCGGACAGCAACCCCTTGGCCCCTCGTAACTCGCGCGGTTTCCTCTTCCAAACCCTGTCACCCGAAAAAGAGCAGCCTGCGTCAGAGGGACCCAAAAAACAGGTACTTTTTTCATCAAAATAATGTTTAAAATTAATGCGTTTAGCGCACTTGCCCTGCCCCAGACTTCCGTGGGTCATCTGACCTTTTATACAGTTGACTGACAAAGGTGACCCTATCGCTGGATTATATTTGTAGCAATAGCCAAAAATACATTGTATGGGTCAAAATGATTGATTTTTCTTTTATGCCAAAAATCATAAAGATATTAAATAAAGATCATGTTCCGTTAAGATCTTTTGTAAATTTCCTACTGTAAATATATCCAAACTTAATTTTTGATAAGTAATATTCATTGCTAAGAACTCAATTTGGACAACTTTAAATGTGATTTTTCTCAGTATTTTTATTTTTTTGCACTCTCAGATTCCAAAAGTTCAAAAAGTTGTATCTCAACCAAATATTGTCCTATCCTAACAAACCATACATCAAAGGAAAGCTTATTTATTCAGCTTTCAGATGACGTATACATCTCAATTTTGAAAAATTGACACTTATGACTGGTTTTGTGGTCCAGGGTCAAAAATATGAGGCAGGGCAACGACTCGCTGCGTGACAGCCCAGAGAAAGTAGTTAGAATGTCCCTAAAATTCAAGATATGGGGCAAAAATGCCCCATGTTTTTGTCTCATATTTGCATCATATAGTTCAGCAATATCACACCAGCAATAAGTGCAATCACACAAGTGCAAATGTGATACTAATCTTATACGACAGTTCAATAAATAAAAATTTAATGGTGTGATTTTAGTTCAATTTTGCCAATGAAAATATAAAGACAAATAGGGCCCTATGAAATCCATTTCATTTTTTTCCCAAATTCATTTTTTTCTGTTTTTCTATTAAAGAAACAATTTCATTTTTCCATAGTAGTAGAAGAAATAATAATGATGATGATAATTAATAATAATAATATTATTATTATTATTATTATTATTATTATTAATGATAATAACATTATTATTATTATTATTATTATTATTATTATTATTATTATTATTATTATTAAAGGTATAGTTCACCCAATCAAAAATGAACATTTTGTCATTTACTCACCCTTATGGTCCAAAAAAAAATGTATGTAATAAACTTTGTTAAATCAAACAAAATATAAGCTACTTTTTGTAATTTTTGATGCTTTACACAACAACTTTAAATTTATCTTTTGGGAGTAATTTCTCAGCCAAATTCAATGTGCGATTAATTAGATTAATGAATCGCCACATCATGTAATTAATTATATTACAAATTTGAATCGCTTGTCAGCCCTAACCATTACATTTTTCAAGGATATCTTACTTGGGAGTTACAATAAAGTTTATGGAAAGGGAGTAGTACCATGATCCTTGAATGTAGTGAATGGTTCTACCACCGGATGGCGCTGTAGTCTCACAATCATTGTTCATTTTAAAGAGAAGGTTACTGAATGAAAATTTCCTGATTTTTCAGTTTACTCGCCCTTATGTCATCCAAGATCTGTCTTTCTTCAGCCGAATAGAAATTGAGGATTTTAAGGAAAACATTACAGTAACATCTCAGCCGAGAAATAAAGGTGTTATCTAGCTAAATGATTGGTCATTTTCTAAGAAAAGTACAAATTTATATACTCTTTTTTTACCACAAATTGCATTTGAAACTGCAATTTGGACCTTCAACCCATTGGCTCCCATTGAAGTCCACTATATGGAGAAAAATCCTGGAATGTTTTCCTCAAAAACCTTAATTTCTTTGCGACTGAGGACAATGGGGGTTTTATTACACGCTATAAGTCCAGGTGTCTTATTACTTTAACACTCAAAATATTGTTTTGTAGTATAATGATGTTTTATGAGCTTTTTA